>BLKR01000129.1:0-600000 GCA_011170035.1 Teleogryllus occipitalis | reverse complement strand
GCGTCTGAACTCAGTCGTAACACAGCAGAAGCGCCGCCGAATTTTAGTTCTAAATCCACCGCACTTCTTAAATATCTCTCGATTCTTTTCAATCTTTGCAAGTGCGAATTTCTTGAGTTCTGTGAGTTTAGCGCCAACTGCTGTACGAATACGCTATCTAGACGCATAGGTTTTACTAGATAGTTTTTACATCTTAAGAGCTTTTGATAAAATGTTTTGTTTTCGTTTTCCTACATTTCGTAGAAGTCTTAGGAGTACACGTGTCTTAGGATTACATGTTTCTATTTAATATCTCATTGACATTAACTGAACTCAAGAGATAAGCGTATTCTAGGAATATATTTTGGAAAAATATCTTTTACTCAGGTAATATACTACAAAAGTATTTTCAGAAAAATCTTCTTTACCTTGTAAAGTGGAATGGACATTCCACACAGGATAACATAGTCTTTAGCAAAATATGTATGAGGATTGCTTTTGCACATTAGCTGCTGACATTTGTTTCTACCTCTTTCTGGTAATGTGTCCTTTCTCATCGAATCTTACTTCAGCATACTTGCGGAAGAAGACAAAACAGTCTTTCCTCTGAAAAATAAATAGCCTAAAACCCAAGACCCCAATCTTGAATCTCCAATAGGTTTTCCCTTTTATAAGCTGCTTCAACTGAAAACCGTAATATCTTACAATCTTTTCATTAATGGCTAATGGGATAAGAAATGTACCCCACTGCTGAAAATTTGTGATCAAATAATGGTTTAATTTGGAATGTTTTGTCATGTTTGTTTTCAATCGCCTTTTTCTGGTCTTGAATTTGAATGGCCCAGATCTGGCTATTCCTACCTTCTGATTATTCGTCGCAGGAGCGCACTTCTCGTCTTATCTGGTTGATTTGACGATAGCCGATTCCTCTAAAATAGAGCCCAATGGATGCTGCGTAGCGGGCGCGTTCGCTGGCGCTGAGGCGAGGGCCTGATGCCCTGCGAGGTGAGCGCCGAGACCCTCTCCGTCGCACGGCGGAGAAAGAACGCGCGCGCTGCTTGTGTTGTTCCTATTCGCAAGTTCTGCAATTGCTGCGCCGTGGTGAGGTGGGGGCGTAGGGCGCCCTAGCGCATATGGGATGATCTGTGACCATCTCCCTACTGGTTCCCTAGGGCGAGGGCCGATTGCGGCTAACTTGCATTGGAAGTTAGCAGGACCACACATCTAAATACGCTAGTAATGCAAGTATAAATAATGAATTGTACTCCAAAAAATTGCTGCTTTTATTTGAAAATGAAAGAAAAAAATCAAGATCTTTTTTGAAAAAAATAGTTACAGAAAACTTCATTCCTCTTGCGAGTGCCGTCAGAGAGACGAGATTGGCCCTGTAAACAATCAGACGTCAGTCTCTCAACAGTTCGCTCATTCTCTCAACAATTCATACTCTACGCCAAACCTTGCTCTGAACATATGCTAAATATAATCTGTAATTAAATTTGCCGCGGACCGGTTAGTTTGAATTACTTGGGTTCGAAGCCGGGTAAACTGTTCCAATCTTTAACTGTTCTGTTACAAAGGAAAATTTCCCAAGATCAGAATGTTGTTTCCTTGTTCGAATTTTGTGGGTGTGATCGCTTCGGCCGAAATAATTTGGTTTTTCTAGTCTAATCTGAATTTCCTTCCAAGCTAGTTGACGATTTATAAAGAGCGTAAAGCCTCGCCCTTGTTCTTCTCGTTTCTAGAGTGACTTTTTTATTGCGTTAGTTCTGTTGGTAAATTAATTCGCTCTCCTCTATTCTATCTAGAGTTTTCCGGTGCGACTTTTTGCATGGATCCCTCCGTATTCCATGAGAGGGCGCACCAGCGAAATATATGCAAATTCTTCGGTGTTTGCGGAACTTTTCTTAAGAATTCGCATTACAAAATGCAAGGATTTCCACGTTTTTCTTACTACCTGATTTATATGCTTCTCCCACCCTAATTTACTATCTAGAAGAATGCATGCAAAACTTGCATGATGCGACTATTGGGAAGATCTCACCTGGTTCCTCGTAATTTCGTCCCCGCCCGAACCTTATTGTTTTTCCTTTCGTTCCGTTAATTCCCATGTCATTTTTTTGAGCCTAATCACGTAAATGTTCTAAACCCTGCTGCAATATTTATTTGTCAGGGCTACCTTTGATTTTTCGGTATATTACAATCGTCAGCAAATAAACGCACATTTGATTGTATGTTAACATGGAGATCATTTACATACGCTAAGGAAAGTAAGGGACCTAAAACACTTTCCTGTGGAACCCCTGGTTCCACTTGTTGAAATTAGTCCAGTTTGTCTCGAATTTAATTTTTGTTGAGAATGGAGGCGGGAACATTTCTCTTTGTAGAGCGAAAATTATGGGAAGATGGTCTGACGTTAGGTCGTGGAGGGGCTTTGGAGTTGTGATCTGAATGGCGGGGGAGTGAAGTGCAAAGTCAAGAATGTCTCCTTCAATCTGTTGAGTAAAGAATTGGCGGTGGCTGTGGGGCTGGGGTTGGGGAGGCGCGGGGCGCGAGCATCAGTCGGCACAGGTTGCGGCTGTGTGGGGGCGTTGTGGGTGGTGCGGGGGTTCGCGCTCTCATTCTCAGGGGTTGCGGTGCGCTCGTCGGCGGTGAGCTGGGCGCTCGGTGCCTCGGATTTGGGGGGCGCCTGACTGGTCTATGTGGGCCAGGGACAGCAGGAGCGGCAGAGCATAGCGACTCACCGTTGTTGTCTGTTGTGTGGGAGAAGAAGAGAAGGCTGCTGCTTGGGCGGTGCTGGCAGCTCTGCGCGGCTGACGCAGGGCAGCTTTCCTTTCGGCGTCTGCGCGCCGCAGCTGGCAATCTCCCTTTGGATGTCCGGGTCCAATACGCATTGTACAGAACACGTGTGCGCTGAGTTAGTGTCGATATATTGACACGATCGGCATCTGTTTCGACGCGGGACCGAGGACGAGCGACTAAGTTTTTTCAGCGCTCGAGAGCGCGTGAGCACATGGCAATCTGTCGGAGCTCCCGATAGCGTCTCGTCTGTTTGAATGTATAAGAGTGGCGTCATTTGTTTCGGTGGAAAAAATGACAGTACTTGGAACACACTAGCGCGGCGCGGCGCGGCACGGGCCGGCGCTCGAAACGCTTCGGCACGGAGGGACCTGGCGCTCAAACTTCACGCAACACGCACCGCGGCGTTGTGCGGGGCGGAGGGAGCAGAAAGTGCGTCGACCTCAACACCCTCGCAAAAATCTAGCCTACGAAACTCACGTGAAATCGCCTACTCAACACCTTACTCACTACTCGCACCCTACTTACTACTTACTACTCAAACTTCAGCTTATCAAACACTATCACATGATGCGCGAATGGTCGCCGTCATCGTGAAGATTTTCAGTCTCTTCGGCCTGCTCCGGTGTGGAGCTCTTCCGATTTGCTTTTAAATTGGTTTTTATTTTACCAACTTTTTGCGGGCGCCCTATGATCGTCTCATGTTGGGCGCCCGCGGTGTTTTTTATCGGCAAACTATTGCATATTATTTGCTTGGCTGCTTCCTTTTGATGTTCTTTAGTTATTTCCCGTGTCGCACACGCTACCGGTCCTTTTTATTTTATTTAAACTGTACATTATTTCCTAAATATCTAATACCTATTTCCTAATTAAATGCTAATGTTACCTAATGTTCCTACATAAATCCTATGTACAAGTTATTTACAAAATTGTTTACAAAGTTTTACACTATACCTAATGCCTAATTGCTAATTAAATCCTAAGGTTTCCTACCTAGATCCTCGCGGACAACCATGGTGATGATCAGTATAATTCGGCCTGCTCCTGCGTGGAGCTCTTCCGATTTGGTGTTTATTCTTTTGATGAGTTTTTGAATTCTTTGCGGGCGCCCTATGATCGTCTCATGTTGGGCGCCCGCGGAGTTTTGATTTGTGCTCATTTTGTGTTAGATTTGGCTGCTCTCTTATGAGAAGTTTTTAGTCATTTCCCGTTTCGCACACGCTACCGTTTTTTTTCATGTGAATTTTATTTAGATGGGTACATAATTTTTCTCACATCTAGGTTTTAAATTGTGATGTATCTTATTTCCTACTTAATTTCTAGCTGTTTACAAGTTTTTCTTTGTAACAAAATTAACTTAATGTTGATTTCTTAATACTAATACTAAGACCTGCTTAAATCCTAAACTTAGTTCTTAATGCCTAGTTTTACCTACTTGAAATCTAATATCTACCCTATTTCTTGGACGGTTGTTATGGATTCGAGTAGAATTTCAGCTCAAATTTCGATAGGGATTCATCCTAAGAATAGAGATGGGCTGGGGTTCGTGTAATCCAGGTTTTTTCAGGCTTTTTGGGAGGGCTTGCATCGTCCTTGCCATGATAGGGGTGTCAGTCCCCGCCAGGGGAGTGGGAGGGATTGCGTCGCAGGGGACAAAGCCGAAACGCAGGCCCAATCGTCAAGTCGTTTATCAGCTGCGCCTCCGCTGGTCCACCCGCTCTCGCTCCTTCCTCCTCGGGTCCACGTTCAGCGACCTCGCTCCCTCGGCTTGGCTGGCGGTTGCGCGGTGGCGGAGAGAGAGAACCCGTGTGGCCAAGGCTGGACGCTCGGTCCTCTCCTCGCCAGAAGCAACAGACGCCAAACTGGGTTCCGCAGCAGTATGGGGCTGCAAGCGACGAACACGGAGAGCCCTTTAATCAGATGTTGCATCTATAGAAGGAAGAGGCCAAGGGCTCAAGTGTGATGCAGGTTGCTACTGAACTCTCGAAATGATCCCTCATAAGGCAAAACTTTCAAGGACATCAATTAACACCTTTAAGATATCTTGGAAAATTTTAACCTCCTTAGTATAATACGTCTGTAAAAATTACTAAACTGTTACAAAAAACCTTACGTGATGGAGACAAATGGCTTTCATTTTTCAATTCTGTTTACAATTTCATGTAATGATGTTGCATAAAAAGTTTAATTTTTTGTACCAGTGTTATTAGTTACTATTGAAAATGTCAACATTAATTCGATTTTTACTCATTTCTGCAATTTGTATTCTCAGTTTATTGATGTATTTTCTATCTTTTCTACAATCCTTAATTGAAACCAACCCAATTAGGTTTTCTTTTTTAAACGTTTTTTAAATATATCATGAAATATAAAACTGAAATAGTGAGTACGAATTTTTTTTCGAATTTATATTTAATGTAAGAATTTGATATTACTACCGTACGATTGTTTCATGGTTGAACGATAATAGTAGACAGCAAGATATAACCACTTTTCTATTTGGCAATTGTGGTTGCGTGGTTGTCAGGTTGCAATTTAACAATCTTAACGTCGCAACACGGTATGAAATTCTCAGAATAACTTCTCATTGTAGGGCGATATTTCTAGATGAGTGTTTCATGTGAAATAAGTTTCTATATCATCCCCGAGGACATCATGGACGTAAATAGTAGTTAAAAGGTTTTACTTCTAGGATTGAAATATTTTATAATTTACTAGTTCATTACCGAGTGTTAACGGAGTAGAAACAAAACACACAACGTTGTTAATAGCATTGCAGACCTTCGTGATTCGTTATGCCCGAGGGCCTTTTTAATACTTCAAAGTCCGCTCTAATATCAACACAACACATACATTTTTATGAATTTTATTTATTAAAGTTACGATACAAGTAAATATCAATAAATGGCATGATGCTCAAATAAGTAAAATAATTCGTTATAAAATATTTGCATAATTGATCTAAAAATTTCCAATTTTCGAACGTTCCGAGTATTATAATTATCATTCACCCATTTCACTGTTTCGCATCATTTTTTTATTAATACATGTGCTTCTTGGGTAGCAGTACTATCAAAAGTACTAAACTGTGCAAAGCATATTGGCTACCATCCTCGAAATACGATTTTTGAATTTGTGAAAAATTCTAAGAAAAAATTGGCGATAGAGGGAAATGACTTAAGAGTACAGTTTCATCAGCGATATTCACATTGTTATTTTCCACACAACTCTCAAAGATACATTAATCATGTTCATATATTTCTAGATCAGTGGTTTCATCATCAGCGATGAACATTTCGTCATTTCTGTTCGTGAGAGGGAATTAGGAGGTGGAAAAGGACCGATCGCCCTGAGAAGGGCGGATTGGAAGGCAGAAAGAACAGGCAGATGAGGTGAAACGGCGTAGCCCTGAAAACGGCTATTAAGTGTGGAGCGGTATAGCCCTTAGAAGCGCTGTGAAGGATTAGGGCCATTTGTGCCTTAAAGATATCGTGAGATCCACGAATAGCTGAACTAATTATACGCCTACGAAGGACTGGCAGGTAGTCTTCGTGGACGAGTTGCTTCAGCAGCTTGCCGGAGGCGAAAATCTAATATGACCGAAAAAGAAAATGGCGGCCCCGTCGGACGGTGACCGGACGACCGACGGATTAATGAAGAAGTAAATAATTGGAATGGAATTTAGGCGATTTATAGAAAATTATACGTGGAAGAGAACATTGGCGAAATTTGAAACATTGAAAAACTATAGTGTCAATTTAAGAATTAGAAGAAGTTAATTTAATAGAGAAACAATTATATAAAACGCGGTATTTTACGTGAGGGAAAACTATTGACCATTAGAACAAAAACAAACAAATATATTGGAAATGATAATGAATTACGATTAGAGAGAAGAAAACTATTGACAAACTATTTCTAAACGGTGAGAATTACAGAGCTAAAGAAGAAGAGAAGAAAGAAAGAAAGGATAACTCATCCTCGCCCAGCGGTATCACGCCACCCCGCTGCTCCTGATCGCCTTACCAGTCATCGTGGGCGGGAAGGGCTGCACCATGACGGCGCTGGAGACCACCGCGGCAACTCGGGAGGCTCCGCTGGGCTCCTCCCGGTCTTGTCCAACGGTGGGGGCTTCTTCGCCCCCCAGCGACACTTCAAGACGTCTTGTCCAACGGTGGGGGCTTCTTCGCTCCACAGCGACTCTTCAAGACGTCTTGTCCAACGGTGGGGGCTTCTTCGCCCCGCAGCGACTCTTCAAGACGTGTTGTCCAACGGTGGGGGCTTCTTCGCCACGCAGCGACTCTTCAAGACGTCTTGTTTAACGGTGGGGGCTTCTTCGCCACGCAGCGACTCTTTAAGACGTCTTGTCCAGCGGTGGGGGCTTCTTCGCCCCGCAGCGACTCTTCAAGACGTGTTGTCTAACGGTGGGGGCTTCTTCGCCCCGCAGCGACTCTTCAAGACGTGTTGTCCAGCGGTGGGGGCTTCTTCGCCCCGCAGCGACTCTTCAAGACGTGTTGTCTAACGGTGGGGGCTTCTTCGCCCCGCAGCGACTTTTCAAGACGTCTTGTTTAACGGTGGGGGCTTCTTCGCCACGCAGCGACCCTTTAAGACGTCTTGTCCAGCGGTGGGGGCTTCTTCGCCCCGCAGCGATTCTTCAAGACGTGTTGTCTAACGGTGGGGGCTTCTTCGCCACGCAGCGACTCTTCAAGACGTGTTGTCCAGCGGTGGGGGCTTCTTCGCCCCGCAGCGACTCTTCAAGACGTGTTGTCTAACGGTGGGGGCTTCTTCGCCACGCAGCGACTCTTCAACGTCTTGTCCAGCGGTGGTTTTCACAGCAGCGACTTTAAGACGTCTTGTCCAGCGGTGGGAGCTTCTTCGCCACGCAGCGACTCTTTAAGACGTCTTGTCCAGCGGTGGGAGCTTCTTCGCCACGCAGCGACTCTTTAAGACGTCTTGTCCAGCGGTGGGAGCTTCTTCGCCACGCAGCGACTCTTCAAGACGTGTTGTCCAACGGTGGGGGCTTCTTCGCCACGCAGCGACTCTTCAAGACGTCTTGTCCAGCGGTGGGAGCTTCTTCGCCACGCAGCGACTCTTTAAGACGTCTTGTCCAGCGGTGGGGGCTTCTTCGCCCCGCAGCGACTCTTCAAGACGTCTTGTCCAGCGGTGGGAGCTTCTTCGCCACGCAGCGACTCTTTAAGACGTCTTGTCCAGCGGTGGGAGCTTCTTCGCCACGCAGCGACTCTTTAAGACGTCTTGTCCAGCGGTGGGAGCTTCTTCGCCACGCAGCGACTCTTCAAGACGTGTTGTCCAACGGTGGGGGCTTCTTCGCCACGCAGCGACTCTTCAAGACGTCTTGTCCAGCGGTGGGAGCTTCTTCGCCACGCAGCGACTCTTCAAGACGTCTTGTCCAGCGGTGGGAGCTTCTTCGCCACGCAGCGACTCTTCAAGCCGTCTTGTCCAGCGGTGGGAGCTTCTTCGCCACGCAGCGACTCTTGAAGACGTCTTGTCCAGCGGTGGGGCTTCTTCGCCCCGCAGCGACTCTTCAAGACGTGTTGTCTAACGGAGGGGGTTCTTCGCCACGCAGCGACTCTTCAAGACGTGTTGTCCAGCGGTGGGGGCTTCTTCGCCACGCAGCGACTCTTCAAGACGTCTTGTCCAACGGTGGGGGCTTCTTCGCCACGCAGCGACTCTTTAAGACGTCTCGTCCAACGGTGGAGGCTTCTTCGCCACGCAGCGACTCTTCAAGACGTCTTGTCCAACGGTGGGGGCTTCTTCACCCCGCAGCGACTCTTCAAGACGTCTTGTCCAACGGTGGAGGCTTCATCGCCACGCAGCGACTCTTTAAGACGTCTTGTCCATCGGTGGGGGCTTCTTCGCCCCGCAGCGACTCTTTAAGACGTCTTGTCCAACGGTGGGGCTTCTTCGCCACGCAGCGACTCTTTAAGACGACTTGTCCAACAATGGAGGCTTCTTCGCCACGCAGCGACTCTTCAAGACGTCTTGTCCAACGGTGGAGGCTTCATCGCCACGCAGCGACTCTTTAAGACGTCTTGTCCAACGGTGGGGGCTTCTTCGCCACGCAGCGACTCTTCAAGACGTCTTTCTTCGCCCGCAGCGACTCTTCAAGACGGTTGTCAAGGGGGCTTCTTCGCCACGCAGCGACTCTTCAAGACGTCTTGTCCAACGGTGGGGGCTTCTTCGGCACGCAGCGACTCTTCAAGACGTGTTGTCTAACGGAGGGGGGTTCTTCGCCACGCAGCGACCCTTCAAGACGTCTTGTCCAACGGTGGGGGCTTCTTCGCCCAGCAGCGACTTTTCAAGACCTCTTGTCCAACGGTGGAGGCTTCATCGCCACGCAGCAACTCTTTAAGACGTCTTGTCCAGCGGTGGTGGCTTCTTCGCCACGCAGCGACTCTTCAAGACGTCTTGTCCAGCGGTGGGGGCTTCTTCGCCACGCAGCGACTCTTCAAGACGTCTTGTCCAACGGTGGGGGCTTCTTCGCCCTGCAGCGACTCTTCAAGACGTCTTGTCCAACGGTGGAGGCTTCATCGCCACGCAGCAACTCTTTAAGACGTCTTGTCCAGCGGTGGGGGCTTCTTCGCCACGCAGCGACTCTTCAAGACGTATTGTCCAACGGTGGAGGCTTCATCGCCACGCAGCGACTCTTTAAGACGTCTTGTCCAACGGTGGGGGCTTCTTCGCCACGCAGCGACTCTTCAAGACGTCTTGTCCAACGGTGGGGGCTTCTTCGCCACGCAGCGACTCTTAGACGTGTTGTCTAACGGAGGGGGGTTCTTCGGCACGCAGCGACTCTTCAAGACGTCTTGTCCAACGGTGGGGGCTTCTTCGCCCTGCAGCGACTCTTCAAGACGTCTTGTCCATTGGTGGAGGCTTCATCGCCACGCAGCAACTCTTTAAGACGTCTTGTCCAACGGTGGGGGCTTCTTCGCCACGCAGCGACTCTTCAAGACATCTTGTCCAACGGTGGGGGCTTCTTCACCCCGCAGCGACTCTTCAAGACGTCTTGTCCAACGGTGGAGGCTTCATCGCCACGCAGCGACTCTTTAAGACGTCTTGTCACACGGTGGGGGCTTCTTCGCCCCGCAGCGACTCTTTAAGACGTCTTGTCCAACGGTGGAGGCTTCTTCGCCACGCAGCGACTCTTGAAGACGTCTTGTCCAACGGTGGAGGCTTCTTCGCCACGCAGCGACTCTTCAAGACGTCTTGTCCAACGGTGGAGGCTTCATCGCCACGCAGCGACTCTTTAAGACGTCTTGTCCAGCGGTGGGGGCTTCTTCGCCCCGCAGCGACACTTCAAGACGTCTTGTCCAACGGTGGAGGCTTCTTCGCCACGCAGCGACTCTTCAAGACGTCTTGTCCAACGGTGAGGGCTTCTTCGCCACGCAGCGACTCTTCAAGACGTGTTGTCTAACGGAGGGGGGTTCTTCGCCACGCAGCGACTCTTCAAGACGTCTTGTACAACGGTGGGGGCTTCTTCGCCACGCAGCGACTCTTCAAGACGCTTTGTCAAACGGTGGGGGCTTCTTCACCCCGCAGCGACTCTTCAAGACGTCTTGTCCAACGGTGGGGGCTTCTTCGCCACGCAGCGACTCTTCAAGACGTGTTGTTTAACGCAGGGGGGTTCTTCGCCACGCAGCGACTCTTCAAGACGTCTTGTCCAACGCTGGGGGCTTCCTCGCCCTGCGGCGACCTTTCAAAACGTCTTGTCCAACGGTGGGGGCTTCTTCGCCACGCAGCGACTCTTCAAGACGTCTTGTCCAACGGTGGGGGCTTCTTCGCCACGCAGCGACTCTTCAAGACGTGTTGTCTAACGGTGGGGGGTTCTTCGCCACGCAGCGACTCTTCGAGACGTCTTGTCCAACGGTGGGGGCTTCTTCGCCACGCAGCGACTCTTCAAGACGTCTTGTCCAACGGTGGGGGCTTCTTCGCCACGAAGCGACTCTTCAAGACGTGTTGTTTAACGGAGGGGGGTTCTTCGCCACGCAGCGACTCTTCAAGACGTCTTGTCGAACGGTGGGGGCTTCCTCGCCCTGCGGCGACTCTTCAAGACGTCTTGTCCAACGGTGGGGGCTTCTTCGCCACGCAGCGACTCTTCAAGACGTCTTGTCCAACGGTGGGGGCTTCTTCGCCACGCAGCGACTCTTCAAGACGTGTTGTCTAACGGTGGGGGGTTCTTCGCCACGCAGCGACTCTTCAAGACGTCTTGTCCAACGGTGGGGGCTTCTTCGCCACGCAGCGACTCTTCATGACGTCTTGTCCAACGGTGGGGGCTTCTTCGCCACGCAGCGACTCTTCAAGACGTGTTGTCTAACGGAGGGGAGTTCTTCGCCACGCAGCGACTCTTCAAGACGTCTTGTCCAACGGTGGGGGCTTCTTTACCCCGCAGCGACTCTTCAAGACGTCTTGTCCAACGGTGGAGGCTTCATCACCACGCAGCGACTCTTTAAGACGTCTTGTCCAACGGTGGGGGCTTTTTCGCCCCGCAGCGACTCTTTAAGACGTCTTGTCCAACGGTGGAGGCTTCTTCGCCACGCAGCGACTCTTTAAGACGTCTTGTCCAACGGTGGAGGCTTCTTCGCCACGCAGCGACTCTTCAAGACGTCTTGTCCAACGGTGGAGGCTTCATCGCCACGAAGCGACTCTTCAAGACGTCTTGTCCAACGGTGGAGGCTTCATCGCCACGCAGCGACTCTTTAAGACGTCTTGTCCAACGGTGGGGGCTTTTTTTGCCCCGCAGCGACTCTTTAAGACGTCTTGTCCAACGGTGGAGGCTTCTTCGCCACGCAGCGACTCTTTAAGACGTCTTGTCCAACGGTGGAGGCTTCTTCGCCACGCAGCGACTCTTCAAGACGTCTTGTCCAACGGTGGAGGCTTCATCGCCACGCAGCGACTCTTTAAGACGTCTTGTCCAGCGGTGGGGGCTTCTTCGCCACGCAGCGACTCTTCAAGACGTCTTGTCCAACGGTGGAGGCTTCATCGCCACGCAGCGACTCTTTAAGACGTCTTGTCCAACGGTGGGGGCTTCTTCGCCACGCAGCGACTCTTCAAGACGTGTTGTCTAACGGAGGGGGGTTCTTCGCCACGCAGCGACTCTTCAAGACGTGTTGTCCAGCGTAGGGGGCTTCTTCGCCACGCAGCGACTCTTCAAGACGTCTTGTCCAACGGGGGGCTTCATCGCCTCGCAGCGACTCTTTAAGACGTCTTGTCCAACGGTGGAGGCTTCTTCGCCACGCAGCGACTCTTCGAGACGTCTTGTCCAACGGTGGGGCTTCTTCACCCCCGCAGCGACTCTTCAAGACGTCTTGTCCAACGGTGGAGGCTTCATCGCCACGCAGCGACTCTTTAAGACGTCTTGTCCAACGGTGGGGCTTTTTCGCCCCGCAGCGACTCTTCAAGACGTCTTGTCCAACGGTGGAGCCTTCATCGCCACGCAGCGACTCTTTAAGACGTCTTGTCCAACGGTGGGGGCTTTTTCGCCCCGCAGCGACTCTTTAAGACGTCTTGTCCAACGGTGGGGGCTTCTTCGCCACGCAGCGACTCTTTAAGACGTCTCGTCCAACGGTGGAGGCTTCTTCGCCACGCAGCGACTCTTCAAGACGTCTTGTCCAACGGTGGGGGCTTCTTCACCCCGCAGCGACTCTTCAAGACGTCTTGTCCAACGGTGGAGGCTTCATCGCCACGCAGCGACTCTTTAAGACGTCTTGTCCATCGGTGGGGGCTTCTTCGCCCCGCAGCGACTCTTTAAGACGTCTTGTCCAACGGTGGAGGCTTCTTCGCCACGCAGCGACTCTTTAAGACGACTTGTCCAACAATGGAGGCTTCTTCGCCACGCAGCGACTCTTCAAGACGTCTTGTCCAACGGTGGAGGCTTCATCGCCACGCAGCGACTCTTTAAGACGTCTTGTCCAACGGTGGGGGCTTCTTCGCCACGCAGCGACTCTTCAAGACGTGTTGTCGAACGGAGGGGGGTTCTTCGCCACGCAGCGACTCTTCAAGACGTGTTGTCCAGCGGTGGGGGCTTCTTCGCCACGCAGCGACTCTTCAAGACGTCTTGTCCAACGGTGGGGGCTTCTTCGCCACGCAGCGACTCTTTAAGACGTCTTGTCCAACGGTGGAGGCTTCTTCGCCACGCAGCGACTCTTCAAGACGTCTTGTCCAACGGTGGAGGCTTCATCGCCACGCAGCGACTCTTTAAGACGTCTTGTCCAACGGTGGGGGCTTCTTCGCCACGCAGCGACTTTTCAAGACGTGTTGTCCAGCGGTGGGGGCTTCTTCGCCACGCAGCGACTCTTCAAGACGTCTTGTCCAACGGTGGGGGCTTCTTCGCCACGCAGCGACTCTTTAAGACGTCTCGTCCAACGGTGGAGGCTTCTTCGCCACGCAGCGACTCTTCAAGACGTCTTGTCCAACGGTGGGGGCTTCTTCACCCCGCAGCGACTCTTCAAGACGTCTTGTCCAACGGTGGAGGCTTCATCGCCACGCAGCGACTCTTTAAGACGTCTTGTCACACGGTGGGGGCTTCTTCGCCCCGCAGCGACTCTTTAAGACGTCTTGTCCAACGGTGGAGGCTTCTTCGCCACGCAGCGACTCTTGAAGACGTCTTGTCCAACGGTGGAGGCTTCTTCGCCACGCAGCGACTCTTCAAGACGTCTTGTCCAACGGTGGAGGCTTCATCGCCACGCAGCGACTCTTTAAGACGTCTCGTCCAACGGTGGGGGCTTCTTCGCCACGCAGCGACTATTCAAGACGTGTTGTCCAACGGTGGGGGCTTCTTCGCCCCGCAGCGACTCTTCAAGACGTGTTGTCCGACGGTGGGGGCTTCTTCGCCCCGCAGCGACTCTTCAAGACGTCTTGTCTAACGGTGGGGGCTTCTTCGCACCGCAGCGACTCTTCAAGACGTCTTGTCCAACGGTGGGGGCTTCTTCGCTCCGCAGCGACTCTTCAAGACGTCTTGTCCAACGGTGGGGGCTTCTTCGCCCCGCAGCGACTCTTCAAGACGTGTTGTCCAACGGTGGGGGCTTCTTCGCCACGCAGCGACTCTTCAAGACGTCTTGTCCAACGGTGGGGGCTTCTTCGCCCCGCAGCGACTCTTCAAGACGTCGTGTCCAACGGTGGGGGCTTCTTCGCCCCGCAGCGACTCTTCAAGACGTCTTGTCCAACGGTGGGTGCTTCTTCGCCACGCAGCGACTCTTTAAGACGTCTTGTCCAGCGGTGGGGGCTTCTTCGCCACGCAGCGACTCTTCAAGACGTGTTGTCCAACGGTGGGGGCTTCTTCGCCCCGCAGCGACTCTTCAAGACGTCTTGTCCAACGGTGGGGGCTTCTTCGCCCCGCAGCGACTCTTCAATGCGTCTTCTATCTTATTCCGGAGACCACTGGGCAAGGCGCCGTACGCTCTGCTTCTCGACCTTCGGCGGAGACCGCTAAGTGGCGGTAAACCGCATCCACGCGTGTATACTGATCGATTAACGCGTCAGAATACCCGCGCGGCTTTGGCTACTTTGTCTTTCGATAGTTCAGATTAGTATTTTCATCGACATAGACGAAAAATTTCATCATTTCTGTTCTGGGAGTTGAGGAGTGGGTATTGGAGGGTGGGGATTCCACTACACACAACACACTCGATCCACATTCACACGGTGCTCTGCTTAATGCTTCATTGCACAGAGAAAATAGGTCTTTAGGTGACCTTACTGGTTAACAGCACCAGGGGAGGAAGAGGAGTGATCCGCCTGGGTGTTAGAGCCAGACCTGATGAAAGTTGTTGGAGACTTAGTTTTTAGTGGGAGGGGAGCGCTCTGAAGGTGACCCAGAGTGAGAAATGTGACTGAAAGATGCCGTGAGAGTGCCTGATGACCGCGCTAATACACAGCTTACGCATGGTGTCAATGTAGCTTGAATGAACCAGATGTTAAGGATGCGGTCGTTCTGGGGATCCCAGGCGCCTCTAGCACCGATGACAAATGGGAATAATTGCACATCAGACACCTGCCGGAGGGCAGCGTATTTCTTTAACTTTTCTGTGCGCGCCGTCGCCAGAGCCCCTCCGCCGCCTTCAAAGGGGATGGTGACGTCGATGATACGCACCGAGCGGGTGCTCCCGTTCCGGAGGACCAAGTCTGGGCGATCTTGGTCGAGGAACGCTTCATCCTCGGCGAGAACCAACCATCTATTTGCCGTAGCCGCATACTTAATGAGGCTGACGACATGGTTGTGTCGGGTATTTACTGGTCTAAGATTTTGATGGCAATGGTTTATCTCGTGGGCCAACTTTTCAGGGTAAACCGTGGGGTCGGTGTCAGAGACCGTACACCCAAAGCGACAGTTCTTGTCGTCATTCGACATAAAGGCGCGTCCTGCCCTTAGACCTCGAGTGAGGTTAAGGCGCGCACGATGGACCCAGTAAAAGTCGCTGTACCTCAGGTGAAGTCCCGTCCGGAGAAAATGGCCGGAACGAGAGCCAGCACGCGCGAGCTCAGGAGCAGCCCGGCCCTGGTCTGGTTGGGCCTTCCAGAGGGTAAGGTGTTGGTCCTGCTGGATAAGACGAAGCTTGCGCAGGACCAAGTGGCGTTGATGGGGGAGAATAGGTTGGTGTGTAGGAGGAACACACAAGTCAGGAATTAGTGTGAGCTGGAGGCAACCATCCACGTCTCTCAAGGCCCAGCAGATGCCGAGCGCCTTCGAGGCATGTCTGGCGCCTGACCAGAGAGATTTGCGGCCAAACTTGTTGGGGGCAGATGAGTTAAGATATTCCTCCACGAGAGAAGAAGTAACGGGTGAGAAGGGTAGCGGGAGCGAACGGTGAATTTAAGATCAGCGGAAGGCAGCTGACGAATGACTGGATCTTTTGATGTTAGGAGCTTAAAGGCGCCCTCGATCGAAGCCAGAAGGGCTTCGATTCTGAAGACGGGCAACCCGGCTCCTCCTCCTTAACGGGGCGCGTGAAGAAAGTGGGTAGAAGCATTTTCTGGAAGGCCCAGGAGATCTTTAGCAAGACAGCAAAACCAAGAATCAAAGTCGGAGGTGGCCCTGAAGGAGAAAGACCGCATCCTAAGCGGAAAGGCAAGTTGGGGGACGATGAAAGACGAGATGGCATCGACCTTCTTCCAGGGGGCGAGTGTGGAGTCGTGGATCTTCTCCATCAGGCTGATGACTTCACTGAATTTGGTCTCCGCATTAACAATTGAAAAACCCACCGGTTACCCCAGGAAGGCCGTATGGTCCTCCGAAGAGAGGGTCCGAATGGGGTGATCACCCACGTAATTATGGGAGAGGGATCTAAAGCCCCGCCGAGGATGAAGAGGGCGTCGCATTTCGAGGGATTGATTGAAATGCCAATTTGCGAAGAAAGGGAGCGAACCGAATGGAGCATATCCTGAACGACAGCAGGGGAGGACGCAGCCAACCAGAAGTCGTCTGCGTACGCTCCACCTCTGACGTCCAGGTCGGAAAGGGAAAGCGCGGCACGGAGGACTGGGTCGACCGCCAAGTTGAACAGAGAAGGGCTTAGCGGGTAACCCTGGCGGACCCCTAAAGATGGTGAAATGGGGTCTGAAAGGCCAGCCTCTGTAACCACGGTGGTGGAACAACCGGAATAAAAGTCGGATATGATATTCTGGAAGGGCATTCCGGCACTCGAAGCATAAAGGGCAGCAAGGATAGCGGAATGCGGAATAGAGCCAAAAGCATTCGAAAAATCAAGAAAAAGGATGGAGGCATTCCCTTTCTGTAACTTAGCATTGCTGATGAGGGTCTCGACCATAAAATTATGCTCGAAGACCCCATCGTGGGGGCGGAAACCTTTCTGAGCTGGGCATAAGATATTATGCTGCTCCAACCAGGAAGAAAAACGTTTGGCGCATAGCGAAGCGTAAAGTTTAGGGGCCGTGTTAGAATGTGCAATAGGCCGCCAGCTGAAGGGGATCTCTGTATCACCACCCTTATGGATGAGAATAGTTTTAGAGACTTTCCAAGAGGGGGGATCTTTTGAAATTTAAGGCAGGCGTTGAATATAGAGGTGAGGAGCCTGCAGTTCGGGTCAATTTTCTTCCATAGGTCGTAGCCTATGCGGTCATCCCCCGGAGAAGAGTTGGTGCAGGCCTGAAGACGCTCTGCGACCTCTCTCTCGGTAAATGGGTGAGACTGGATGGGTGGGCGGTCGACGGGGGTGTAGAAGTTGTAGGGAATGTCTGGGGCGGAAGAGGGGGAAAAGAAAGCCTCAGCCATTGTTTGGAGGGGAAGCTTACATTGGGGGCCAGCTTGCTCTGTAATAATTCTGAGTGCACGGCGCGGGTTACTCCTGTAAATAAGGGAAAGTTTGGTGGAGTTAACCGCACGCTGTGTAGGTTTACGAGCAGAATAGGGGTTGAAGGGGGAGCGGGGTGTTCTAAGAAATTTCTTCTGAATAGCCTGGGTGACCAGGTCGACAGAAGTGAAACATTGCCAGGAGTCGGCCGAAACAATTTGAGAGGATTCGATAATCAGAGCCCGAAGAGATTCGAGCTCCGGACACAATTTACCCGTCATCTCAGGGGTGTGTCCCGTTGTGAGGGACTGAGATGGGGGGGGGCCGATGTCTTGTCTTGCACATCGGTGATAACCGGTGTGGGGGAGGGCCCCGAGGTGGGGCAGGGGGGATGAGAGGTGGAAGAGAGCGCCTCGGAAGCTCCAGAGGTCTGAGGAGCCTCAATGAGGTATCCTTCATGGTTAGGCGTAGGCGTCGAGAGGTTGACGTGTAGAAGTACATCCTGATTAGAAAGCGAGTAAGAAGAGGCGGCGCAACGAGGGGGAGGGATGGAAGCAGAAGCAGATTTGATAGAGTTGTGGGGCGTGAGAGAAGAGGAAAGAGGGGGGGCTCAATGAGAAGGCCAGAGGAGGGCCAAGGGGAGGTGGAGTGACGTGAGGGTTCTCTAGGAGAATCCTCGACAGGCTGGGCAGAGTTGCAAGGGGGAGGGGAGGAAGAGGAAACAGAGTTGGAAGGTCCGCCGGGCGGAGGAGAAGAGAGAGGGGGAAATTCAATGATATATCCAGAAGGGTGACTTCTGGGGCTAGAGTTTACTTGGGGAGGGGAGGTAGAGGAGGGAGAGAAAATAGAAGAGCGAACTTTAGTTTGGGAGGTAGCAGGGCGGGGGAGGAGGACGAAGAAGAGGGAGAGGAGAGAGCAATCAGAGGGCTGTGAGTGGGCGGAGGCTGAACAGCAGACAAAGTAGGCTGTGGTTGAGAGGAGGTAGGTTGAGTAGAGGGAGAAGAAGAGGGATTGGCGCAGGTGGTAGAAGATGAGGAGGAGTATGAGCCCGGAAGGCTGCGAGAGGACCGGGGAAGAGAAGAGTTGAGAAATACCCTCGTGCGCTGGAAAGAAGAGTTAGGAGGAACGTGTGGGTTAAGATCTTTAAGCGCGTTGATGCTGCGCACTGTATCCCGGGTGGCTCGGATAGTAGGGGGCCGAGGGAGGCGGATGGCCGGGGGAATCCTATAGAGAGCATTGTGGATGCGTTCATGTTGGCCTCGTTGAGCAGCCGAGGCAAAGCGAAAGTTGCATCCAGGATGTTGACAATTGAATTTAGAGGGGTTAGGGCCGAGAAAGGAAGAGTTTTGCCTGGCAAGGAGACACAATTTCCTATGGGAAGCCCATCTGTGGAAGACGGTGTTGCAGGCGAAACAAGCTTTTTCCACAGTGAAATCCCTTTCGGGATGATTGATCTGGGCGTGACGCCTCAGGCTCTTAATTCTGGCCGCGTGAGTTGTAGCACTGCTCACTGGCTTGGAACCGGGGGGCAGAGGGGACAGATAATGGTGGGTGCTGAGGGGATGGCAAATAAGATTTTGTCCCCCGAAAGTTTGGGTTGACGATCGAAAACAATGGTAGGGTAGAGAGAGGAAGTAGAGAGCAGGGGGGTCGTAGAGATGAGTGGAGGCTGGGAGAGGGGTGGGGGTGAAGCAATAAGGGGGCGAGAAGTGGTCGAAACACTCGGCGTTCGGGAAAGAGAGGGGCGAAGCGAAGAGGGGGTGTTGCAAGTTTTAAAAGGGCCATTGCGCGCCGCGCAGGCACTTTGATCGTAGCCAAAAGGCCGAGAAGCGAACAAGAAACAACTCTCCGAAGCTTTGCTAACTTCTGCGGGGATTTCCGCATGATCTTCACTATATTCTTTCCCTTTATACGAACAATCAGTCCAACAAGTATGCAACGGTACTTAGATTCACATTGTTCTATCTAACGTAATATTGACAAATGGCAATTAAAATGAGTTTTTTTCACTTCGGACGCTTGTTGGCCCATAGGCCGCCGTACTTCGAACACAATCATTTATAACAATTCTTTGGTGCGATTTAACAGCGAAGGGTATACATTTCTAACGCCGCGCACTCTAGATAATGTTAATTTTTCCTAAAACATCGCTTACTACCTTACCGAGAGAAAAGGAATTCATTTCGCAATTTTTTTGAACTACTTCCAAAGATGACCACAGGAACGCGCCTCATTACTGCCGAAATAGCGGGCGGAGGCCCAAGGAGCCCAGGCAACACTGCTCAATGTCGACAAATTCTCAGAAATAAACTCCTCCCACTTAAGTCGCGACGAAATCACATTGTGTGAAAAATTGAAGGGCTGTTTCGCAGCGAAGCAGGGCTGTGAAGCAGGGCTGTTTCGTAGCGACTTTCCTCGCTCGTGTAAAAAAGCTGGTGAAGGACGTGTGTATCGAGTGCATCGACAGAATTCATTTGCGTGAGGTTGGTGTGGCGATTCGAGATCGCTGCATGATCCGTGAAGCAGCATGTTGGCCAAGACAACTTTGTACACACGCACTAATTCCAAGAGAAACTCAGATGGAAAACTATTCTTTTACGCCCAGACAGGCAGCACTAACATTTTCTTCAAAACTTTATGATACTCTTCTCCGAGAGAGGCTGACAGTTTTAGTACTTCTATTTTTCTGAATTATCCCTTGTGCTAAAGTGTCAGAAAGACATAACAGCTCACTTTGGCCCAAACTTCTGAAAAAGCTCTCCCAAAACTCTCGACATTTCGGAGTCACCACAACGCATGAAAAGTTAAAAAAGGTTTTTAATCCTCGTTTGATTCAACAACCAACGAGTAAACCATGAAGTTTTCTATGCACCACGGGCGTTACTAGATGTTCTTTCCCGTCAGATGACTTCAAACCCCTTTGGCCAGAGGCCCTCGGGGCAAAACATCAACTTAACGCCCTCGATACATAAGTAACTATTAGTTTAGTTTGTACTCGTGTTTATGGTAACAATAGTTCTAGTGAACTAATTTCAAGTAGATCAAATTTACAGAATATTAAGTTGTTTCTTTCATTAAGCTATTAATTATTTGTAGTTATTAAATTTGCAAAAAATTAATGAGAAAATATTCGACATGAATGGAAAAATATTCATATATGCCAAGCGAATCGTCCATTGATAATTTAAGGTGGTTAGAGTTAGATACGTGTTGTTTCACGTGACTTTTTGTATTGTATTAATCAAAAGATGAAAGCTTGTTCTATGTTCTGGTAGAGTTTGAATGGATTTCACCGCCTAGTTTTTGCGTAATGACTAAAGTTTGTCGTTCTAACATGGGCTCTTATGGCAACGTGACAGACCCGACCTGAAATTATAAAATTGTGAGAAAACTAAGCGTTGAAATTCTCTTTAAAACTGCTTCTTAGGTAGCTAGCATTTCGAAGAATCAATATGCGCAATTTGAAGGACATCTACCGTTTCAAATGGAAGAATTTTGCAAAATTGTTAACCTAAATCAGTTCATAGGGAGACGTTCGCGCGCTTCCTAGAGGTTCGGGACGGTAACGCGCAGCTCGGCAACACCGCGCGCGTAGCGCGCTTCATTCTAATTGAGTGACAAATCTATCATAAGAATATCACCATATAGTACATAAAATCAAAAAAGAATGATATAAAATCAAGTCAATTTTATTTACACACATACATTATAAACAATTACACTAGAATGTCAATGTGAGTTTGAAAAAAATATTATAAACGGATGATACAACGAATAACTACGGATCTAAATACAGATGCTGATTGATAACCAGAAGTAATTTATTGCTCTTCTATGATGGTATCTCACATTTATGTCACTCATGTACTTACATTTATGTCAATCAGAATATAGCTATAGAAGGAAGAGAAGATAAAATAAAACACATCTAAGACAAAAAATTCCTAGGAAAGGAAAATTTCAGTACAATCTTATCTTCGCCAAGTTTCCAAGAAAAAGTATTACAATTTTGTAAAACTATCGACATTTTCTCAGAATTGTAATTGTGTTACTGTACTAGTCGGTCATGACGTATGCAGTTTATGCGACTTAAAAATAATTAAAAAAATTATGTTTTTAAAAAAATTATTAATAGTTCATGGGATAAATAAATATTATATTTCATTTGTTAGTGAAAGTGAAAAATTTAAATATATCAAAGGGATGTTGAGCAACCGAATAGCTGTATTATTAATTTTTTTTCGAAGGCTCCTGTTTAAACCGAGAGTTAGAAACTATATGTTCCTCCTGTTTAACCATTACCATTAAAATAATATGGAAACATTCTATTAGCTGTTTGTTGTAAACTGTATTGGATTGGATAAATGGAATGTTAAAAGTTCCTAATAGAGAAATATTTATTTTGTGTGTTGAAAGATCACCAGTAGAATTACACATCACAAAATGCTACTTGATTTACACAAGTATAGGAATTTCTAAATGAACGTATATAATCTTAAGTTAGTATTTTAAATTAAATTTATCATTCAATAATTCAGGATCATCTTTCTAAAACTGTTAATTTGATGATTGATTTTATAATATTCAAATCAGTACATGTGCTAAATCTACGTATTGTTAATACATATTTTTAAACATTAAAAATTATATTTAAAACATTTTTTAGATTGGCGAACATTTCAATGAAATTTCATGAATTCCTAAATGCTTGAATATAAATACTTCTCAATTCCAATTATTGTAGCGTCTTAAAATATAACAAAGACACGTACATGGTAAAACGAGTTGTTACAAGTCAAAGAAAACAAAAAAATGTTATAACAATTCAAAGAGATTTAGTGTTTGTTTACAGTTTAGTAAATATCAATGCCGTAGCATTTTCCAGTGAAAATACATAGAACGTACTTGGTGGTCAAGTAATATTTATTACCTTCCCAACCCAGACTACATTTCAGTATCGTCAGAGTTCGAAGGTGGTTTGTTGACCGCTACTTTCCATTCTACGAAACTACCGAAACCTTGAAGTTTGGACGACCATCTGTATAGGGAGAACATAGCGGTTTATTAAACGAAAACGGGCCGTTCAAGGTATCTATTGTGCAATCGTTGAAAACGTTTAACCGTTATAAACTACCCCTAAGAAAAATATTAAATAAACAATGTTAATGATCACCAGCTTAACATTGCTTTTACTATTTGAATGTTTTCAACACCCCAAAACCTACAGAAAACCGATACTTTTCCAGGTTATTATAAAACCAATTCAATAAATATAAGCATTAATTCACGTAATAATTTGTAAAACACTCAAAATATCTAATATGTTATTTGATTCATGTCTTCATCGGAGGTCTGAGATTAAAAAACTGATAGGCAGCGAAAATTAAAGTAATTGTGAGTAATCGATGAAGTTGAATGATCAAATGAAAAACAATGTCTCTACTTCATATAATGCCATCTTGTTTAATAAACGTGTAAATTACTTGTGATAAATCTATTTAAACATGCAAATTAATGAAAATGTTTGAAAGTAATTTTATCAATGAAACGTTGATTCATCAGCAAGTATTATATTATTAAATACATTTTTGTGATTCATGTGCTCCTGTGTGAATCGCGTAGTACACGTGATTCGTATGGTCCAGTTTCTCAGAATAATGCAAAACCTGCTAGACACATACATTAAACATAATAGTTGCGAAATAGTTATTTACGGCATGAGTATCATAAGATATCTAATTTTTTGTCTAGGGCTTTTATCCAGCCGACAGCCGGTTACCCTTTACGCCCCGATGGGACGCATATTCAACCATACACTAAACAAACACTCTTGCGGGCTCCTCTGCTGTCAGCAGAACGCGAGGCCCTCCGCGACAACACACACAAAGTCAAGGGACAAACAGCCATGCCCAAGGCGGGACTCGAACCCGCGACCCTTCGGACCGAAGCGCTGATCGGTACTCGCTCTTAGCCACCTCGGCCATCCTGGTCGGCATAAGATATCTTATTACAATACGAAATTGGAGAATTATCAAACAAGACTCTTAAGCCGAAATTGTTAACCTATTGAATATTCTAATAAAATATTACCATTTGAATATCATAGAAAGTTACACGCAAGTAATCAAAATTCATTGAAACTATAATTTTTGTTTAAATTTGACTCCTTGTCCTGCGAAAGATGACATCTGACAGTACTTATGTTAACAAGTCTGTCATGGGTTTGTTCTAATATTACTTGCAGTACGCAAATGATTATTTTTGGTATTAACGAAGCATAGATACAGGACTCGATTTTTGTCGGAACGCGACGGAACGGCGTTCCGGTTCCGCGGAAAAAATTACTAAATTATATTATATAACTATTGCAATTAATAAGTAATTTCAGGCGCGTTCAGGGACCTAAGATTTTAAAAATAAAGCACTGGATATATGAGTCATAATAACTCTTAAGACGACACTGATCTCAATTTCGTCTAGTTTGACTTTAGACAATCAAAGTGATTGGTCTAAGTTTATTCACCTAAATAAAGTTTATCTTACTATAAAAACTATTTACACAGTGATTTATGTTCAAAACAAGTGATGCTTGTATTTTCACAGCATGTACTTTCACGTCTTATTCGTAATCGCTACGCAATATACAATACGGACTACGTGAACTTGCAAAAAAGAAACAAAAAAAACACCTATTCCAGCAGAAAATATTTTCTACTCGCTGGGATTCGATCTCGGGTCTTTAAAGTTAACTCGCCGGACTTGTTTCCCCCTATACCACTATGTACACGAGAAGACTTCCTCCTTTCCTATGCGAAAAGAAAGTGAAGCATTTGCATTTGCAGTTTTCAAAAGTGTTTAATTTACATTAATTCAAGATTTATTTTTAAAAAGAGATATCACGAAACACAAATCTCTGGCGTTAATATTGGTTCTCGACAATGATAATAGGTATTTGTTTGAAATATTCGAAAATTCAGATCGTTCGCCCAGAATTGAACGTACGGCATTTTTAAACCTCTCCTGCTTCGAGTAATAGATTTACAGAAAAATTGGAGCTCTTTCTGAGAAAATTTGAAAAATATAATGAGGTTTGGTGTATAGTACCTTCAAAATTAAAAGATTCGTTTCAAATTTGAAGATTCGTAATATTAGCCAGTTTGTTCAAGGAATATCCATTTGGGTGAAAATCATGTTTATATTAGGCTCTAGAATTACGGATTGTCAAAGAGGTTTTTTGGAAAATCACTTTTTCGTGTTCAAAAAACAAGCGTTTTGACAGCCCTGTGTATAGAAAATAATACAAGAACAACAGCGACAATCCACTTTTTTCGAATGAGCGACTTACAAAACGTGTTTTCTGTGAAAATTTCGACACGTCCTTCTGCAGTATTACGTAACTCTCTTTTCACTAATAAACGTGGAGATTAAAAAATTCCAGCGTTACTAGGATTTGAACTCGGGTCCAAGTCTGTAGGTCTGGCTCGACCGCACTGTGCTACCACAGACACTTCTAATCACGCTGTCCAGGCACACTTATTACGAAAACAATAATATCGTGATATTCATTGCACTTAGATTTTTAATTAGATAAATGTGCTACATGCGTCAGAGATATCAATTTCTAAATAAGAATGCAAACGAGTAAAACCCACGCAACTACATAGCTCATTTTACTAAGAAATATTTTCAACCAGAAGCCGTGGTCTTTAGAACACTCTGTGGACGTCGTTCCCGGTCTTATCTTTCGGCGACTATGGCCAAGGTTGAATTACGTCACAGATGAAAGTTGCGATAACGTAGACTTCAACACGGGCGCGCATGTAGTCGTTCTGAAGTCAGAATTGCAATAGCGGCATATTTATACTTGATTCTTAAAGACATTAACACACTCAAATAAGTAGTGGCGCCTCAAAAACACATGCTTTATGTGATATTTATAATGGATACAAATGATTATAACTATGCAATTAACCGCAAAATTGTTTCTACTCCCAAAAATTATCCGCCATGGATGGGATTCGATCTTACGTTCACAACTTTCTTCAGCAGTGGGCTTACCCACTTACCCATTACACCACAGAAACTCTTATGACACTTCTCTGTCACAAAGATTATTTTAAACTGTCATATATCACAGAATTTACTAGAAAAGAACGTGCGGCGTTTACGTGCCTGTCTTAACTACACACGGACATAGTCAGACGTTTTGTGGTAAATAGATTTTTGAGAAACAAGGACCCACAAAACATGGATTCTGACTACAAACGTATTGGAGGAAGTAATTTACTATATATAGGAGCAACATTTATCTATTTTTGTCGTTACCAGAGCTCGAAATTGAGTTTTTTGTCGAAAAATCGCAGTCTCCCGGCGGATGATTACAATACTTTTTCTTCTTAGTACGTAATTACCAGAAAATAAGAAAAAAATGTTTTTCGTTGTTTCTATTCAACGAAAATTTACAATCAGTTTCAAATTTGAAAAAATCAGCAAATAGTATGATGAGATTTATTAACAAAATAAAATAAATACAATAAGAAAGGAACCTCCTTTCTTTACTTGGTATTCTTCACAAATCTATAAGAAAAACATAATAAAAGCATTATTTCAACAATACTCGATTATTTTTGAGGATCTATGAGGAAAACTTAATGCCGGGCCCTGGTAACGAAAAAAGGGTTAACTCATGTTGTGAAATATAGAAAAAAATACTTTAACTCGTGTTGCCAGAAACCAATGTTTTGTGGGTCGTTGATACAGAAAAATCGAATGACGGCGAAAAGCCTGTCTGTTCTTGTGTCTAAATTTTCAAAACAAATATATGACCTTATTGAAAGAACTATTTATGGACAACAAATTTCATTTGAAAGAAAAATCTGTCTTCAATTCTAGAGTTGTAGGAAGACGGCAAAAAATTAAATTTTTGAATATTTTTAAAATTCAGAGTTAACAGTGGCAATGGGACCTATGACGCCTTTATAAGTGTATTTTACTTTATTCTTAGAAGAAATTTAAAGAAAAAGTTTGGAGCCGTTTTTGAGAATTTTCAAAATGACGGGAGGCTTCATGTAATATACCCTCAAATTTTAAAGAATGATTTTTAAAATCTCAAAGCTTCAACTAGAGTCACATTGACAAGGGATTCGAATGGTTTTGGCGCTAGAAGTGTTCACAGACGGACAGCCGCAGACGGACTGACCGACGGACGGAGAAGACCCACAAAACAGGAATTATGGTTACACCACGTTTTAGAGATTTTTTTCTGTTAATTTAGTAACTAGATTTATGAACTCCTTTGTTTTCAGGGCCCGGCAATGCATTTTTTCTGTCGAAAATTCGCCGTTTTTTTCGCGCAGCATTACATAATTTTCTCTATACTACGTATATTACTCCGTATATATGTGCGTATACGACAAAGTAAAAAGTTACGTAATGCTACGGAGGAAATCGGCTAATTTTCGACATAAAAAAACTGTAATTTCCGGGCCCTGGTATCAAAATAAGTGGATAAATTCAGTTGATAAATATAGAATAAAATCCCTTTAACATGTGGTGTAGCCAGAATCCAGGTTTGGTGGGTAGTTAATACGGAAAAAACGATTAATGGTAAAACGTCTTTCCTCTGTGAAAAATGCTAGCGGCTAAACTGTTCGAGCAATTTTCTCCAAAGTTAATATTCCCCAAGCGATCTAGATGATGTCGAGCCCCCCCGAATTCCAAATCAATATTTTATTGTTAGATGGTACTCTACAAGAAGCCCCTCAAACATTTTCAAAATTTAAAAAAAGGCATGAACTTTTTTGATTAAATTTTATTGCCGGATAGCGTAATGGACGCTTTAAGAGGATGGCGCAGATGATTTTCGTTAATATACTGAATTTTTCGAAAAATGCAACAAAACATTTCTTTTTCGGAGTCTTCCTACAAGTTCAATACTGAAGATAGTTTGTTTCCTTTATGAAATGTGTTCATCAAAAACAGATCTTCAAATATTCCTTTAAAATAATCAGTCCTTTAAAAAATATCGCGTACAATTGTTTAAAAATATAAGTACTTTAGATAATTTTACAAATTTTTGAAATAGCAAATTTTAATTTCCCCCGCTCCGTTTGACGAGCTCATTCTGAATTTCCTTATGAATTCTGCTGATTGTCGGGACGGACATGGAGCTATTACGACGCTGTATATTTCATTTATTTAATGTCAAAAACAGTTAAGAATTTGATGTAATGTGTGAACGTTTTCTTAAATGTGGGTATCCCCGTATCCTAACGCAAGATGAATTCTGCGTACAGAGAGGAACGAGGGTAAACGCGAGTCGCACGAGCGTTTGCTCTTCGAGTTGCATCGATTTAATTGAAATTATCCCAATGAGGTTTTCTCTCTTAATAATAGTATTTAAATATAACATGAAAGAAAAACAGAAAATAGCGTAATTTTGAAGGAACATTTATTACAAAAATTTGATATTTCGTTGTAATATTCAACTATGGATATTTGAGATGTTTCCGAGAAGTTCATTGTTGGCGACATGAATGGGAAAGATATAACATACGGAGGCTTTATTAACGTTAATGTTACAATTTAATTTAACGTTAATGTTATATCTCTACGTTCAATAAAATGTAATCAAGTTTAAAGTCGGGAAGTATATATAAACGCAGATATGCATTAGGTAATACTTATTTATAATAGTATTCATTCATTTACTATTCCATATTATTTTACCTATTTCAATAACTAAAGTATGAAGTTGGAATAGATTTTGAAATAGAGTTCGCAGCAAAAATAAAATGTTTTAGAGGATCTTACTGCTTTCCGGGCCATCTGTAACTGTTTAATTTCTTAATTATTTATGAAGAGACTAATTATGATTTGTTTGGTTGCACTTGTAGGTCATCATTTAAAAGAAAATGAAATATTTAAGAATGATTTCAGAATATCTCGCGGCCCCTGGCAGTTGGCGCACTGAGGTGGGCTTGTGCGCGGGCCGTCTCGAAGGCGTGACCGCCTCCGCTAGAAAGGCATCTTTCGTCCCGCCTGCAGCCGTTGTGGGAGTGGCCCCACATCTGGCATCGCTTGCAGTGCGGCACTGTCGCTGCCGCGGTGCTCCTCCCACGTGACTTACTTGTACTCTAACTACTCAAATTTCGATAGGGATTCATCCTAAGAATAGAGATGGGCTGGGGTTCGTGTAATCCATGTTTTTTCAGGCTTTTTGGGAGGGTTTCATCGTCCTTGCCATGATAGGGGTGTCAGTCCCCGCCAGGGGAGTGGGAGGGATTGCGTCGCAGGGGACAAAGCCGAAACGCAGTCCCAGTCGTCAAGTCGTTTATCAGCTGCGCCTCCGCTGGTCCACCCGCTCTCGCTCCTTCCTCCTCGGGTCCACGTTCAGCGACCTCGCTCCCTCGGGTTGGCTGGCGGTTGCGCGGTGGCGGAGAGAGAGAACCCGTGTGGCCAAGGCTGGACGCTCGGTCCTCTCCTCGCCAGAAGCAACAGACGCCACGCTGGGTTCCGCAGCAGCATGGGGCTGCAAGCGACGAACACGGAGAGCCCTTTAATCAGATGTTGCATCTATAGAAGGAAGAGGCCAAGGGCTCAAGTGTGTTGCAGGTTGCTACTGAACTCTCGAAATGATCCCTCATAAGGCAAAACTTTCAAGGACATCAATTAACACCTTTAAGGTATCTTGGAAAATTTTAACTTCCTTAGTATAATACGTGTGAAAAAATTACTAAACTGTTACAAAAACCTTACGTGATGGAGACAAATGGCTTTCATTTTTCAATTCTGTTTACAATTTCATGTAATGATGTTGCATAAAAAGTTTAATTTTTTGTACCAGTGTTATTAGTTACTATTGAAAATCTCAACATTAATTCGATTTTTACTCATTTCTGCAAATTGTATTCTCAGTTTATTGATGTATTTTCTATCTTTTCTACAATCCTTAATTGAAACCAACCCAATTAGGTTTTCTATTTTAAACGTTTTTTAAATATATCATGAAATATAAAACTGAAATAGTGCGTACGAATATTTTTTTCGAATTTATATTTAATGTAAGAATTTGATATTACTACCGTACGATTGTTTCATGGTTGAACGATAATAGTAGACAGCAAGATATGATAATCACTTTTCTATTTGGCAATTGTGATTGCGTGGTTGTCAGGTTGTAATTTAACAATCTTAACGTCGTAACACGGTATGAAATTTTCAGAATAACTTCTCATTGTAGGGCAATATTTCTAGATGAGTGTTTCATGTGAAATAAGTGTCTATATCATCCCCGAGGACATCATGGACGTAAATAGTAGTTAAAAGTTTTTACTTCTAGGATTGAAATATTTTATAATTCACTAGTTCATTACCGAGTGTTAACGGAGTAGAAACAAAACACACAACGTTGTTAATAGCATTGCAGACCTTCGTGATTCGTTATGCCCGAGGGCCTTTTTAATACTTCAAAGTCCGCTCTAATATCAACACAACACATACATTTTTATGAATATTATTTATTAAAGTTACGATACAAGTAAATATCAATAAATGGCATGATGCTCAAATAAGTAAAATAATTCGTTATAAAATATTTGCATAATTGATCTAAAAATTTCCAATTTTCGAACGTTCCGAGTATTATAATTATCATTCACCCATTTCACTGTTTCGCATCATTTTTTTATTAATACACGTGCTTCTTGGGTAGCAGTACTATCAAAAGTACTAAACTGTGCAAAGCATATTGGCTGCCATCCTCGAAATACAAAGCCCTCCGCAGAGTTCGGGGCCACGGGAAGCCAGCACGCAGCCCTCGAAGGAAGTTGAGGTGTGCTGTATGGACCCACAGGTAGTCCCTCACCGGAGCGCATGAAGTGCGACGATCTGGCCCCGGCTAGAGCCAGGTCGTGCGCGAACCTGCCTTGGGCACGCTGCCTCTTCCATGCCTCCAGATGCTCTTCCTGGTTGGCTCGACGCAGGGAGCGGAGCAAACTCTTCCGCTGCCTAGGGGTGATCACTTTCTCTCCGTCCTTATGTGCGTGGATGATGGAGGGAGAGAGTAGGCCGTCACGCAGTTCGAAGACCCAGCGAACGCCGGCCGCCTTAGAGGCCTGACGGGCTCTCGACCACAAGTTGCCACGACCCTGGTGGGAGATGGTACCATTCAGGTAGTCCGCCACGGTATTTACAGAAATGTCTGTTAGGCAGCCTTGATGCCACGGTGGAGAGAAGTTGCTCGTTAGCGATCTCCCTATCTGTAATGTCCGGGGAAGTCAGTAGTTTAAACGCCCCTCGATGAAGGCGAAGTGGACCTCCTTCGTAAATTGCGGGAGGCCCATGCCCGCACCGGATTTCCCCGCATGGATATAGTGTGAGGAGGCGTTGTCCGGGAGTCCCGAGGCTTCCTTAATAAACGCTCTTATCCAGGCGTCTAGGTCGTCAGCGTCACCAACGGCCAACGTCCTCATCCTGATGGGGAAGGAGAGGCGCGAGAGCACGAAGGTGAGCAGGGCGTCCAGCTTCTGCCAAGGCGCAAGATTAGCGTCGGCAACGTCGCGGGCTTGGTCTAATACGTCATTCACCTTGGCAAGAGCGGGAATGATATTGAAGCCCACCGGCTTGCCAAGGAACCTGGTATAATCGGCGTCACTAAGGATCTTCAAGGGGGCCCCGTCCACAGTGTATGTATTGTCGTGGACCTTGCCGTCTCGAATAGATGGGGAGTCACTCTTGTTGGGGTTGATCGTGACTCCAATCTTGGCCGCCTGAGCTGCCAGGTGGTCGATCATCCTTTGTAGTGACGCCGGGTTGGTGGCTGCCAACCAAACGTCGGCGTAGGCCCCGCCAGGGATGCGGAGATCCGAGAGAGCCAGCGTGGACCTAAGGAGAGGATCGATCGCGAGGTTGAAGAGCGTAGGGCTGAGTGGGCAACCCTAACGCACACCTCTGAGGCACCTAGCGGGGGCGGACTGGCCCTTGGATGAGAGATAGGTCGTCTGGTTGTCGGTATACCAATTCCTGACAACATCCAGTAGCTTCTTTCCTACTTCAAACCTTCCAGAACCGCCTGGTGGGAGACAGAACCGAAGGCATTGGAGATGTCGACGAAGGCAAGGCACAGGTCTATCTTCCCACTCTTGTCCTCGTCAAGGGGCCGTCCGACGAGGAAGTTGTTTTCATAGACCCCATCATGGGGTCTGAAACCTTTCTGGGCTGGAGAGAGGGCGCCATTTTCCTCAACCCAGTCGTTCAGTCGACGGCCCCATAGAGACAAATACAATTTGAGAATGGTGTTGGACAAGGCAATAGAGCGCCAATTAGCTGGAGAGTCGCTGTGTCCCGATTTGTGGATCAGGACAGTGTTGGAGGTCTTCCAGCTAGAAGGCACCCGTGAAAACTTGGCGCAGGCTCTAAAAATGGAGCAGAGCAGCCGACAAGTAGGATCGACCTTTCGCCAGTTGTTATAACGCAAGCGGTCGTCACCAGGAGCCGTGTTGGCCATACCCTGCAGCCTCTCGCCCACTTCCTTCTCCGTGAAGGTAGTTTCCTTCAGTGGGCCGCCCTTCAGCCACCGGGAAGCAGTCCTCCAAAGACGGAAGGTCGAAAGCCGGAAGCGAAAAGTGGTCCGACAGCTCTTCCGGGTCGATTTCACACCTCGGGCCTTCATTACCCGAGATGATCCGCATCGCTCTGCGGGCGTTAGACGAATAGATTGTGGAAATCTTCGCCTTGCTTGCGAGAGCGTTGTCGGGACGAGTGACGCCTGCACCGGGACGCAGAGGGGTGGCCGGGTTGCGCAGGCAGAGTGCCTGGACCTTCTCCACAGCTTGATCAATGAGGATCTCCAGATGCAGCCAATTGATGCCGGAAACGGGGGCCTTCGTCGCCTCGATGATGACGCCGCTGAGCTCCTCCAGGTCGGGGTGTAGCTTCCCTACGAAGGAGGGGTCTGGGGGCGTTGGGCGGAGCGTGTCTCTGTTTCGTGGCGGCTGGGGAGAGCGGGACGTGTTCCGGCGATTGCTTGCAGGATCTAATGCGGCCGGAGCAATCAAGGGAGCGGGCGGATGCGGCCGGAGCAATCAAGGGAGCGGGCGGAGGGGCAGCACCGCCGGAAGAACCAGATCTTGAGGATCTTGCAGAATTCATTGAGGTTCGGGCCTCCGTGGCAGGGGCCCGAGCGCTCACCGGAGACACGGCGGCCGCCGACGCTGTCGAGGAGTCGCCAGACGACGGCGGGCTGTCCTGGGCCGTGGGTCGAATAAGGTTCGTGACCCTATTCTGTACCGCTTTCTTCATCTGGTAAGTTAGAGGAGGCGGCAACTTCTCCAACCGCGGGGCCCTGGAGTGGCTGCGCAAGTGCATTTTGCATTGACGCTTTGCGGCAAATGCGGCCCCACATTCAGGCTGTGGACACTGGAATTTCCCTGCTGCCTTGGCCTCCGTAGGGAGCGAGAGAGACCTAAGAGCCGAGCACGAACTCTTATGGTTGTTCCAGTGGTCAACTTCGTTGAAACAACCGCAGCATATCTTCCTTACCGGGAGCGTCGATTTGTGCACTGCGGTCAAATGTCTCTTCAGGCTGGCTAGTCTCACCGTCCATTTACGAGCGCTGCTGACCGGGTCATGGGAAACCGGGCAGACCGGGCAACGGGTGTGGGCGGCAGCTGGTAAGGGGAAGAGAACGGATTCTTCCGATTGCAGGGGCTGAAGAGACGGTAGGAAGGGGTGGGCCTGCGCGGGCGTTCCCGAGGACTGACTCCCCCGAGGAAGGAGAAGAAGGATGAGCTTCCGGTCCTCTGGGGCGTGCTTGCGGGGCCTGACTTTGTCGATTGGCATTCAGCGCCCTACAAGTACGGACATGCCCCCTTTTTGCGGCCGAGTTACCGCAGCCGGAGCATTTGATTGACACTTGGCATGTCGCCGGCCACATGTGGTGGAAGATCAAGTGGGACTTCAAGGAGGTTCTACGCTCCTGGATAAGCCCCGAGGTGATGGTGAAGGAGCAGTGTGGGCACCTAGTCCTCCTAACGGAGGGGAAGTAGAGCTCCAAGCAGTGCTTCCCCGTAAGTCGAGGGGGGATCCTTGGAAGCGAGCTCAAGGTGGTCCTGGGGAAGGCTCCACTCAGGGGGGCTATGGTGGTGCGGTCCCCCGAAGCCTCCGACACCGTGATTAAAGTTCCGACCTCGGACTCCGAAGCCTCGTAGGCAATGTTGTCGTCGGAAAACTCTTCAGGCGGAGGAATGACCACCGGCAAGCCTGTGGGATCAGGGTCGAAAAGCGACTGAACTTGGGACCGGGTATAAAAAAGGTCTTCGTCGCTCGTTGGAGGCGCTGCCACCAGAGATGGGGTGGCCAAGATTTCGGTGAGGGTAACATAATCCTCAGGAACCACTTGAGACCGGGTGTGGGGTGAGCCATGGTTTCTGGCTAGAGACGCCGTCACCAGAGATTGGGTGGCCAAGGTTTCGGAGATGGTGGCGTATTTCTCCTGAGCCAAAGTGTTAGTGGCTTCACTGAAGTCAGCTTTCGATTGGGCCTTTTTGTTCCTGAGACTGGCGGCCAGCGTCTCCGAAAGGGTGATAAATTCTTCTTCCAGAATGTCTGGGGGATCTCTCTCCCGCCAGATGTCTTGGTCACCAGTGATTTCTTGTATGGATGGTAGGCCTGGGTGCGGCACAGGCGCAGGAGCAGGACCTTCCAAGCCTTCAACCGGCAGTTCCTCCATAACATGCTCCGTCGCACCGACGGAGTTGCCCGCTGAATGGGAGGAGAATAACGGCCCCCAAAATTCAGCGATCGAGGAAGAGATCGACTGGATCGGAGAAATAGGGGACGGCACTTCTAGACGTGGGGACTCGTCTGCTGGAGATTCCCGAGGGGCAAGATTGAATGACTGCACCCTGGATGGCAGCGAAGGAGCGGCAATAACACTGTCCTGTATTGTTACAGGAAAAAACTCTCCGAAGCTTTGCTAACTTCTGCGAGAATTTCCGCATGATCTTCACAATATTCCTTCACTTTATACGAACAATAAGTCCAACAAGTATGCAACAGTAATTAGATTCACATTGTTCTATCTAACGTAATATTGACAAATGGCAATTAAAATGAGTTTTTTTCACTTCGGGCGCTTGTTGGCCCATAGGCAGCCGTACTTCGAACACAAATCATTTATAACAATTCTTTGGTGCGATTTAACAGCGAAGGGTATACATTTCTAACGTCGCGCGCTCTAGTTAGTGTTAATTTTTCCTAAAACATCGCTTACTACCTTACCGCGAGAAAAGGAATTCATTTCGCGACACACTGAACTGGTTCCAAAGATGACCGCGAGAACGCGCCTCATTACTATTACTGGAAATAGCGGGCGGAGGCCCAAGGAGCCCAGGCAACACTGCTCAATGTCGACGAATTCTCAGAAATAAACTCCTTCCACTTAAGTCGCGACGAAATCACATTGTGTGAAAAATTAAAGAAGCAGGGCTGTTTCGTGGCTACTTCTCTCGCTCGTGTAAAACAGCTGGTGAAGGACGTGTATGTATCGAGTGCATCGACAGAATTCACTTGCGTGAGGTTGGTGATGCGATTCAAAATCGCTGCATGATCCGTGAAGCAGTATGTTGGCCAAGACAAATTTGTACACACGCACGAATTCCAAGAGAAACTCAGATGGAAAACTATTCTTTTACGCCCAGACAGGCAGCACTAACATTTTCTTCAAAAGAATATGAGACTTCGCCGAGAGAGGCTGACAGTCTTAGTACTTTTATTTTTCTGAAATATCCCTTGTGCTAAAGTGTCAGAAAGACATTTTGGCCCAAACTTCTGAAAAACCTCTCCCAAACACTCCCGACATTTCGGAGTCACCACAACGCATGAAAAGTTAAAAAAGTTTTCTAATTCTCGTTTGATTCAGCAACGAACGAGTAAACCATAAAGTTGTCTATGCACCACGGGCGTTACTAGATGTTCTTCCCCGTCAGGCGACTTCCAACCCCATTGGCCAGAGGCCCTTGGGGCATAATATCAACTTTACGCCCTCGATACATAAGTAACTACCAGTTTAGTTTTTACTCGTGTTCATGGTAACTATAGTTCTAGTGAACTAATTTAAAGTAGATAAAATCTACAGAATAAATTATTTCTTTGATTTAGACATTAATTATTTGCAGTTAATAAATTTGGAAATAACTTAATAGGAAAAATATTCTTATATGTCAAGCGAATATATTGATGTTTTAAGGTGGTTAGAGCTAAATACGTGTTTAACGTGCCTTTTTTATTGTATTATTCAAAAGCTGAGAGATTGTTCTATGTTCTAGTTTGAATGGATTTCAACGTCAAATTTTTGCATAATGACTTAAGTTTGTCGTTCTAACATGGGCTCTCATGGTGACGTGACAGATCCGACTTGAAATTATAAAATTGTGAGAATACTAACTGTTGAAATTGTTTTTAAAAACTGTTCGTTAGGTAGATAGCGTTTCGAAGAATCAATATGGCTAATTTGAAGGATATCTACCGTTTCAAATGGGAGAATTTTGCAAAATTATAAGCTATAATCAATCCAAAGGGAGACTCGCGCGCTTCCTGGAGGGTCGGGACGGTAACGCGCAGCTCGGCAACACCGCGCTTCTTTCAAATTGAGTGACAAGTCTTCGGCAAGAGATCTTACATTCCTCTGGTTATTGATATTAACTAGATATTCATTAAAGCTGAAATATGATGGATATAATGGTTTGTGCAATCTGAATGAAAAACTCAACTCAATTCAATTAATATTCCAAAAGGACCACTTTGATACCAATTTCTATGAGCAAATGGGTGATCTTGAGAGTTTTTAAATTTTTTATATCTTCAGTGCAGCATTATTAGTATGTTGCCGTTTGTAAGCTTTTTGAATTTTGCTCCTGAACAATGATTACCTATTTTTTTATTATTGGACTGATTAATTATTCGAAAATTATTCATATTTTATTTTATTATGCGAAGCACAAAAGATGTTGCTTTCTACACCACAGTTGCAATGTACCTTTAGTAAACTTTAGCATAGGTCACAACCTCAATGAACTTGGAGTGATATCAAATGTGTTCAAATGATACAATATTTTATGTTGGTGCTATTAACAATCATTCAAGGTATAGGTAAATGCAGAGCTGGATTTCCCTTCTAGCAAAATGAGAAGGCTTGGGACTCCCATCACCGTGTCCGAATTTTTTAAAATAAATATTATTAAAAACTTTATTATAGTTTTTATCTGAATATAATCATTAATCAAATAGTTTGCTGAACTACAATGTTTCAATTTAAAAATTAAATTAAATAGAACAATAAGAAACTAAATATGCATTTGTAAATGAAAAATTAAAAATGTAATTTTCACTTTGTAAGCAATTTGTTTATTTACATCTGATATGAACAATGGTTCATTCTATCATAATTGGTGATTTTTGGTTAAAGATTTTTTCTGATGGCATGTCCAATACATTTTTGTGCTTGGAGGCCCACAGTATCTACATCCAGCAATGGGTAAATGAAATTGAAATTGTGATAGGAATGATAAATTCAGCCTTTGGATGTATTAGTATTTTAATAGAATCCTGTTTTCTCTACAGCAATATTTTTGTTTGTTTGCATTCCCTGAACAGTAGTAATGCATTTGAATGGGTCTCATGTCTTATTTCCAAAACAGTCATTTTGAGTGCAACATCAAAGCAAACGATGCTAAAAGACTTTGCCACTTGGAAAATTCTCTTGAAGATTTTATCTCCAACAATTTTATAATTTTATTATTGAGGGTCTAACATTTAGGCTCTAAATAATGCAGCTCTCAGAAGTATCAGAGGCTGCAATTTCATTTTATCATTAGTTTGGTATGTACTTTACACTATAATTTGCATCTAAATCAATACATAACATGATATAAAATTATGCTGTAAACATTGCCACCAGCATATTACTTGTCAATTACTTAACTCATCTGGAAATAATGAAAACATAAATAATAACTCAACTTTTGTTAACTCTCAATATAAATCTTTATACAATATTGGAGAGAAACAAAATTATGATCTTGTTGTTAAGCAAGCGAATAATATAAAGTTTTTCCTAACATTGGTCCTAATAATTAAAGAAATAAAAATTAGAGAGAAACAAGCATTGAAAAATATTTGAAAACTTTTTATCACGGTTCTGTGTGACTGAGAGTACGAAATAATTCCCCCCAAATTTGGAAACAAATCTTCCACCAATTCGACATTGTAATGTTTTCCGAATGACGTGTGACGAAACTTTCAAGCATGATGAGCACTGAGCAGTTATGGCAATCTGAATGGTATTACCGCGTTGCCCAATTTACCGAAGACTTTTCGCGCTTCTCGACGAAATTCTGCCCAATTATTAGCGATCATTGTAAATAAAATGTAGATATACGAGTATAATGACACTTTTTTATAATTCTGCTCTTGCTAATTGTGCAATAGCGCTTTTTTATATTCAATTTCGTGCCACAATTTTTATTTCCTTGGCCACACGATCTGTTGGTACTAGTTAAGAAACTAGTCAACGGTAAGTCTTTCTGTGGTATTGAAATACTTTTATTTTCCACCTGAGACAAAATTCATTCGTACAATTAAATAAAGATCTTAACAGTATATGTTGCTTGTATAGGTCTCAGAATAGTCACGTATATAGCAAATAAGTATTTTTGACTGTAATATGGACCGAACCACTAGGGAATATCTCTAACTAGCGCTGGCAACGCCGGCAACAAAGGGTTGTTGCGACTGCCGCCATTTTCACCCACGCCGCCACCTCTGGGCCGTGTTGTAAATTTCTAATTACTAAGGCTAAAATACGCATTTAATTGTGTAATGTGTGTAATGTATGAGTTTTCAAAGAATTAGTTTCGGACCCTAATGTTCTACATTTTGTAATTAATTTTACAAATGATGACAGCTGTGTTATTAGGGAAGCAAACGGGCAGCATCACGGAACTGTAACTCTCTGCGAGAAAGTAGGTGCTATTGTAACACCACTAGTTATCTCAAATACTTCTACTGCGAATTCTATTTCGTGAATATATGTAGACATTCAAAATTAAACATTAGCGAGTGATGTGATATCAGACTGCCAGATGTCCATTCGGCCGGGATCAGTAGAGGATTGCATGCTCCAGGCTGGTGTGCATATTCATGACTTTCAACGGTTATTATTCCCATTATTATCATCAATATTATTCCTTTTTTAGTGAGGGAGTAACCTATACATTTTAGAGAAATTTCATCTTCAATCTGAAGAAAGAAATAACCATTCCGTAATTAACATCAAAACAGTAGCAGATTTAGTGTTACTGAACTGATGCTCTGCAAACATATATACAATTTGGCCTTACATTTACAAGTGGCATTTCTTTCTGAAGCCATTGAAAATTTTTGCTTTGATTTCAGCATTCATGTCACATCAGAAATAAGCAGACTGCTATTCTCTTAAAATGTATATTGTAACTTATGTTAATAAACATTTTAAATAGATCAATTCTACATGTTTTGAACATAACTGCTTGCGATGGACCCATTACTACCGCTACTGAGACAGAACACTATTTTATGTTAATAGAAGAATATAATAAAATTAATTTATGCTGCAAAAAATAAGAAAAGATTTTGTACATAACTTTTGGGGGTATCTGAGTTCCTTAAAAGCGTTTTTTGTCAAAAAACGTGGGAACTTTTGGCGTTCATAAATCTCCATGGGATATTTTATAATATATTTTAAATGAATCCGGATATTAGAAACGGACTTCAACATCACCCTGAAAAAATCATAATGACAAAAATTCAAATTAACAGTCGCCCAAATTTCATTCAAACTACTGCATTTTGGAAACTTTAACTATTTCAACATTGTGTTTAAAACTTAAGGAGTGTAGGTTCCCAATATCTATTGTATTGATTAACATCTATAATAAATGCTTGCTAAAGATAAATTTGTGTGTTCGAACCTTTCGTAAATATTTTTCAGGCCGGAAGTAACATATGCGGGTTCAAGTAAGCAAAATATTAAAAATTACGTTACTAACAAACTCCTGAAGTGACATGACGAGCAGTGTTGAGACATTTCTTTCCGTGCATTCTCGTGACCAAACTCTCAGAAGCGTTTATCTCTATCTCGATGTCACTCGCCTATCAGCTTCCCCTGCGCTGACACTAACTGAAGAGATCTGGACTGCTTTCACAAAGTGTTTGTCCTATGCAATTTATAACATTTGTGTAAATCTCTTTGTAAACTCTCAAAATAACACCTAACGACGTCAGTCGGGCATTTACCCAATCAACTTGCTTTGCACTTTTAGCGCAAACAGTAAAGAAAAAAGTGTGTCTGGGTGAGATTCAGACCTCGACCTTCCATTTCGTAGAGCATGTCTTCGCTGTTCACGCTACACCTGACTTACTAATTTGCTGTGTAAAGACGAGAAAAACACTAATGATGTTTTGAGAAAGCACAAGATTTTAATTATCTGGGCCCACAGATGGGAAAACACCCAACTAAAACAAAAACTATCTTGCCAGATGAATTTTTTATTTCGAAAAGTTATTGAAAAATGCGCTTCACCACATTTCACTATACATATCAACTTAGACGCAGACCGATATTCATGAAAAACGACCAAAGACAACTATTACTCACTCATAGCTGTCGTGAACGCAGTCTTACAACTCACGCAACACAACTGAGAATGTAAGAAGTGTCATGGATAGTAAAACCGAAGATAATTGCTAGCTCTCAGTACTTGCAAGTTTCTCTAACCCAATAGGGTCATATTAGTCATGAAAGAACGGCCAAATACAACAGTAATATAAATGTGAACGTCAAAATATCAACAATGAGAATGGCAAATGAGGGGTATCTTGAGTCCCTCAGAGTAATTTCTATGTAATCCAAAATCCGTATAAATAAGAAAGGTGTGCCAAAATATTTTAAATAAATGAACAATTACATATATGAGAGAAAAAATTCTATCTTTTTTACAAATAATTAGGGATAAAATAGAATGGGGAGCCTTAGGACACCGCTCGGCCATGCGAGGGTAAATAGTATTTGTATATTGTCTGCTTTTGTAGCCAGGGCAAGAGGAAGCGAACACACTTGTATTGCTAAGTTTTCCTTTCTTCAACTGGTTCAAGTGTTTTTAAGGGGAGCCGGAGGGGCCGACCCCTCAAAAATATCCATTTTTGTTTTTTTGCTTTAAAAATATTTCATTTTTTTACTTCTAAATGAAATTAAAATGTTTGGCTTACGCGCTCTAGTGTTGAGGTATTGTTAGTTTTATAAACGCACGCACTGAATGTGGGCGTGGTTCGACAGTTTGACTTTCAAGATATGGTGTTTGATATGCGTATTCTCTTGATAATGGTGACTGAAGGGCTCGTGTGTATGGAGGATTTGAATGCATAGGCATCATTCAAAAGCGAATGTAGGTGAGACAAACTAGAAAGAAATACTCTGTACTAGAAAAGTAAGTGATGGGTAAACTATGGGAGTAGAGGCCGATTCACAGGTAAAACAATCCACAGGTAGCAGAAATGTTATAGTTCTGTCGTAAGACAAAATTGTGTCTCTGCTGAAAACATGAATAGAGCAGTATGGGCTCTGCTCTTCCACGTTGTACATGAAAATCACGCTATAGCGTTCGCGCATTGTTGTCGAACCATGCACGCAGTCACTGTGGGAACTCCGTGGGAATGTTTTTGCACCTTTTGCTGCTAATCCATTGCTATATTGTAATTTCAACTAATAGAGCGCTAAAAACCACCAACAGTTGAATATATCAGCATTTTTTGGTTGTGAAAGTTTACAAGCCATTTCCCTAAGTTACATATTTTCACACACGAAGGAAAATTTTCTCCAGAACTATGGATGATAGGAGCACCTAACTTTCACAGCTTATTATTAGTGGTTCAGTATAAATTTTAACGGGGGCTTTTAACAAATACACTAGTATTTTGAAAGATATGATTCTTTTAAATTAAGGAAAAACTTAGTGTAACATAAAAAAATTTTAAAACCAAAACCAATGTACAGGTGAAAATTTCAAAACTATTTTTAATAGTTTCAGAAAAAGCTTCATCAAAAACACTGATTTTAACATTGGCAGTATAAGCACCCCCGGCTCTCCTCAAGATTCTTCTGGTTTCTTGCTGCAAAGAAATTCTCGATTTCCCACTGCTGGAAAGAGGGTGCAGTAATTTCGTCAGCCGATCTCGCCTTGGACGGCTGAGCTGAGAACTGTTATAAATAACACGAGGCAGTTCAGCAACTTTAATTTTTTTTAAATCGCATGTTAATTAGTGTTATTTTCAGGGAAATGGTTTTACAAAATACGTCAAAAAGAATTTCTCAGAAAGTCTCAACATTTTTATTTAAAAGTAATCAATAAAACCTTTGGAATTTTAAAACTTTCCAAAGTCCAAAATTTGTTCGATAATCTTTCACATCTACGTCATTGAAAATAATCGCTATCAACTATTCGACACATAAAGTGGTACATTTGTTCATGTGTGGTAAATATATTTAATAGATATTTGTTAATTCCTCTCACCGTTCCCTATTCTTCTCCGCCTTTAACCCTACCTGCCCTGGCCCGCCTCGCCACGTCCCGTGCTCAACCAGCCTAACCTAATTTTACCTCCACCTCGGTTGTCCTCTGTCCTCCTCACTGCCCTGCCTCCCCTGACCTCGCTCGGCCTCGCGCTTGCCCAACCCGCCGAGTTTGCTATGCTATGCGGATGCGTCGATCGCGAACGAACTAGTTCAATTGAACTAGAACGGTACATGGAACGACCGTTTAGTGAACTATCGTTCATCAGTCACCGGTCATCGGTCATCGTTCGTAGGTCGCCGGTCTCCGTTCATAGTTCGTCGAGCGTCGTTCACCTAGTTCAGAGATCAGTGGGAATTCAGAGTAGTGGTTCTCTGAATTCCCCGGTCGTTGTTCGTCGTTCATCTTAGTTCAACTTAAGTAGATGGCCATGTTTCTCAATATACTTTATTTTTTATTAATTATATGACCCACCAATTCATCAGATAATTCAAAGTATTTAAATAAAAAATTAAATTAAGATAAATGTTCTTTATTATTTTGCAGAATTGTCATTCAGGGGTATTGGAAGATAAGAAAACTGAGATAGTTTATTTTACATGTAATTTTTTTTATAAACCTCCTACAAAAACGTTACTTTTAGGGTAAGCAAAGCGTGCTAAAAGTTCAATTTTTAGCACTAGCGCTAAAACTGAGTTAATTATTTGTTACATTCAGATTAAACAGAAAGTAACAATGAAAACAAAATACATTTCTCTGATCGTAGGAGCTACTGCTGACCTTTATACAAGATGGATTTGATTCTATATATGAATTAGAGTATAATGAAAGGGAAAAAGGCTGACTAAAAATAGTATGTAACACGTGGTACAAGTGATTTTATTTCGTTCGTAGGTTTGCGCCATTCGGTTTATCGGCATCGTGTTGCATCATTTCCTAGTCGCCAAATAAAATGCAACAATTACCACTTGTATCATAAATCATACTACAAGTCTCTAATAAAAACAGAATCTGTGCATTCTTAACAGCACGTCAAATTGGCCATTTTTTATATCCATTAAAAAAGACGGCTGCCGACGCAACGGTCTTGTTATCATGAAAAATAGATTTTCATTAATGAAAATTGAACGAAGTATCCCTTAGTAACTCTCTATAACCTACTGCTATTCCCTGAGATATCAAACACATTGTTGCAATATAAAATTACGAACTTTTTGCATATACGTTTATATAATATTAATTCAATTGTAGAAAAAATGTTTATATTTTGTGAGCGAAGTGTTTGTATTTTTTTATGGTCTCGGTTGATTTTTTCTTGTAAACGGTTTTTTCAAGATACGATGTACACATTTGGTTAACTGTAAGTACTAATCATTTGAACATGCTTTCAAGTATGCTTTGGGTATTATTTGGTAGATACATGTACCTTTAATGAAATTCCAGCATATCAGAATTTAGTATGCTAGTGGAAGATGATTTTTTTAATGTTTATATTTACCCCATAGCATTTTTAAGTATTTAAATTTACTCGACATATATGGGGTAAATGTAAACGGTGTCATTTTCATTATCTATTTAAAAACATTTAACATTTTTCACTATGAGAAATAATTAAGTAGATATTAAAAATAGTATTATATAGTAGTAATTATTTATTTGTCTACTACAGGGTAATAAAAGCAATGATTTCTGAAAGATGTGTACATCAATGAACAGAGAAAATGAGAACATTGTGCAAGTTATATTTTACAATTCAAAAACTGTCTTTTTTTGTTTAAATTTGTAGAAAATTCTTTCTCCAATTACTTTCAGGCAGGGGATAGGCAATATGCCTACAATCTGAGTGTATTCTATTGACGCAACTTTATTTTCAATTAATTGAAAGGTTTTTCTAGAGTTGTCCACGCATCTACATTCCAATACCATTTATTTCTTCATCTTTATGAACATTTACTCCATTCTGAACACGGCACACGTGGCTGTATGTAGAGGCGTTCCTCTTCCCTCCTTTAAATTGAAGCAACATAAAGTCTCCTTCCTTTATATTTTCGACAGCTCTCTCTTCCACGTGAATTTCTTCTTCTTCCTCCTCTTCGACCCACTCACTGTCGCCACTCTCATCCAATGAAATATTCCCACTTTCGTCACTTTCATTGTCAGACAGTTTCGACCACTTTTCTTATTTTACTTTTCGTCTTCTTGCGAGGTGCTTCAATGTTCATTATTTCCTACAACTCATCAGTTTTGGAGACGACTGGTTTTTGATTTTCATTTTTGGGTCGGCCTCTCTGATTTCGGCCTTTCTTTGTATTTGATTTCTCTTCAGCTTCTTTAAGCCTTTCCAAAACAATTTCAGTCGTCAGCACTTCTCCATACGTGAGTTGTTTAAGTCTAGGTACTGTCTTTTTCTTGGCCATTTCATGATTGGGTAGATCAAATAGAGAGCTTAAACTTTCAGAAAACACACAATCGGTAGATTGACCTTTCGTCTGTTTAGCTATTGCTGCTACATGTGTCAATACGTCTGGTTGACTACTTGTTGAAGGCTTGGAAAAGACGCTGAAATTAACATTTTCCTGTCCAGTTAATGCATGAGTTAAGGATTGAAAAATTATAACAATTGAATGTTTTACGGGACTACCCATGTCAGGAATTTGCATTCTAGCTACTGGATCTATTTCAAAATTCGACAAATCATTAATTTCAATGACTTCTGTTGTGTTTACTTCCGGCAATGACTGGTACCTTGCCCTCCTTTCTTCATAGTACTGCTCAAGATCTTCCTTGCTAAATTCGTCAACTGGAAATTAAGAAGGATCAACCGAAAAAACGCCCGTTGACACAAATCCTGATATTATATTTTGTTGCGTAAGCGTCTCATTCCACACCTCCGCAAGTGGAGAAGCGAATGTGTTCTTGGGAAGCCTTCCTGCACCTATCCCCAGCTGACTTTTTCCAAAGGTCACTAATCTTTTGTCCCAAGCTGTTTTCACTGGCCCGAAGACACATTTATCGAAAGGCTGAAGCTCATCAGTCAAGTGACTCGGAAATTTAATAATTTTAATATTATTTTCCATTGCAAGTTCTACAATTCTCATACTAATATGGGGAAAATGGCCATCGTACATAAGAAGGGCACTTTCATTTTCTTCAGACTTTAGTCTAAGATTGTGTGTTATAAAACAATCTTTGAACCAGTGGAAGAAGTGTGGTTCTTCCATCCAACCGTTCGTTGAGGCAGCATAAAGCGTTCCAGGATAGCATTCTGCGCAGGTCCACCTTGCCTGTACTGCGGCGCCTTTGAAAACAATAAAAGGTGGCAGTTTGCTTCCATCTGCAGAGACGCAGGTCAGCACAGTAACAGATTCTCGCCCTGATCCTCCTGATATTCGACTGAGAGCTTTCCCTTTTTCGCCAATTGCACGGAGTCTGCTGGGATCAAGATTAAAACCGGTCTCATCCGCATTGAAGACAAATGCCCCATCGGATATATCACCTTCATCCAAGGTTTTCATTAGTAGATCATAAAAATCGTATGCTACATCTGGTTTTCTGGCATTTTTCCTGGATTTCTGGAGGGGCTCTGGCTTTTTTAAAGATAGCTCGGAGTAAAAAGGAATAATACCAATCATTTCCAGGAACACCGTTTTTAAATTTAGTTTTCAGATTATTCAGTTTAACATACTCTCCCACTACTTTCAAGAGTTCTTCTTTACTACAGGGGTATCCCATTTTCGCCCGCTGTTTTAAACATTCCACGATATCTCTCTCCACATCTGGGCCCACGGTAGCTCTGACACCTTGTCCCACCCGCTCCATCGTGCTTTTTCTACCTTTCACCCTGTTGTAAATTACTGACACGGGCACCTTGTACACAGAACTTGCTTGACGATATGTCATTTTCTTACATTGCACTTCGTGAACCGCCAATCTAAGGTGTTCGATGTCGTAAGGAAGTTCCGGCTTCTTTTTCTTGTAATTTCTAGGCATTGTCAGCTAAAACAAATAATTCTGAAGAAACTAAATTATTTTCTACCAACTAATAATCACGTAAAATGTTCACATTTACCCCAGAATTACAAAACACTGGGGTAAAAGTAAACACTACAATGGGACAAGAAACACTAACCTAATCATGCTACGATTTGTAGAAATTGCAGTTTAAACTTCATATTTTCCAATTATGTTATCACAAGCCAGTCACTAATAAGAATAATCGAGATATAAACTTACCACAAATAGTCTGCCGATCCGTGTGACACTTCTACAGACAGCGGTTCAGAAAATAACTTCAATTCACGCTTACCGCGCTAGAGAGAGTAAACAAAGAACATGGCTGCTCCGCGTAGGAAACAAATGAACGCGATGACACCATTCAGAAAGTAATTGCTCGACTGCAGGCGAAAAAAAAGGCAGTGTTTACTTTTACCCCTAATTTACATTTACCCCACTTGACCCTATTACAATTGACAAATACAATAAATTGTTGCAATAAAAAGTAATAATAAAAATTATTTTATTTACTTTATTTTCAGTATTTGAAGTATTTTAAAAACGTATGTATTTAGCTATTCAAAACCGAATGTAATTTGAGTGAGTGTGTGTGTGTGTGTGTATGTATGTATGTGTATATATATATGTATGTGTATATATATGTATATATATATGTATATATATATATATGTATATATATATATATATATATATATATATATATATATATATATATAAATATGGTATTCTGCCATGACTTTGGCGTTTGGAACTTCTACTGAACTGATTATATTTTTCCTTTAAATGAAAGAGTGTGATCCCTAGATGTGTTATCAGTTATTGTTTGTGTTGATTCACCAGCATTTACGGTGTAAATTAATTAAATAAATAATTCTTAATTAGTACGCTTAGCAGTAATTTATTGTTTTCTTCCAAAGGCTGTGTTTCAATATCGATAGGTTTATGTCCTCCCCGCTTGATGTGTGTATTTTTGCAATTCGTCTAGGTTGTGTTTCAGAAGCAATATTTGCATTTTGGTGGTGACTGTGTTTGCATCAGTTTGTTTTCGTGGTGTATTTTGTAGAGAAATTCGGTCAGTGGATTTTATTCGATTTTACTGTAGTGAAGTAATTTCGTTTACTGTTGGGTCTTATTCTATGAAATGTCTGTATTGTTCTGCTATGTACTTCCTGTGTGAGAGAAATTCTTGAAATCAGATTACTTTGTGTTGCTTGAATGGAAAAATAAGTTTGCCTTCTAGCAACATGTCAGAAGAAATGAAACAGTTATTTATAGGAGATGATGGGACATCAAAAAACTTCAAAAATAATATCCGTCATTATACTAATAGTCTGCCTTCTATGTCGTTCGGTGCTCATATAACATACCCACCTGATCATTGGCCATAAATGTTCAATTGTGTAAGTGTTAATATAAAACAATTGATTTTGTACTGCATAATATCTAATCATTCTGACCATAAAGTGAATATTTGGAGAGATGAAAAAATTAGCATTCAATAAGAGAAGTTTGCTCTTTCTTCTCCCTATTTAAGAATTTGCTTTGTAAACATTAGTCAAGGCACAGTATTTTACATTTATGTCATACATCACCGTCAAATTTTGATGGGTTCACACTAGTTTAATTACTAAATTTCAAGTATTTTGTCCAACCCTTTGTGACATATGGGGGACAAGTACCATCTACACATGTTTTCTTGAGCTCCAGAATCTGTTCACAAATTCTGAACTATAAATAGTTGAATGGTAAACCATTTTTTAAAAAGCTAAGTTCGCAACATTTGAAAACTAAACTTTTTCAACCGGACTGAAATAGAACTTAATTTTATTGGTAACAAACTGAAGATTTCATTTTTTTTATTATGCTTACAAAATAGTAATCCATATCCCCAGCTCTGGTCTTACTCTACTAGGAAACGGTGAACTTAACAAAACATGCTTATCAGAGGTGCATATAGTGAAGCTACATTTAGTCCAGATGCAAATAGTAAGCCGGCGGCGCTAGCCGAATTCGTTTACTACGTTCCGTGAAGTCACGGAGGTTAAGGGTCTTCAAGACTCGCGGGTCCCTGGTTGGGTGGCCGGCCAGTAACCCAGGGATCTAACGGCGTCGAGCCCCTGGCCGAAGGGAGAAAAGGCACTGACTGACTGCGACGTGACGAGACTCGACGAACACAGTGCAGTAATTACACAATAACAGTAATGATTGTAATTACTTGGTAACGGAGGATTACTCCAACAAAAGCGCTCAACGCCCAACAATGGTTAAGAGACGCGTTGCGTCAACAACGACGCAACAAATTAAAAAACAAAGGGGCATCTCAACTTTTTCTCGAACGATCAGGGAAACTGGATAACAATATCTCAATATTGGAAAACAAGTAAAACTCATTAAATTGGAAAACTGTTTTCAAATTAATCAATTTGAAATAGAATCTATGAAATTTATCTACTCCGTATTTTCTGCTGCATGGGAGATAAAATTTCTCTTCTAGTAACACATTCTATAATGGTTTTGTTTTCTTGTTCATTTTTACTGTATGTAATTTAGTAAATCAAAACTGCAGGACCGTGCTTATAGATATGTACCAAATTGAAGTTTTTGGGGGTTCAATTTCACAAATAAAAAATGTTTGCAGGATAATCATTTGGTATTTGTGTACATTTTTCATCTCAACCTTTTTTGCACACTATCTGTCGTGTGAACTATGTATAGGTCTTTGTGTAACAGTTTGGCATTTTTACCAGGAAACGTTAGCTATTTTCTAAACATATTTCTGATGCTTCTTGAAATGTCTGGTGGGCTCTCTTGAGTATGATAAGTGGTTTTATTTAGTTACTAGCTGAAGTACCCGGCGTTGCTCGGGCATTTATTACAGTAAGTTATTATACAGGAAAAGGAATAGAATCTTTTCATGCCCTGCGGCGGGACCTACCTCTATCTCTTCCATTGTATCCCTTCTTCGCCCTACTCTCTGCCATGCTCTGCCCCGTCACGTCACGATAGCTGTCTTCTCTTGACCCCCTTTTGGAAATTTCCAGATTACCTCGCTCACTTTTTCACAAATAATTAAATTTTTATTATTTGAAATTTCAGCTCCTAAACATTCACTTTAAAACTAAAAGCAATTAACAAATCTAAACTACAAAATGAAATACTAGTAGACTCACATATATAATTTTTGTGGTGTTTTATATAATATTCAAACACTATCAATAAATTGTCACGTCGTAAAACTTATCCTATTTTGATATTTTTTCTTCTATTGTATTCATAAAGAAAGTTTTGAAACTGATTGGTCAACTCGTGACTTTGAAGGGACTTACTGTTTTAAGCTGAGTATAACATGCGGAAGTCCATGCACGGGTACGGTAGTTGGTAGATCCGGAGTAATAGCTACAGATGTCATAACGTAATTGATGAATCATAATCATAAAAATAAATGAAAATACTTGTATCTATTCTGAAACATAATTACCACTTTTTATAATTCTGAAGACGACGAAAATATTTATGTTCAATGTCCTAGGTGCTAGTAACATGTAGTATAAAACTTATTTGTTCATATAAATCAATTCATCATATGACTGATACATTAGAAAACTAATGATCCTCCAACATTACATTAGGTGTAAATAATAAATTGACAATGCACTGAGCCACATAACAAAACAATATTAGCATCGTTATTTTAACGCAAGTGATAGAGATTATGGATCCTGAAATATGAATAATAGAAACCAAGAACTCCCAGATATTATTTCCTTAGACAAAAATATTTTTAGACAAATTAATTTTTTCTTATTTTTTTTAGAAAAATATGAATGAACTCATTCATTGGGAGCAACTGATATGCAAAACCACTTTACAGATTGGTCTTAATATGTAAATGATCATTCCTAAATTACATACCACTGCACAGAAATCCATCAAATATTGAGGAAAACATTTTACTGAGTTTACAAAAACAAGAATTACTTTCCATTTTTCCAATTCGTACAGGAGAGCTGAATAATAGAAACCAAGAACTCCCAGATTTATTTATTTATTTGCTCAGAAAAACTTTTTGTTAGATAAATTAATTTCTACCTATTTTTTATAGAAAAGAATGGATGACTTCAATTATTGAGAGCAATTTGTATGCAAAACTACAGCACAGATTAGTCTTAATAAATAAATTATCATTCTTTAATTATCATCCACTGAACTAAACTTCTTCACATATAGAAGAAAAAAGTACCACAGCAATTGACATGCTAACAACTTTACAGATTAGTCCTAATATGTAAATGGTCAGTCCTAAAATACATACCATTACACAAAACTCCTTCAATTATTCAAGAAAAACTTTTACTGGATGGACTGAAGACTGACAAACATTTTCCGTTTTACCAATGTTAACGTTAGAGCTGAATAATAGAAACCAAGTGCTCTCAGATTCATTTGCTCAGACAAACTCTTTTTAGATAAATTATTTTTTTCCAATTATTTGTTGAAAAAAATATATCAATTCATTTATTAAGAGCAAGTGACATGCAAAACAACTGCACAGATTAGTCTTAATATTGTAATGGTCATTGCTTAATTACCAACCACTGCACTAAACTTCTTCACATACAGAAGAAAAAAGTACAACTACAATTAATATGACAATCAACTGTACAGATTAGTTTTAATATGTAAATGATCATTCCTAAACTACACACCATTGCTCAAAATTCCTTCTTATATTGAAGAAAAATTTTACTGGATGGACTGAAATCATACACATTTTCCATTTTACCATTTTGAACCTAAGAACTGTGTAAATAGTCAAATTGAGAGTCGTAATGAACAGCCGCTCTACTACTTGGAGAATTATTCACGTTTCTCCCCTTTTTGCAGTATTATTTTCAATGGGGCGAGTTAGTACTTCAGCAAGTCAATCTTCCCCTTGAGTAACCGATTCAAAATTTTAGTAGAATGCCCATCTATTGGCATTTGTATTGTTTTGACAATTGTGACACTCGTTTCGTTAAACAATTCAGTTGTCACAAATTTCTGTGAAAGAAAAACTTGTTTAGATTTTATACGATATCTATATATTGTACATATATATTAGTAGAGATTGTAGATTACTGTATATTATTGTACTTTTTATTCTCTCAACCTACCTCAATCAGTAAACAATTTCAAACATTTTTACAATGATTTCTTGCCACTTTGTATATAACACGGACAAAGAGCAATGCATGAACATTCACATTCTTTACCACTTCAGTTACGGCTTTTTTTTATTGCGTCTACTTTGACGCAACGCGTCTCCAAGCCCCTTGGGGGGCATTGAGCGCTTTGCGCTTCTCGGAGTAATCCTCCCATTACTAACAGCGCTGAGTAATCCTCCGTCAATATTGTCTGTCGCGTCTCGTCGCAGTCGGTTGTCAAGATGACCGCCAGGTAGCATCTCCGCGTACGCGCCTCCTACCGCGCGCTCCTGCGTCACTACCCAGCGGCCAGAATTAGGAAGGAATAAGGATAGGGGTAGGGTTTAGGACACTTCACAGGGGTTGGACTAGCCCTTGTGAAGCAGCCGAATTCGTTTTGTTGGAACAAATTTCACATGATATTCGACGGGAATCGATCCCGGATCTCAGTGGTGAAAGGTGTGCGACTTTGCAATGAGCCACGAGTTCAGCTAAGAATTAGAATTCTTTCAAATATTCACACAGGGACATTACATAACCTTATTCAACCTCCAATGAATTTCGTAATAATTCTGGACATTGATGATATCAGTAGTAGATCTCAGACGTCCTCCTCTGGTGGCGCGCAGCTGAACTATTGGCATTGATGCACTCTTGAATCTGTGATGTAAAGCTAGGCGAAAAATGTCCAGAAAATTAATTATTTTGAAAATATATTACTGTTTACGTTGGTAAATCATAGCCTATAGTACTCCAGGCCTTTAAAGGATGCTAACAAAATTTTCATCGGCATTGGTTCAGTAGATTCAGAGATTACCGCGCTGTAAGGCAACGCAATTCTGTCTTTATATATTAGTATAGATATTGTTTTGCAGAAATTGTTTGTTATGTATCACATAAGATGATCGGAAAGGGTAAATTCCTTCATTCCAAAGAACGGAGGTTCCCTTTATGTATGTGTATTTTTTATTACATGTACAATGTATATTTACATAATTAACAAATAAATATTGTATATTATGAACGAACTTTTCTTATTTTCACTTCCTTAAATACAATTTCCTTCACTTCAAAATTTTTAAATCCTTTCAGAATTATTGCCTTACGCATTTATTTCGCAAAAACATTACATTTATTATTATTATGTATGTAATTGTAATAATGCATTTCCCGCCATTAAAAAAAACCTGCTTTGTAGTGTAATTTTAAATGTCCCGGTCGTCGTTTACGCGCCATCTCCATTGGCAGATCGCCCTTCGACGCTATTGGCTCAAAATTGGGCCCACTCTGGCTGCTTCTCCCCTCCACGAAAACTAGAGATTTGAATAGGAGCGCTGAGATCAACGTTGAGTGCCGTCTCCGATAGAATACTCTCTGCGTCGGTGCGGACCAAAGAGTATATCTCAGAGATGGCACTCAATGTTAAACAGAGAAGCCTTATTTGCCCAACTTCCGGTGCCGCCATGTGCAACCGTATTGATTTCTATTCGGCAAATGAACAGTCAATAGCGTAGAAGTAACCGGAAAATTTGAAAAAAAAAAAAAAAAAAAGGTACCCGGGAATTTTAAAATTTTCTCCATATATTTCTCCAAAATCACTCCCTATATTTTCAACCTTAACTGATCAAAAAATAACAAAAATAATTGTAAGGATTTTATGGAAGAAAAACCAAATTACAGCAGTAAAATCTAGTATTTATTGAACATATTGACAATACACAATTTTATAATTTCAATAGCATTAACAATTTTGCTATACATAAGGCAATAAACACAGTACAGGAGTTCAAATGCAACTTCACTTGTTTAGAGACATGCCAAATTAATGTGAATATTATGGAATACTACTTTATTAGAGAGCACTATATATGAACAGTGCTTAAAAGTAACAAATGAAAACATCGCATCTTTGCTTAAGTAAAACAAATCATTACGATACAATTGGTGAAAGTGCCATTTTATTTTGCGAGTACGAAAGGTGGTGACATAAGGCCAATAGGACATGTGCCCCAATCCTACGAGCAAAATAAAATCACTTTCACCGGTAATCTTTTATCAGTATTACTGCCATTTATTTTATTTTAATTCAAAAATATAAATCACCTAATTATGTACTGTTACATAAAGGCCAGTAATAGTTGATTAGGTCAGATGACAGTATTACGTTTGTTTCTTGCTTTAACAGTTGTATCTGAACATTTGAGCATTGTGCCATTTTGAGCACCAGTGCTAAAAATTGAACTTTTAGCATGTTGTCCAAACCTAAAACGTAACTGCACTTACAAGTGGCTTTAGATATAATAAAAATAACAAATATTGATATATAAATGTTATCTACTTTTCCTTACAAGGTTTAACAATCTATCATTCCAGTTCCGGTTTCAATTTTATCAAGATGCATTGTACGAAGGTTATTCAATAATTAAAGAGACAAATTGATGTAGAAACAAAAGTGTGTATTTTTACAAAACGATACTTTTACTACTTCTCAACATAATCCCCACCAATATTAATACACTTGTCCCAACGATGAACTAGCTTTTTTATACCAGTTGCAAAGAAGTCTTTGTCTTGTTGTTTGAGCCACTTTCCCACAAATTCCTTGACCTCCTCGTTGTTGCTGAACTTTTTCCCTCTCAATGCCTCTTTGAGTGGACCAAACAAATGAAAATCCGAGGGAGCCAAATCTGGACTGTACGGAGGATGAGGTAGTATCTCCCAACCCATTTTTCGAATGGTTTCTTGGGTCAGCTGGGCGGTATGAGGGCGAGCATTGTCGTGTAGCAATTTCACGCCTTTTCTTTGAGATCCACGACGTTTTTCTCTCATTGCTGGCTTTACTTTGTTCATCAGCATATCTGAGTAGTAGGTACTGTTTATTGTACGCTGATCTTCCAAATAATCACAAAAGATGACACCTTGGGCATCCCAAAAGACGGTCAACATGACTTTTCCCGCTGATGCTTGCGTTCTGAATTTCTTTCGGACAGGTGAGCTAGTGTGCTTCCATTCCATGCTTTGTCTTTTCGACTCTGGTTCAAAATAGTGAACCCAAGTTTCATCACACGTTAAAATCTTGTTTAGGAAAGGGTCACCTTCCCTTTCATAGCGTTCTTTCAACTCTGTACACACTTTGAGTCTTGTTTCCTTGTGTTGTTGTGTTAACTCTTTCGGGACCCACCTTGCACTTGTTTTTCTGTACTTCAGCTTGTTGCTGATAATGTTATGTACTGTGCCAACACTAACTACAACTCTTTTTGCTATTATTTCAACTGTAACACGGCGGTCTTCACGAATAATGTTGTCAATGCAAGTTTCAAGCGAAGGAGTTGACACTTCAACTGGCCGGCCAGGACGTTCCTCGTCAGTCACTGAAGTCTGAAGTTCGACCGTTTTTGAACTGTTCTACTCACTTATAAAAATTTCCGCGGTTCATACAAGTTGCACCATACTGTGAAATCATTCGAGAAAAGATTTTAGCCGGTTTTTCACCTTCAGAAAGCAAAAAAAAAAAAAATACTGCACAGAATTGTTTATTTGAAACGGAAAACTGCATTAAAACAGTTTTCTTTTCGTTTACTATTAATTTGTTATTTTGGAACCAATTTGAAACATCTGATATTGTACTATTTACGGTTTCTTTATTGCAAGGATGTTCGTATCATCTGCAAAGAGAACCGTTCTTCCGTTTCGAATCGTCGAGGGCATATCGTTAACGTAAAGTAGGAACAGAATAGGGCCTAAAATCAATCCTTGAGGAACCCCACGTGCAATGGGCAAAGAGTCCGAAAGGTGCGTACGTCATGTTCCATCATTCCAGTAAAGTATTTTAACTCTCTGAGATCGTTGTTTAACGTACGAACATAACCAATCTAGAGCAATACCACGGATTCCATATGAAGGTAATTTTGAAAGTAAAATGTCATGATCAATGATGTCAAAAGCTTTTGAGAGATCTAAAAATAATCCAATAGGTGCCTCGTTTTGATCTAATGATGAGGCGACATCTTTAAGAAAAGAAAATATAGCTGTTTCCGTTGATTTTGATTTTCTAAATCCATGTTGGCAATATGAAAGCGCGTCGTGTTTACTGAGAAAGGTTCCATTCGTACGTAAAAAAGTCTTATTTTTGAAAAAACTAATAGAAGAGAAATGGGCCAATAATTTTGAATTTAATTTTTGTTGCGTTTTTTGAAGAGCGGCTTAATTTTAGCTGTTTTGAAAATATCTGGAAACGTTCCGGTGCATAACGACGAATTAAATATGTGAGTTAACGGGTGTATAATGGCATACGCACAGGTCTTTAACAAAGCATCCGGGAATCCATCTAAACCGGACAAAAATTTATTTTTTAGTTTACCGATTATTTTGAAAATTTCATAGGAAGAAGTTTCGGAAACGAACATCGTGTCTAAAATTTTGGGTGAACGGTCTATTTTTGAATTTTGTGCCTGAAGACCCTTAGTGAGATCGGCAGCAATTCTCGAAAAGTATTGGTTAAAGAGACTAGCCACTGTTGCCGGATCGTTTACATTTATATCGTTATATTTTAAAACAACATTCTCTATGGGTTTTCTAGTTGATTTGGTAGTATTTTTTATTATGTTCCACATTGCTTTTGTTTTATTATTTGAGTTCAAAATATCCTGATCGTATTTCATGATTTTAGCCTGCCTTATGACTTTTCGTAACAAAGTATTGTATTTTTTAAAGTAGATAAGGAAATCTCGAGATACGCTATGACGTTTAGAAATGAGAGAAAAAATGCGCTTGTTTTTACAAGATGTACTTGTGTCCAAGAATTGCTTTTCCGTGAAATATTTAATTTTCGTTTTTGAAGAGGAAAGCAAGTGTTAAAATGAAATGAAAGAGTTGGAAAAAAAAAAAAAGAATTATATTTGATGTTTGTATCAACAGCATTATAAACCGCTTCCCGTGACTCCTGCATCAAGTAATCAATGAATAATTTTATTTTACTTTTTGTAAACAATCTTGTCATACGTGTATTATTTCTGTCAGTGATCGCATTTCTTATAAAGGTAAGAGTTTGTGCATCGTGGTCACTGTATCCTAAATCTTTTGTTTCAACTTCATATCGAGAAGTAGTTTTGTTAATTATAATTTGCAGTGGCGGATTAACTTGATTGCCGACTATAGGCTGAAGCCAAAATGCCGCCCTTCCTGACCCCTTGTGAAACACAATATTTACATAAAATTCAAAAAGCTATTTAGTACCCATTCCATGTGGGTGATTGAACATTAAAAATTATTTTACAAAAATAGTTATTTTTATCTACAATAAAATTTTAATTTTATCAAATTTCATTATAAGATTGTTTTCAGAAGTTTACGTCTACATTTCTTGCTAGCAAAGTTTTCAATTTAAGTGGTGTAATCTAAAGACAATGTTAAATTGGATTTAATACATAAAACGGCAAGATAATTTAATCTCTCTTCTGACATAACTGAACGCAAATAATTTTTGATTCTTTTTAAACAAGAAAATGAGCACTGTGCAGAACAATTTGTAACTGGATGACTAAGAAATATACGCCAAGCAATATCGATATTTGGATGTTTATTATGTAGTTCTGATTTTCGGGGAAACTAAAGGAAATCCTTTGGCTTAACCTTTGAAGAGTTGCAATGGGCTTGAAAATGTAAACACTCATTTTCAAATGTTGCTTCCAGGTCCGTTGGATACAAACTTCTCAACTTTTGTGATTTGTGGTGAACTTCTAATGTGCTTAAATTTTCTATTTCGATTATAATGTGGAATTTGTTGTAAATATTCTTGTAAGACATTTCTTTTCCTCAATTCAGAAACCAAATTGTCTAATATTACGTTAAATGTAATTCTGAATTGATCTCTACCTGTCATGTTGATATTTTCCTCTTTATTCTCGTCAAATGGTCTTTTGCTCTTTGTTTTTCTTGATATCTGCACATAATATTCTTGAATTTCTGAAATTTCTAATGCCTTCGTTTCGTACAAATCAAACTCATTACGAGTTTTATCAACAAGACCAATCAATGATTCGTAGAGCTCAATAACTTTGCTTTATCGATATCTACTTTCTGTAATGTTTTACTAAAAGAATTTGTTCGTTCCAGTAAAAAGCTCCAGAGACATAGCATAAAGGCCGTTTCGAGTTTCTCGAGCTGTCTTAATAAACCTGCTGCTTCGCATCTAGTATTTGGTTTTCAGAATGATTATTTTCTATTTAGTACATTTATAATTTCCTTCCAAGATTCTGTTAATGTAAAGACAGCATCACTATGCGAGGACCATCTAGTAGCAGATAGCTGTTTCAGAGTGTGTGAGTTTGGCTTTTGAAAAGATAGTAGTATTTCCCATCGATGAGTTGAAGCTGTGAAGAATGTATATAAATGTTGAAGTAGATTAAAAATGAAACAGTTTCTCTGCAGCTTGCTGCTGCACATGTACCCTCTAAATTAAGAGAGTGAGCTGAGCAAGGTGTGTATTCTGCAAGAGAGTTGACTTCCTTTATTAGTGCTTGTAATCCTGCATATGATCCTGACATACTGGCAGCGTTATCATATGCTTGACCTCGACGATCATTGATATTTATAGATCGTGAATCTAAAGTTTCCAAAACAATGTTTGCCAAATCTTGAGCTTTATGTCCTGGATTTTCCAAAAAAGTTAAAAAAACGTTCCACTGGATTACCGTCATTTTGAACATACCGTACAATGATAGATAACTGATCGATGTGTGCAACATCAGGAGAAGTGTCAACAATTATAGCAAAATATTTTGCTAATTTGATCTCTTCAATAATTTTGTTTCCAATTGCAGTTGCCATAGTCTGTATAAATTCCTCACATATGGTTTTTGATAGGTAGGAAACATTACCTTTACCTTTATTACCAAATTTTTCAATGTACGCAGCTAAAAATGGATCGAATTCAGCTATCAATTCCAATGACATAAGAAAATTGCCATTTTGAGGTGAACCAAATTTCTCGTTGTCACCTCTAAAAGGAAGGCCTCGCTAATGATTTAATAACAACTACTTCTCTCTGTGAAACAGATTGCCAATATTCTATTTCTTCATTCAACTGAACTGTTACAATTTTATCAATGCGACCTACATCGTTTCCTCTATCTTTGAATTCTAACACGCATGTCTTGTGTCCATCCGAATTTTCATGACCACTCAATCGTGCTGTTGCATTCTTCCAATCGTTGAAACCACATTTTGAAGAAAACTGAGAGTCACCTTTAAAAAGTAAACATGGTCCGCAAAATACTGCACCAGCACTTTCTGAATAGACTAACCATAATCGAGTTTGTGTTTCACCGTTAAGTAACTTTCTTTCAAATAAAGCGGGTGAAAATTGTCTACTATAATCGTTATAATGTCGTTTCGACTTTCAAAAATCTCCATTCTTGTTTTGGTCATAACCATGCACTGCTAAATGGTCACGAGTAAATTCATCAATTCACCATAAAGCTGGATCTTTATTCAGTTCTTGAGGCAAAGTGATTTCAGATACTTTTAGGTGATTGTATTTTTCAAGCGAATTCATGAACCGTGTAGACAATTTCAATATATGTACGTTAAAAAGCAAGGAAAATATAATAATTTCTCTAACCATAAATATAAATATTAATCACGAAATTACATTCCAATAATATAATAAAAATATTTTTTGCAAAATGTTTATAATTATTTTTTAATAATGTACATATAATTCTTTTGTTTATTTTTAAACATTATATAACTGGTACATTACAATAATAATTGTAATCCGATTTTCACATTTATTACATATATACCCAGATAAAAACAGAATATTAATACGCATTCAGAGGTATTGATATGGAGACAATAAGCGGATTTAAGTTTGAAATTCTATCCGTTTATTGTCTCTATATTGATATTTTTAAATATGTTTCTATTCGCTCTATACGTCATTTTTAACATGGTATTGAATAATAATAATTTTCTAATCTGTTATATTTATGTTTATTAAATTATTTTAGTATTGTATAAACATTTAGTATCCATAAATATCTATAAAATAAAAAAATGGAAAATTTATTTTACCTGAAATTATGTCATATTTATCATCTAAATTTAATTCGCTTGGGTTCTTTAGGGAATTAGGATTAACACAAGTAGAACTTGTCTAACTACAACGTATACAATAAATGAAAAGTTACCCAATTAATAAATTTAAAAATAGTCTATTTTTATATATTATTTTCAAATTCATGCTTGTAATTCTACTACTATACCGGATTGCTGTCGATTGGTGTAACATTTTTCTTAAAAAATGAATCTAATTATGGTGTTTTTTTAAAACTACTTCTTCTCGATCTTGCTTTTCACGAGCACGTTTCCGATATTCAGAACCACTGTGTCTAATTCTTCCGTCACTCAGTTTTATATTTAATAACTAAAGGTAATGAAAAAAAGAGTTAAAACATAAACCACCATAATATTCTCCGAGTTATACTTCTGTGAACTTGACAGCTGGTGGAAGGGGTACGCGGCGTTGCCAAACCCTTGCACTGATTTTTGTAAACTGGCTTTAAGGTGAATCCTAAAAAATATGTTATGTGAGAAGAACTTAAATAAATGCATATAAAAAGTTACTATAAAACATTAAAAAACGACTTTCTAAAATAAAATTTGCCGCCCTAGGCTACAGCCTATGTTGCCTAGTGGGTAATCCGCCACTGATAATTTGATCAATTGCCTTCATCGAATTTTGTGTGATCCGTGTAGGTACATTAATTGTAATGTCTAAATTGAAGGAATTAATTAACTTGAGAAACTTTTCTTTCTCGCAAGATTCGACCAGAAAATCAATGTTAAAATCTCCGCATACAACAATGGATTCAAAAGAGCGATTGCTGACTTTAAGTGTTATCTCCAGGTTTTCTGGGAACAAAATATAATCTGCAGTTCTCTTTGTTGGAGGTGTTCTCTTTGTTGGTAGATGCAATGTATTGTGACGTCGGGAATACACAGTAATCACAGACACGAGCTTCAATGATAAATATGTACAGTTTAATACACAATATATACAGTAAATAATTAAAGTTACTCCTTGCTCTGGTAGACGTTTACTCCCCTGATCGCAGGAGAGATCCTTAAAAATGAAATGTCTGACTCGTGGCCCGCGCCACTCCTCAGTGAGCCTTATGCACCCAGCATGCAGCTCCGGCGACCTCAGTCACCCGTGGAAATAGTGTCCACAACAGCGTCCAACACGGGTTGCCGTACGAACCCAGCTCGGCTCCGTACCGCCCTGGGCGCAAGTTTTGTGCGTTCGCACGAGGGTTCCACTCAGCTCGACAAACCCCACCCCCGCTCTCTGCGTTCACTCTTATATAGCTCCCCCACGTGACCTGAAATGTCACTGGGTTTTTAACACGGCCCGCGCTAGTCGCGTTGCCAGGCATTTTGGACATCCATTTCCCTGGATTCTAAGAATTTTGCACGCGGCACGCGGCAAAAATGCGCTGTCCCGCATTTTGGGCATCCCTTTCCCTAGCTCTTAGAATTCTCAAAATACCTCGGCGTGTCTCCGCTTCATCCAATTTTTCTCACATCCTGCCTGGCCTCTGGCGTCTAATCCCTTGACGCAGCGACCTTGTGACGCCCCGCCGGTCGCTCTGTGTAGCCCTACAATACGTTACAGTATTATCACTTTTAGTGAAGTAAGATGTACAATAGAAATTTCGAAAATATTTTCAATGGAATACACATTTAATTCCGCCAAGGGGATAGAATCAATATTACTTCTAACGTAAATACAAGAACCCCCCATACGTAGGACCTTTATGCGATTCTCTCTCTCTCTCTCTCTCTCTCTCTCTCTCTCTCTCTCTCTCTCTCTCTCTCTCTCTCTCTGCAATAAAAGCCTGCGAGGTAAAAGTTTGGAATTTGGAAAATGCTAAGTTCATTAGGAGATAACCAATGTTCTGTAAAGCAAAGAACATCCATTTGATTTAGATCGCTCTGTAGAGCTGCCTCGATAAACTCAGTTTTTTTGAAAGGGATTGAACATTATGGTGAAGAATTATTATTTTTTGCGAGTACCTACACGAATGTTTTTCTGCTGCATCTGACTAGTTGATATATATTTACTCCATTTTTACCTCGAGTGCGTGGTCGAAGGTTGTAGTGTGTCCCGGCAGTGATAGGTTGTGAGGAAGATGGGGTATCAGGTGTAGATGAATTGGTAGTGGGAATGGGAGAAGTGGGAGTAGGTTCAGAGGAAGAAGCAACAGGGTTCGAAATAAGGGTGGGGGTGGAGAACGTAAGGAAGGCGAAAGGGATGGATTTTTGGCAGGAGACTGCGTATGACTGGAGTTGATGTATTGTGCAAGCTTGTTACCGACTGCATATTTTCCAAGAAGGTTCATGTGAAGACCATGCCGGGTGAAGTGTTTTGCTGAGAGGAAATTAATTTCAAAACGTGTGACATTTGTTTCTCTCAGTTGCAGTTTGAATTGTTGGTTTGCGTGCTTAATCTCGCTGCATAGTGTTGGTCTGTTGTACCAGAAGGGCAGAGTCGAGACTACAATGTTAGTATTTTGGGCGGCACATTGTAATTTGTTTACATGGTTTTTAGGTGTAAAGTTACCGCCCAAGTTTATGTCATTCTGCCCTCCTATGATAATGACTGTGTCCTGATTGGTCAGTGTCTTCGCGTGGGTGTCCAACTTCGCAGACACATCTGCAAAGCTCCCGTGAGGTTTAAAAATAGATGAGACTGAGAAATTGAAGGGTAACTTTCTACTGAGAATGGAGGAAAGATGGCGGCCATGACTGTCAGCTAAAATAAGTACCTGTTTTTTAGGCTCAGTAGGAATGTCTTTGTTTTCAAGTGAGCTAGGATGCGCAGCTTTACGTGTTTTGGTTTTGACGCGCTTCCTAGCCTGTTTGCGTTGGTTTGTGCATGAATTTGTCGATGGTAGAGAAGGGTGGTGAGGATCAGGAAGGCGAGAAAAATCTGTTTCATAATCTAAAGCACTAAATTTGTTTTGATTTGTGACTGGATGCGGTGCCTGTGTCTTTTGTACAGTCACGGGTGTACGGTTGGTATTATTCGCTGTGTTGCCGACTTGTACCCAACCGTCTGTGTAGAGAACGACCTCTTCCAACCTTCAGATATGTTGATCTAAATTATTGCTTACGTGTTATCATGTCTTATTTCCAAAACATTCTTTCATTTTGGGTGCAACATCAAAGCAGAAGAATAAAAAAACCTAGCCACTTGGAAATCTCTTTTGAAGATTTTATCTCCAAGAATTATATAATTTTATTATTGAGGGATCTAAATAATGCATCTCAGAATTATGATGCTGTAATTTCATTTTATCGTTATTAGTTTGGTACATACTATACGCAATTACCTGCATCTTAATCAATATCATAACATGATATAAAATTATGCTGAATACACTGCAACCAGTAAATAGCTTCTGTGAATTACTTAATCCTATCGCTAGAAATAATAACTGTTTACTTAGAATATAAAACTTCATACATTGTTCGAGAAAACCAAACTTCTGATCTTGTTGCTAATCCAATGAATAAGGTTTATCCTCCCATTGGCTTAGATAATTAAAGGAATAAAAATTAAGAGAGAAACAAACATTGAAAATTATTTGAAGATTTTTCATTACGTCCCTATTCTGTATGATATTGGGAGGAAACATTTCATCTTCTCTCAAATTTCGCTATGGAAAGAAATCTTCCACCAATTCACTCAGACATATTTTTCGCTTGTCTATCAAGCATGAACAATATTCAAAATGATCAACACAATGAAACTTTGAAGAAGCATGAGCACTGAGCAGCTATCCCAATCTCAAGGACATTACGGCTTTGCCCAATATACCAAAGACTTATCGCCCTTCTCAGTTGAAATACTGGCCATTATTTGCGATCACTTAAAAATATATACATATATGTGTATAATGGTACGTTTTACAATTTGTTCTTGCTAATAGTGAAATTGCGCTTTTATATATTCAATCTTATGCCTTAACTTTTCATTTCATGACAATGCGATCTGTTGGTGTTAGTTAAGAAACTAGTCAACTGTAGGTCTGTATATGGTATTGAAATATTTTTATTTTCCGTCAAAGAAACAAAATTCATTCGTATAACTAAATAAAACTCACCATAACAGTCTTTATTTTGTTTATATGGGTCTCACAATACCCAATTATATCGCGTATAAATATTTTTTATTGTATGAACTCTATCTACTAGGAAATATCTCGTTCTAACCCTCTTATTAGTGGAAATAGATTTTCGTTTTATTGTTAAAAACTTTATAAAGATCATGCTTAAGAGAAAGCTTAATAAATCAATTTTATGATAAATTTATAATAATAATAATTATTATTAATATAAATTATAAATTTTATATTAATAATACAGTCTCAATTGCCTCTAGGTAGATAAGTGATATTGAGTGTAAGTTGAGATTATTTTGTACTTGTAATAAACAATTAAAATTAATAGATACTTGTTATGTTTTTTACATGGCATAAAGACACCCGAAATAAATAAGTAAAATGTAATGTAAATATATTTCGAAACGACTCCTCCGGGCGTGAAAAATACGAGGATGGTTGTACGTGTGGCAACACTGCATGTAATATCTAAGATGTGTTTCATCAAAGTTGACATAGTTCATTGTGATTGAGTCCATGTTCAACTTACATGAGTTTTACTATGAGTCCTCTCTACAAATAAGTACATTGTGTATACAATGTAAGTATGTTGTAATGGACAGAACCTGGAAAAGAGAATTACACGAAAAGTTAGAGAATACCCTTACATTATTTACAAAAGTGTCGCTTTGCGCTTATCTTACATGCTAACTTCTATTTACAAAATCGCGTTGCGCAGTGTTGTGCTGTCCTTCAGTGCACTACACAAACGATGTTCACTCTCACGCACTGTTACGCTTGCAGTGTTCACTCACGCGGGCTCGATTGTCGCGAACTTTGGCCCCCAATATGGCGGTCCTAGATGTCTCGCGAGTGGCGGATCGCCGCCGCGATTGTAGCTTTTATTAAAGTGTTTATGAAGGATTTATGCGCTAATATTTTAAGTGCAGCGTCGTTTGCACGGTCCCACGCACCAAGAGCACCAACGACGATGGGGAGGATCTTCGCCGTTGGTGTTATACCCTTGGCATGTGCAAGGGTGGGGGCGTACTTCCTCATCTTATCTTCGCGGGCCTTTTCCAGTGAGTCCCTGCTCCCTTCGAAAGGGCATGTCACGTCGACGATTCATATCTCCGTGGCAGCCCTGTTCTGGAGGATTAGATCGGGTTTTAGTCCGTGCGGACCCCATACCTGATTTTCAGTCACGACTTGCCATGCGTTGTTCACCGCAGCTGCTTTGATGTGTGCAACGATTTCATTGTGTCGTCTGGTAACAGCGGCCATGTTACAATGGTTGAGTACATGTGCGAGGGTCTCGCGTGGCGGCGGTCCTTCATGGGAGCAATTTCTCCGGCATGCTTCATCCTCCCGGGGACGTCGCCCCCATGGTCGGTTGCCCCTCAGTCCTCCCAGGAGGTTCAGTCGTGCCGGGTTGACAAATCCGTAATCCTTCCCTCGAAGGAATTCACCACTCCGCATAAAATATGTGGAGCGAAATCCACGGGCGGAGAGTGCAGGAGCAGCGCGCCTCTGGTCCTTCCGATAGCGTCCCCTCAGCATTCTAATCACGAGGTGACGCTGATGGGGGAGCACCATGTCGAGGTTGCCAGGTGTGTTTCATTTCGTCCCCCTCCTCGAACGACCATCGGATTTGCAAGTTTTAGTGGCGATGCGGGCGCGGGACCAGACTCCCCGATTGCCAACGTGGCTTACTCTCGTGGCGCCAATTAAATAGTTGGCGATGTCGGCCGCTGTGGGTTCTTGCACCCCCATCCTTTGCCTAGTCGCAGGTCGTCGGAGGCTTCCCGTCGAACTATCCCATCCTTTGTCGTTAAGAGCTTGAAACCGGCGTCGATACTGGCCACATCAGTCTCTCGGCCGATCTCCGGAAGTCCAACCCCAGCGTCATCTCTAGCGGAGTACAGGTAGTGAACCGATGAGTTCTGCGGCCAGCGCTCGTCGAAGGGCAGTATCTATGGTTAAGTTGAAAAGCGCTGCACTCAGCGTGCAGCCCTGTTTCACGCCTTTGTAGTATGTTGTGGTCCATCCATAGTCTGTTAGTCCATCGGCAGTGATGTATTGGGTACTGGCGCCATCATACATATTCTTTATTATATTAACAAAAGTATTCCCTGCACCCGCGCATCTTGCTGCTTCAAATATTGCTCTGTGTGAAATCGATCCGAAGGCGTTTGTAAGGTCGAGGAATGCTATATTAAGGTTTTTGTGCCCCTCCCTTGAGTCCTTAATTAGTTTGGATACAAGGAAGTTGTGTTCTCGTACTCCGTCTGTGGGGCGGAAACCTTTCTGAAGCGGGCACAACACTTCATTCTCCTCCAGCCAGTTACAAAGTCTTCTGGCGATCAGAGAAGAGTACAGCTTCGCCATCGTATTTGAGAGTGCGATCGGTCTCTAGTTGTTCGGGTTGCTTGGATCGCCTTTTTTATGTATGAGTACCGTTTTCGAGTGTTTCCAAGTCGCCGGGATTCTTTTATACTTCAAGTAGGCGTTGAAGATGGCCGTCAGCAGCCTGCCATTCGGGTCGAACGATTTCATGTGCGTGTACTTAATCCGGTCGTCTCCTGGAGCCGTGTTTGAACACTCAGCAAGCCTGGCGGCTACCTCAGCGGTCTCAAACTGCCTTAACTCCAGTGGTTCCCTTTCGATTTCTTCATACATACATACTTCTTCCATTGTCTCTTCAGGGGGTGGGGACTGCGCGAAATGCTGTCTCAGGGTTGTAACCGGAATTGTGCACTTCGGTCCCTCTGCATTTGTGATTATTCTTATGGCCTTACGCGGGTTGCGCCGATAAGTGCGCGAGGCGTCAGCTTGTTGGCTGAGGCGGCGATTCTGTTGTAGCGGAGAGGGGCGGTACTCCATGGCTGGTGGGATTTTGCATTGGTCTTGAATTTGTTTGGTTGTTCTACCTATGACCTCGATGCGAGCCCATCCATTTTCAGTCACGCTCGGGCCTGCCGCATTCATTAACTCGCCTCGCAATGCCTCTAGCTGCGGGGAGAGACGCCCTACCATCTCGTGATCCTCTATCTGAGAAAATATGGTTAGAATGGCCTCCGCCTCCTGCTGCTGAGCCTCCGTCCCCTGTTGGTGCAATTCGTTAGATGCCGCTATCGCTGGCACTGATAAGAGCACGAGTTTGTCTCTCTACGGGCGGTGCGCGGTGGGTTGACTGCCTGGGATTGCATTAATCCATCCCTAGTGTGTTTTCTACTGTGCTGACTCAGCTGGTGCTGGGTAGCGAATTCCGCACCGCAGCCACCGTGCGTGCAGCGCACAAGTGGGCCGATTGGGCTCACCTGTGGTGCACGGATGCTGCGTAGTGGCAAACACGTCTGGGAGTGCGTTTCCCAGTTAACAAGGTCGCTTCTGCATCCCGCTCATATCTTTCTGACCGCCTGTATTTGCCTATGGTGGTCGCGGACGTGCCTTCTTAGGTTGCCAATCCTTATCGACCAGGAAGTGGCCCCTGTTGTGAAAGGGCGGGACTGGCAACACGAACAGCACACCAGTAGAGCACTTGGTTTGGGGAAGTGTATGTGCTCTTTGTGCCAGATGGTTTGGAGGTCTGGTCTGAAGCGTGGGAGTTCGCTTGGTCCTCTGTACTCATCCGCCTCACTCTCCGGTCTGTTGAGTTCTGGAGGTGCTGTTAAGTTCAGCGTCTTTTGCGACGGCGCTCTGTTGGGAGCGACGGGTAGAGATGGCGCAGTGTGGCTGGACGGCGTCGTGCTGGGAGCGGCAGGTGGAGATCCATCACGAGTGGGTACGGTGTTACTCCGGCTTCCTACTGCGCTTCTGGATCGCGCTCTACGCCTCTTCCTTTCACCGCTCCTTTGGCTGCTGGTCGAGGGCGTGGCAATGTATGGTTGACTCCTCAACACGCTGTGGTTTGTTGGTGCAATCGTGTCTTGTGGGCGGCGTGGGATTCGCCTGCACTTGTCGACATGCTTTAGCGATACCAATTTAAGGATCAGTTGTTTCATCCATATTGGCGAAAGTTGTCATCATTTCTGTTCCAGGGAAACAGAGGAATTAAGGGGGAGGGATTCACATGCACACAACACTCACACATGCATACAATGCGTGCTCAGCTTAATGCCTCATTGCACATGTGTGTCCGGAGAAGCCGGAGCACCTGTGTCCGTCTGTCGTGTCGGTAGATCAGTCGGTGAGGCGTGAATGTGGTCAGAGTAAATGTCATGGGAAGATCTTATTGTAGCACTGATAAGCATCTTCCTGAGATGGTCAAGATAGTCCCCATGGACCAGTTCCTTGATGGGCGCGTCGTTTTTGGGGTCCCAGGCACCACGTGCGCCGATGACAATCGTGACCACCTTGGCAGATGTTATGCCTTTAATTGTCAGGGCGGCGGACACCAGAGGGGCGTACCGGTCGCACTTCTTTTTCCTGGACTTCTCCAGCGAATTTGCCCCTCCCTCAAACGGAATGGCCACGTCCAAGATGCGGACACACCGTTTACGACTGTACGTAAGGACTAGATCAGATCGAAGTCGATTCACCAGAAACTCCGTGTCCTCGCCTACCACTAGCCATCCAGCGGCAGTGGTAGCAGATTTGAGGAGGCTCACGATGTGGTTGTGCCGCTCATGAATTTTAACCATGTTGTGGTCACAATGGTTAATCACATGAGCCTGGGTCTCAGGCAAAGGCGCTTTGGTCTTCCTGTTGACGCAGCCAAAGCGACAGACCTTCTCCACCAGCGTCCCATGGCCGACCAGCACGAGGCCACCGAGGAGGTTCAACCGGGCTTTAAAGATCCAGTGGAAGTCAGAGTTGCGTAGGTGAAAACCGGTGCGCAGGAAATGACCGGACCTAATGCCACTCAGAGAAAGATCGTGAGCAGCGCGCCCCTGGTCGGCTTGCCCCTTCCACTGCTTCAGGCGCGAGTCCTGTTGCAGCTTCCGGAGCTTGCGCTGGACCAAATGACGGTGACGCGGCTCGATAACTAGAGAGGACTCTTCAGAGATTACTTTCGGCAAAAGGCAGGCCTCTCTCTGCTCCAGGATCCAATTAATGTTGAGGTGGATGGAAGCTGAACGAGCAAACGTCCAAACGTTCTTTCCACCCGAGGAGCGAACCGGGGCGATGGCGTTGAAAAATTCCTCGATGACAGCTTCAACGGCACGTCGAGGAACCCGGACGCTGACTGTTTGGCGGAGGTCAGCCGCGGCCAACTCCCTCACCACTTGCTCTCGAGAGGTAGGGAGCTTGAACGCTCCTTCTACCTGAGCAAGGAGGACCTCCTTTTGAAATTCAGGCAGACCAGCTCCACTACCAGAGCGAGGGGAGTAAAGAAAAGAGGTGGAAGCACGGTCCGGTAGGCCAAGGAGCTCTTTAGCCGTGTTCCTGAACCATTTGTCCAGATTCGCAGCGTCACAATAGATCTTTCGCATGCGAATCTGAAAGGGGAGATGGGGAACAAGGTATGCCATAATGGCATCAACCTTTTGTCAGGGAGCAAGATGAGAGTCCCTGACTTTCTCTATTAGCTTGGCTACTTGCTCGATCTTGTCAGTCGAGTTGACCGAGTAGCCTACCGGTTTGCCGAGGAAACGAGTGTAGTCGAACTGGGCCATGGTTCGAATGGGGGAGGAATTGATGAAAAGATCGACAGAAGTGTCAATAAGACCGGCAGTGATGTGTAGAAAATCACTTTTGGCCGGATTGGCCCTGATGCCAATGGCAAGAGAGAGATCTGATATCTTATTTATCATTAATTGGACCGTTTCGGGCGAGGAAGCCGCGAGCCAAATGTCATCGGCGTAAGCGCCGCCCTTGACCTGAAGATCAGATAAGTCAAGAGCGGCGCGCAAGATGGGTCAATAGTCAGGTTGAAAAGGGAAGCGCTGAGGGGGAACCCTTGTCTGACACCTTGGGAAAGAATGATTGGGTCAGAAAGCCCAGACTCTGTCACCAGCGTAGTGGTGCAGTCAGAGTAAAGGTCTCTGATGATATCCAGAAAGATGGGACCAGCACCAGAGGCCTCGATGGCCGAAAACATGGCGGCATGTGAAATTGAGCCAAAGGCGTTAGCCAAATCCACAAAGGCCAGAGAGAGATTGCGTTTGTGGGATTTGGCGTTGCCCAAGAGAGTCTTGACTAAGTAGTTGTGCTCGAAGACCCCGTCAAAGGGACGGAAACCCTTCTGAGCGGGGCAGAGCACGTCGTATTTCTCTAGCCAATCGGAGAGGCGTCGGGCCCACAGAGAGGCGTAGAGTTTAGGGGCAGTATTCGAAAGGGAAATCGGCCGCCAGCTGGAAGGGTCCTCTGTGGAGCCACCCTTATGAATAAGGATGGTTTTATGAGTCTTCCATGACAGCGGGATTTTCTTAAATTTTCTACATGCATTGAAGAGAACCGTGAGAAGCCTGCACTAGGGGTCAAGCCTTTTCCAGGTTTCGTACCCGATTCTGTCATCCCCAGGGGCAGAATTGGTAGAGGCCTGAAGCCTCTCACTAACCTCCCTAGGGGAGAAATTGTCGGTTTTGAGACTGGGACGATCGGAGGGCGGATAGAAGTCAGGGGTGGGTGGAGAGTCTGAAGGAGCGAAAAGATGTTCTGCTATTGATGATGGGGGCAAATGGCATCTGGGGCCAGATTCTTGGGTAATAACCCTAAGGGCCCTACGGGGGTTAGCTTTGTAAATGGCAGAGACTTTGGCCTCGTTGGCCTCTCTGTGAGTCTGAGAAGACTGGCGGTTTGGGATGTAGGAGCTCCCGGGTTGGATTTTGGAGATTTCCTGAGTTTTTGAGATGGTTTGGTCTATGAGAGTTTCGATCAAGGAACAGTTAGTCGAATTTACTGGAAGAAGGGAGGCTTCATAGACCCGGGAGCGAAGAGTTTCAAGTTCCTCCGGGAGCTGTGTTGGCGATCTTCCTGCTTCGTATCACGACGCTCCGTCCTTTCGCACGTGGAGGAACCTGGGCGGTCCCAGCGGTGGAGGATTCTCTGTTCTTTCGAAGCTTCGAATATAATGGCCAGACTCGGCCCACAGCACTCCCACATCACAAAATCCGACTGCATCTGATTTGCAATTCACCGAGTGCCCTTCTGGCCAACTCGCGCATCCCCATCGCCATGTTGCCTGCAAGCACAGCCACCCCGTGCGTCCGCGTCCACGGCGGAGGAAAGAATGAGAGCGCGTGGAGGGGCGCATCTGGTGACGTCACTCCGATTGCTCACGCGACTGGAGCGCTCCCATTGGCGGTTGTCGGAACCTCCACACCAGCTCGTCTCCCACAGCGCGAGCATTCAATGCAGTTACGGCGATGTGATCGTCCCCGACACCCAGATCACTCTGAGGGACCAGGAGCAGACTACTGCGGTTCACTATTGGGCACCGTTTCAGGACAGGAGAAGGTCTTGAGGAAATTTATTGCCTCAGAATACTTCCATCCACTTTCTGTGAAACCATCACCACTCGATCTTTTATTTTCAATTAACTCCCTCCAGTAAGTATCTCGTACGAAGCCCCACTTGTTTCTCGCAAGTTCACCTGAAACATTTAAATATTTTTTATTTCTTATTTCATTTTACGTCAAAAAACACTTAAAATTGTGTATGACGTGCTATGGGGAAAAGTGAATTCTGGGCACGTTTTCAAAATTTTGTGATCCCTACACTAAGTCATATAATACTTGAATTTTGAATTAATTTAAAAAGTTCAGAGTAAAGAGTAAAGAGTAACAGTAAAGAGTTCAAAGAGAAAGGCACGCGCGTGCTTGTTTGGCGTAGAAAGAAAATTGAATTGTCAAGAACGACGATCGCTTGTTTAAAAGTGAAAAAACTTGCCATGTAAAATATATATTGAGGTTAATTTAATAGTAAACTTTTTTAAATGACATTTCCTTTACTTGAGTTAGATCTATTTTTGATGTCATTTTATATTTGAAAGTGTTTTTATGAAAGTATAAGTGAAAGTTACATTCAAACATTTTAGTTATTGTTCAGAAACTTATGACTGTCATTTAGTAATTTCACATAATTACAATTACAATATTGCAATACATCCCAAACGTTTAGATTACAAAAAAAAAATTTTTCGAATAATAACCGGCAATGCGGTGACGTGCGGTGACAATTTTAGTTGGGGAAGCACTTTTGAAGTCCAAAGTATAAAAAACGTTAAACAGTTGAAAATTATATGAATTTTCACAAAATGTGAATATTAACCCGGGAAAGATCGCGTCTTGCAAACGAACGTAACTGGTCGCCTGGGAGAAAACGGACCCCAGGGAAAATTTCGTTGCGTAAATGCTTTCTAACATCATAAACAAATATAATTCGGTATTTATGTGACTTATATTCTTAAACTATTTTATCGAGAACTTTTTATTTAAAATTATTAATATTAATTTATAAAATCCATCAGTGCATTAAAGAATAGGTTTTTCTTTCATAAAATGGAAAATAAGAGCGTACACTTTCATATATGGTGAATGTTGATTTGGAAATGTATGTATACAGTTCAGTAATGCTTTTCGCTATCTATACAAACCATGGATGTGCTGTGCCTTCTACTGATTTCTTGCACTTATCACATTCTCTGGATTCTTTGCTGTTTGAAATCCTCGGACAAATATCATGTTTTGGTAGTTTTCTTTCCTGCAACTTGTATTTCTTGTTTTTGCTCCGAAAGCAATTATTGTACTATTTTAGATATCCACTCACGCGGCAATTTAGAATTTATCCCATAATAGACCAAGGGCGAATACGATCCAAACTTACGTTTGCAATTCTTGTGTACGGTGATTCCTCGAAACATCAGTAATGTTTTATCCTCCTGACAGTTGATCGTGCCTGTGGTCCGATTAAAATAAGAACCGACTTGAGGGCGGGCTGTGGAGGGGGGCGGCGTTACCACGCCGGGAGGCTGAGCACGTGCTAGAGCGGCTGGGGGAGGAGCGGCGAGGACCGCCCGATCGCCGTGACAGAAAGACAAGCGGTACAGTGGGTGGATGACTGCATGTGTCGTCGTCACAACTGCAGTTTTCGTCCTATGTCAAATGCTCATCTTCGTGCTCCACTTCGCGAAGCACATTAATTTACCCCGAGATGTTCTCTAACATTACAAACACAAGAATTTCTACTAGATTTACACAGTGTTAATTGTCAAACAAATTACTGTTATAAAGGAAATACTCCACTTATTTCAGAGTCACTTCCCTCTGATGATTGTTTGGAAGGGATGGAACTCGAATATTGAAGAGAAATAATTTCTTCAAAATTTGGTTCTACAATTCTTTCATCTTCCCATGCCTTCGAAATTACCTTTTTTATATCACCTACCTCATTGCGCCATTGTTCTGCTGTTGTCCTCTCCACAGCCTCATCCATGAGCTTTTGTATTTCAGATAACGTACATTTTTTTTTCTTCCCTGCCACGCAACTTTTTATTTGCGTCACAATTTTCTCAATGACATTAAAATGACAGCACTACTCACGATACCACTGCTCAAAACAACAACAACAACAACAACAACAACAAAAAGGCCCAAAGCACAAGAGAATTTTTCCTTCAGTGTCTTTTCTCATCACTGACCAGCAACTGAAAGTTGCGAAGCGTACAAACGTTGACAGGAGAGGGACCGGAAGGGCCCCCCTAAACCCGTCATCGTGCCTCCCCTCTGGTTCCCTGCCTAGTTTCCACTTTCCTCGCTAGATGCCACGACTATTGCGCGGAATGAGTTTGCCAATGCATTCCCTTCCCGCAAGGGAGAACTGTTGAACGGAACACAAAGAATTCGTTTTTTAGAACACTTTCTTTACCTTAAGATAAACTTTCTCGATATTATTATGTATTTTATACTTACATTGTATTATGAAGTAAGTTCGCGCGTGTATCAAACACTCTCAAAAATAAAAAATTCTTTTAAACTTGAAATAGCTACCAGCCGATCACAACGGAACGTATTAGAAAATTCATTCTCGCGCACTCATGAACCGAAGCCGACTTGCTCCGACATATGACGAAGTCGAACGCCTGCCCCCTCCAAGAACGAAGCTTCGCTGACGTCATGAGATGAAACTACACACCGTTTTGAAAACATCGATTGTTACGGTTCAACCACAGGTACTTAGCCCAGAATCTTAGATTGAGTAAACGTTTTGCTATGGCCATAAGCAACGAATATTTTAAATCTCGAAATGATTTTTTCTCTGCTTTCCTTCATTCCATAGAATGCACGCCACTGATCAGAACCCTATATCATCCTCTTTTGTCTAACAAAACAATATTATTTCCGCCTCCGCCCGCTCATTTCTATATCGCCTTCACGTAGCGAAAATTACCTTTAATGTTGGTTGTTTACTTGTCTCATAGCGACCGCCCTCGCGATCGTCTTTTGACATCCCTATATCCTACTTCATATAAATGACATTTTCAAATACAAAAATGGTTCGTCATTTTGGTATATCACAAACGTAAATACACGTTTTGGGGTCCCCTGATACCAAAAAAGTGTTTTCTTGAAACTTCCGACCGTCCGTCCATCTGCCCGCCACTCCATTTGTGAAAGACTAGCGTTTAAACTAGAGTAGGATTTTTCCCTAATTGGGTATTTCCCGGTCTATCTGGCTCGATTTGAGACGCTGCGATTTTGAAAAACATTCTTCAAAATTTGGGGGTATTTTACATTGAAGCCCCCGGACATTTTCTAAATTTTCTCAAAAACGGCTACAAATGTTTTCTTTATATTTCTTGTAAAAATTGAGAAAAATACTTATAAAGGTGGAATAGATCAAATTTTTACGGTCTATGAATTTCACTTCAACTCTGAATTTTCGAAAATTGCAAAAATTTGAATTTTTTCGGAGTCTTCCTACATCTACAAAATTGGAGATAGATTTTTCTTTTAATTGAACTTTGTTGTCTATAATCAGTTCTTTCATTAAGGCCATGTATATTTTTGAATATTTTCGTAGTTTTTTCGTAGTGTGACATGCAATATTTGCAATTTTTAACTATTACAAAAACAAGATTTTCCCTAAAACAGCTCTAATTTTTTTCTTCACATTTTTGGTAGGAATTTGTTATAAATGCACTCTATAATAAGAAATAAGCGTCATTTTGCTCTATTTTTGTGTTTTTCAAAAATTACAAAAGCAAGTTTTTGACTTGTCTCATTTACATTAGCTGCAATTTATTCACATTATTGTATTTATGATTACATGTGCTTTAAATAATGTCTTATAAAGTTTCTAGCAACAGTTTTCTGTTAAAATGAGCTCAAAATTCCTCATTTTCTCTAAAATAGCTTCAAATTTGTTCTTCAAACTTTTGTGCGGGTAGTGCTAATTGCACTGTTTAAAATTAAATAAAGTTCATTTTAGGGTATTCTTTTGTTTATCAAAACACTTTTGTTTTTGATATCTCACACCGTTAATATGCACATATCCAGCAATATGTAGACACTATGACATTTGCGAGTTCAAATTGATTGATTGATTTATTCGTGTTTCCGGGCGCGTCAACTGCTCTGGTCATTAGTCCCGTTAGTGTAGTGCATGTTTCCCCCGGGAGATGGCGGCGATCTTCCCCCGCTGAATGGCGAGATCCGGCACCGACCTACCGTCGGCTAGTGGGGTTTCCCCCAAACCAGGACTCTCCCACCAGCGGGGCACCGCTCCAGCCGGGACAATCTAGAAGCTCACGACCGGTCTCCCGGGATATGTGATAGTGTAGTGCATGTTAGTGTAAGTGTGTGTAAGGGGAGAGGATAGGACAAGGAATGGGAAGGACAGATCGCGCGCGGTCCGTGGCCCGTTTGTCAGGGTACTGCTCCGGCATTCGCCTGGTGTTGATCGGAGAAACCACGGAAAACTACCGATCAGAGCAGCCGGCCGCTAGAATTCTCCTCCAGACAGCGACTGAATTCGACCTAGCTGAAAAGCTAGTGTCGAAAAATCCTGCCGCCGCACAGTGGTGCATTTTGGCGATTTCCTGGCCAAAACCTCTGAGAGCTATAGTATGTTTTCTACGACGACCAAATTTATTTTGAATTATCTTTATAATGTAAGGGAGCTGGTAACATTATACCAGAATAATGCACTGCTTAAATCTGTGAAATTTAAATATATATTTTTCTATATAAACTTGGTTAAATTTTATCAATTCACAAAATTGATTTTAGAAAACCGTAGGGATTACTTACATATTAATTGATAACATTTGGCATAAACAAGCATGGTATTAATGCCATCTCATGCCCTCTGCCAGAGAAAATTCATATACAGTGTCCGAAGAACCGGAAAGGAAGATCAGTTTTCACTAGGGTACATTTCTCCCTATGGTGATATTTGGCTCAGGCAAATGAGACAGAGCATATTTGTTCAAGAATTTTAACTTTCTTTTGGGAACATCCCTCAAGCTGGAAATGAAAGGAACAGAAGATCTCAACAGGCGATTAAACATCTCCTGGATTGGGTACAGTCTTGAACATGTTCGCGAGAATCCTTCTCCATACCGTCTTATATCTTTGTGAATAGATTCTATGCATTATTACCATGAATATTTGGAAACATATTTCTTGGCAGTATCCAGTGCGTACTAAAAAAAGTTGTTTGGAAAGCTCTACATTCAGACCAGATTTCTTTGAATTGCATTTGAATAAGTTTCTTGACCATATTCAAATTGTAGTTGCAGTATTATTTCATAAAAAATAATATAATACTAATTTTATAACAATAACAATTTAATATGAATAATTGTTGGTATGTAACTTAGGAGTTAAGTTAACAAATATTACTTTACGATTAATTGTATTTTTGATTTATTTTTTAAAAGTGGTATGATGAGTTTCTTTGATATCACGTACGTATTTGACCTTTCATCGACCGCACACCCTTCCTTAAGACGAGTTTTGATGACACATATTATGTAAATATTACTTTATGTACAATTTTAATGAAATAAAATGTTCGTAATCCAGTCCAGAAGATGTAATGTATATAAATATTATGTTCATGTAATATTAGTGAATTGTCATAATCTGTTACAAAAATTAAAAATATTAATTTTTTTGTTTATAATATTGAGTAAATTTGTTATTTCAGTAAAAGGGATCAAAATTTTCCGCTAGAAGCAGCATTGTAAAAGCAGTTCCCGTTCTCAGGACGGATCTCGACGAGTCATATTCGGCGATCACGCGTGCTTGACGAAAAGTTAATTCTTTGTATTTACTAATGGGGCAAGTTGGGGCATGATTTTATAACTGGATTTGAAAGAGGATAGATTCAGCTAGTAAGTGAAATTAGAAACATCGCGGAATTCCGCGAAATTGGTAACTTTCAGCCTACGTGAACTTATGAGTAATTAAAATTATTGTATTAATTTCATGCATTTTAATATTTCAGCCCACGTCGGTATTATGCATTAATGCATTATAAAACTAACATGAAAATACTCTACAAACCTTCAGGAAGAGAATCCATACTGCCAGTTTTCTCTGCACAACTTTGTATGGCCACCACTTGAAAATAAAGACGGTCTCTCTGTGTTACTCTCGCACTGCAGGTCTACCGAACGCCGCGAAGGGTAAGTTCGGGTGAATACTGGTGCCAGGGGAATTGACCCAGAGACACGAAGTGGGCAGAAACAGATGCCCCCAAGTATACAGTGTGTCGTAGTATTTGTAAAAGTTCCGTTAACGCGATTTCATTTTTGAGGTTTTGGCCAGGATTTCGGGAAAATGCACCACCGTGCGCCGCAGGACTCGAACCTAGGGCCTCCCGGTCAGAGGCGCTGCAGTGACATCAGTTGATGCACTGAGCTACCGCTCCCGGTTTTGTGAGTTCAAGTTCTTCAAATTACTTCAAATACATTTTATGGAAAAGTCAAGAATTCTCTGTGAAAAATATTCGAATTTCGCATTTACAGTAACGTTTCAACGTATTTTTTTTAAACGGCTCCTAATTTTTCAATGAAAAATGCCATTTATGAAGAGGTGTTACTCTTCTTTAACATTATTAAAGTAATATTTTGGGTCTACTATTAGGAAACCGAAACAGTGAGAAAACGTAAACAAAAATTACTTTGTGATGGCAGCTAGCAAGAGGATGGGACAAGACCGTAAAGTCAATTCCACACCAAAGAAATTAGAAAACTTCACTACGAGGAAGTTTGTGCCATTCTATAGCACTACTAATTTCATATTTTCTCAGCACCAAATTCAAAAGCAAAAGCTTTTTTGAAAAAAATTACTTAAAATCGTAGATTTTAAATAAAGTCGTGTCAACTCTTGTGCCATTTGACGAGGAATGGCTCTTGATTCACAATCCGTACTTCACGCGTTATTATGGATGTTTGAAGTTATTGTTTCTGCAAGCAATTGTGAAAATGTCTTATCTGCAGAAGCAACCACTATAAATACAGCAGGAAAGATAATATTCTGTTCTAACATAAAACCTCAGATATATTTTCTCCTGAACGATAATACTCCTTTTCGAAAATATTTGATCACGGTAATCACCTTATCGAATAACGACGAACTTTAAAATTAGACAATATACTAGAGAACCGATAATGAGGCGAAGAATTCTCCACTGAGCATTATTTACATCAGAAAAATATCTTTCATCGTATTAACAGTGGTATTAGTCACATTAGGAAAGCACGGAAATTGATTTTGGTCTCGAATGTAGTGCGTTGCCTGGCTCTGTCCTCTGAAGCAGTCTGAGCTAGTCATATTTTGCCATCGCATGACGCATTTGTAGTTCGTCCAATAGCTGGTGCTGTTGGTTCATTTCAAATTCACTTCTGACTTTTCTAAGTATTTATTGAACACGAAGAAATATGTCCCGTTCTAATTTTGCTTGATTCTTTTTTGTCCAGAAATTTTGAAAAAAAAATACTAAATTTGAAATGATATTGTATTCAGTGCAGTTGCGATAATAATTAGATAACACATCTTCTGGAAGAGAAATTTGGTTAGTGAGATATTTACAAGGTAGCTGTCACAATACCACCGCAAATATATAACATAAAAAGAGATATGGTATTGTAGATACTCCTTGGGTTAAGATGAAAAAACTTTAAAGCAGTTGTGCTTGGGCCTCAGCGCAGTGCACATCGAGCTACTCCGTGGCAGAAGTTATGATGTGTCACTGAAACCAGTGCTTTAGCGACTTGAACCGTTTTACTACAGTTATCGGCCAAAATGCTTCATCCCCTATAATGTTAATCAGCGAAATAGTGAACACCGATAAGCGAGTTAACAGCGAGCCTGAGTGGTCCGCACCAGACATGGGGGCGCTAACGAAGAAGCGTGCGTACCCACAGCGGTTGAAAATCCACTGCAGTAAACCCTCGTTGGCACGATCTAGCTTAACGCGAAAGGCGCCGGAACACGAACAAAACTTCGGCCCTGGCAAGGGATTACGGAAACCGGACATTTATAATACTTGGATTGCACCAACTTTTATAAGACAAACTCCGATAATTTCGCTCCCTTGGAATTCGTGTTAATGAGGGTGTACTGTATAAGCAATTATTCAGCAGCAGGAGCAACAAATAATTCATCCGTATTAACAACTACAGCACCTAGACGTCCAACAAAACAATGAATATTGCCAACAACCCCAGCTACAGCCAGGGCAGCCTTCTCATCATTATGGTGCAGCTCATCGCAACTGACGAAGTATCAACCTCAGCTTCAGAGTTTCAGAGCAGTGGCTCTGCAACCTCTGACCACAATCCCAAGATCTATCTTCCTTAAGTACCGCAATCAATAACCACGGAAACGATACGAAAAACGATGCAATCAGGTGAACGTGAAACTGTGTACAATATTCCAGTTAAGTCGCGTTATTGTACTCTAGAAAATTTTGAAGATGAAACAATGAATGGCTGCGAACCGGAAGAGTTTCGATTGCACCGGTAGAGGGAAAATTCCTCCTCTAAACGTTCACGCGGTTGATAATTATGCTAAATTGTTAAAGAACTTAAAATTATATCTGAAAAAGACTTCACAACTAAACCAAAGACGCGGTTAAAATTATGTTCACCGCAGTAGACGACTTCCGCAACTTCAGAGATTTCTGTGAAGAAAAAATCCAATACTATTCACATACCGACGCTAGGAATGTATTCAACCTAAAAGAATTTCTGTACGGCATAGTTAAAGAGTTCAACAAAAAACGAAATCTAGAATTATAATGTGTAAGAAGTTTCATCACTATGGCCAAGCTAACTGTGGTTTCGAATCCAGATGCGTCAAATGCATAGGGAGTCGTCACTATTCCGAATGCAAAAAATTAAAAGACGCACGCCCATTGCACAGAATATCACGCAGCTTGTACAGAGGTTGCATGAACTATCAAAATCATGTAAATTCCAGTAAAAGTGTCCTTTCAAATCTCACCTGAAGCAAAAGTATTAATTCCTCTAATTCTGCAACCCCCCTACCCCACATTGAAAATACTCTCCTACCAACATTTACTATCACTACAACGCCATCCATATTTAAAACTACTCAAACAAATTCCGCAGCCCCGAATACCGACTGGTCCAATATATTTTCTCCCAGGTTATCACCGCGATTATTCTACAAGTGCAAAATATGGTTGATTCAATGGTGGGGTGGCAAAAAACACTGATGCTTATAACATTTCTGTTTTCGAGCAGAAAGACCGGTATTACAACATCGATGTTATGCTTTCCATGTTTTCTTCAGATCGATATATTTGTTCAGAAACGTCGATGTTTGCAAAAAAAATTATGATATAAATAAAAGTTTCAGTATCTAATTTTGTTGTGGATTGAGGACAATGAACAGCATTCACTACTGTCACTGTGGACGACCCCCAGAAGGCATGACATCGTGGCTATTCGCAACCTTTCTCCAGTGTCATTTTTATTCTTATTTCTACGAAGTAATGTCGTTTAACTGCATTTTGAAGATAGGATAAATAGAAGAGTGATTAGAAAATGAAGAAGACAATCAAATTTAAGGCAGAATATACATTAAAACAAGCACGTCAAACCGCGCCCACACGAGCTACTTGCCCGCCTGGGGAACCCGGCGCTCAAACGGGGACGGGCAACTTCCCCTGACCCCTGACTCCGCACTCATTTCCCCTCAAATCCAGAAAGAAGTGTACATTTGCAGGATGAAGCGTCGCGAGCTGGAGAATAGTGACTTCGTACGAAAATGTGTTGGCCAATTTTTTTCTATCAAATTATCGACAATTGTATTATGATTATATACTTCACGACTTATTACTATTTGATGTTTATTTTCTTACTTAATTCTCCATCTTTGCTAAGTGACAGGAATACGTTTGAATGGCAAATTCTTCCCTTGTTTTCGTTTTGGGTTGTGTTAATAAGTCATTCAGTTATTAATTATATCGAGCAATAATGTGAAATAAATTAACTAGTCTCTATAAGTTGACAATTATCGCTTTCGGACTGACAGCGCTTGAAACTGACAAGAATATTTGTCTGTTAAACACGATTGAAAATTCAAAATACTTTTGAGTCGATTTTTTTTATTTTACTCTCAATTGAGAATTTGAAATGGGACTGACGTATTATTTCATTTTAATGGATAATTTCTTTGCATTAAGAGAAAATAGGAATTAATAAAGGTTTTGTGACAATAATTGTCCGGTAACTTATCACAAATACTGTCAAGAGCCAGGTATTAAGTGACGTACCTGCCACTCGATAGAATTTGTACCCTTCCTTTAAATCTCGCGCCAATTTCTCTCAACGTAGTGCCTGCGAGCTCTAGTATTTTTTTAAATTTTTACAAAGAACAGTTAAAACTGTGACGTGCTATGGGGAGAAGTGAATGCTGTGCACGTTTTCAAAATTATGTGATCCCTACACTAAGTAGTATTCTACTTGAATTTTGAATTTAAAAAAAAAACAAAAAAACGCTCCCATGTAATAAAATCTATTTTCAAGAATAAATCAGCAATAAAGTTTGGGCCCTTATCCATGATGTCCTTCGTCAAGGAATAATACTTCCTGCCGCGACAACATGGAAACGATAATTTGAATAACTATATTTCCCACTCAATTCTAGAAGTTGTGCACAGATAATGAAGTTACATTCACGTCCAGAAACAAAACAAGGGGCCATCTCAGCATTTGCTCAATGGATCAGGGAAACTGAACGAAAAACCTGATTGAGATGCTGGAGAATCTTCTACGTCATTGTCCCAGAAGCTGCGATACAGTACTTGTTACATATTGTTTAGAATTATACAGTCTAAATGGTTAATAATACTTTAAATATCACTATTAAAAAAAATGTTACTTTCCTTGTGATGCTCAGTGTAGTCTCTAATTGTATAGAAACAGTTATGCTGCAGAAACGATTTCACTTTGGATTTAAACTTTCTATCGAATTTAATATTCACATATTATATTAACAATAACAATAATAATAACAATAATAATCATATTAACAACACGGTCAAGAAATCATGGAGGGCGCTGCACTTTGTAATGCGCATTCTAAAAAACAGTAGTTTGAATGCCCGATCCTTGGCATATACTTCACTTGTTCGTCCTATTTTAGAGTACGGAGCGGCCTGCTGGGACCCGTACAGAAAAGGGCAAATCGAGGCGTTAGATAAAATTCAAAAACGGGCCGGGAAGTTTGTAAGTCATGGACGCGTTGATGGACGAGACGAATGGGAACCCTTATCTAAGAGACGGGAACGGGCGCGTTTATGCGTAATGTACAAGACATACAAAGGGGACTCAGCATGGGCAGACCTCAGTAAAAGATTACAGAAACCTGATTATAAAAGTAGAGGAGACCATCCCTGGAAAATACGATGTAGAAAGCAAAGAACTGATGTAGGCAAGTTCCCCTTTGTGAATCGTACTATAGTAGATTGGAACAAACTACCTGCAAAAGCACTAGAGACTCTTCCTTCTAATGTAGTGAAATTTAAAAATATACTTAATTCTATGTAGGTCATCATTAATAATACTGGGACTTTTATCATTATTATTATTATTATTATTATTATTATTATTATTATTAATATTATTATTATTACTATTATTATTATTATTATTAGTTTCATTATTATAATCGTTAGTATTATTAATAATATGGACATGTCTCTTATACAGTGAAGTGAAGTGAAGTGTGGTGGGGGCATGGAAGGGGTGGGGAATGTAGTGTAGTGCAGCGCAGTGAAATGAAGTGAAGTGGAGTGAAGTGAAGTGTTAGAAAAGCTATAAGTCAACATATAGATAACTCAAAATTAATTATAACTAGGATATCAATCTCTAATTTTAATTGTAATTATATATGTAAATATTCGTAATAGTTTTGTAATTGTCGTATATCTAGTTGTAATAATGTTTGCCACCGAGCATTAGCTCAAAGCGAACTTTAATAAATCTATCTATCTATCTATCTATCTATCTAATCGTAATGTCATCTGGCAACGTGTTTTAAAATAATGTACATGTATTGTATGTGAATGTTTTCTAACGAGCTGTTGATACTGTCACCTAATGAATACGATTTCTACGTCGAGTGTTATAGTAATAGACTTGGCATTTTCTGAAAATATATTCCCGCCCTTAAGCAAGTTATTTTTGACAAAAACCACTGATTCGTAAATCAACAGACAAGGTAATGGTAAAATTGCTAGATTAATGAAGAGAGATTTACAAGAATCACGTGGGTGAAATTTGGTTATTATTCGTACAATTGTTTTTTATAATCTAAACGTTTGGGAGCTATAAGATGTATTTCCCCAGAATATTATGCCATATCTCAGGCGGGAATGAACATTCGCGAAATACACACAACGAGCAGCATGAAGGCTGATTGAATTTGAAAGAATTCTGAACGTGTAGAATAATGAGCACAATTTTGTGTTCAATTCATTTAAATGGACGTTCCATTTAAGGTTTGACTGAATTGAGAGACCTAAAAAAATTGTTGTCTTAACATCACTTAATGGTACACGGTTCATTTTCAATGGAGCACAGAATTATTTATTTGAAATGGAAAACTGCATTAAAACCGTTTTCTTTTCGTTTACTATTAATTTCTTATTTTGGAACCAATTTGAACCATTTGATACTGTACTATTTACGGTTTCTTTATTGCAAAGGATGTTCATATTGTGGCGTCATAGGGGTGTAATCAGTACACAGACGAGTGTGGGTTGTAATAACAGCAGGTTTATTTACAATTTAGACCGTAGTCACAAATAACCAATGCACTGTATACAATTAACTAACTAAATAGATCCCACTGCTAGGAGAGATATTTACAACGGCTACCACACCGAACATACTACCTAATGTTTCGCCGTGCGTAGTACCGCTTGCCCTGAGACCGACTACATGTCTCACTAGTCACGACAATAACTGCCGGCTCCTTCCAGCGCGCACGCACGCACCTCTCACGGACGACCTACGCTGCCGATGCCGCTGTCTCAAAGAAGGAAGAGCTATTGTTCCACAGCCCTTAAATAGCCCTCGCGAAGCTGCCCGCCGCCTCCATTGTCTCCGCCCTACGCCCGCACACCCCGTCGGAAAAGAACCGTGCGTCATAGCTTCCGCCATTGTCTAGCATCCGGTGCGCTCCATGCCGCGTGCGCACGCCGGTTTTAGCGCCACGACGCTACAATATCATCCGCAAAGAGAACTGTTCTTCCGTTTCGAATTGTCGAGGGCATATCTTTTACGTGAAGTAAGAACAGAATAGGGCCTAAAATCGATCCTTGAGGAACTCCACGTGCAATTGGCAAAGAGTCGAAAAGGTGTGTACATAATGTTCCATCATTCCAGTAAGGTATTTCTACTCTCTGAGATCGTTGTTTAAGGTATGAAAACAACTAATCTGGAGCAATACCACGGATTCCATGTGAAGGTAATTTTGAAAGTAAAATGTCATGATCAATGACGTCAGAAGCTTTTGAGAGATCTAAAAATAATCCAATAAGTGCTTCGTTGTGGTCCAATAATGAGGAGATATCTTTAAGAAAAGAAAATATGGCTGTTTCCGTTGATTTTGATTTTCTAAATCCATGTTTGCAATCTGAAAGCGCGTTGTGTTTACTGAGAAAGGTATCCATTCGTACGTAAAAAAGTCTAATGTTTTTTGAAAAAACTGATAGAAGAGAAATGGGCCGATAATTTTTAATTTCATTTTTGTTGCCTTTTTTGAAGAGCGTCTAGATATTAGCTGTTTTGAAAATATCTGGAAACGTTCCGGTGCATAAGGATGCATTTAATATGTGAGTTAAGGGGTGTATAATGACAAACGCACAGGTCTTTAACATATATTAAAAGAATCCGGGAATTCATCTAAACCGGACGAATATTTATTTTTTAGTTTACCGATTAATTTGAGAATTTCATAGGAAGAAGTTTCGGAAACGGACATCGTGTCTAAAATGTTGGGGGAAATGTCTGATATTGAATTTTGTGGCTGAAGACGCTTAGTGAGATCTGCAGCAATTCTCGAAAACTATTGGTTAAAGAGACTAGCCAATATTGTCGGCTCGTTCACATTTATATCGTTATATTTTAAAACAACATTCTCTACAAGGTTTCTAGTTGCTTTGGTCGTATTTTTTATTTTATTCCACATTGCTTTTGTTTTGTACTTGAGTTCAAAATATTCTGATCGTGTTTCATGATTTTAGCCTGCCGTATGTCTTTCCTTAACAATGATTTGTATTTTTTAAAGTAGATAAGGAAATCTTGAGATACGTTATGACGTTTAGAAATGAAAAAGAATTCGCTTGTTTTTACCCCCTAAAGAATTCCCTTGTGTTATCCAAGAATTGCTTTTCCGTGAAATATTTAATTTTCTTTTTTGAAGAGGAAAGCAAGTGTTAAAATGAAATGAAAGCGTTGAAAAAAAGAATTATATTTGTCGTTTGTATCAATAGTATTATAAACCGCTTCCCATGACTCCTGTATCAAGTAATCAATGAATAATTTTATTTTACTTTTTGTAAACAATCTAGTCATACGTGTATTATTTATTGTGTCAGTGTTCGCATTTCTTATAATGGTAAGAATTTGTGCATCGCGGTCACTGTATCCTAAATCTTTTGTTTCAACTTCATATCGAGTAGTAGTTTTGTTAATTAATACAGTAAACGTGTTACCTTTCCCGCGACCTTGACATGCCTGCATAAACTAATATTGACGTGTTATGTAGCACATTAGAATCAGGACATTTTACTTCCATATGTTTCATCATAAGGGAGTTTTTGCAAGACTTAGCGCACCACAATCAACTGCAATCTCGATCTGCGCGTGCGCAAATTCACACAAGTGACGAAAACCTTAAACTGTCACTTTACAATACACAATTTCACGGTATTTTTCGCGATTTAAAAGAAACTGGGGAGTGGTGTCGCATTTCTGGCTTTAGTTTCAGATTCAGCGCGTCAACATAGAGAAACGTGTCAAGTCTTCGGGTCTGACAACAACTCCCGAAAACAATACAATTCTATTTCATGCTTATTTTGCGACTCAAAAAATGAAAGGTGGTGGCGCCATTCTGAATTTGGATACAGCGCGTTATTATACATAGAGAAACATGATCTGGGCTGTCCGGGTGACACCGCGTCGAAGGCTGGGATGCCGACGTTTCGACCGATATATCGCGGTCCTCTTCAGGGCTGTACTGCCCTGAAGAGGACCGCGATATGTCGGTCGAAACGTCGGCAACCCAGCCTTCGACGCGGCGTCACCCGGACAGCCCAGATCATGACTCTGGCCGCGTAAGCCTACGATATCATAAAGAAACATGTATCAAGTCTTCGGGTCTGACAACCCCAAGAAAACAAAAAAAATACAATTTAAGGATGTTTTTGCTATTCAAAAAATGGAAGGTTGCGGCGCAATTTTGGCCTCACATTCGGATTTAGAACGTCGAAATACGTGGAGAAACATGTGTCAAGTCTTTGGGTCTGACAATTTGTGTGCGTGTGTGTGGGTGGGTGTGTGCCTGCCTGTGTATTTTTTGCAGTGTCAAGATTAATATTGTAGCCCCACGCTGTATTTTTCTATTAAGGTCTCCTAATAAATTGGTAGCGAATATTTATTTATATTCTATTGGGGGTTTTGTAGCTGCTATTATATTTACTGTTTAATTATAGATATTTGTTTTAAATCCGATTGTTTCAAGGTTTGTGGAAAAGGGTGTCCGAATTTGTTCTAGTTGAAAATTTTTTTTTACTTGAATATTGCATTTCTGCCCGAGTAAAAATACTTTAAATTTAGTATTTAAATACTTCACCAAAATACTTTGTAAATTAGTATTTAAATACGTATCCAAAATACATTAGTTTTTGAATTGCTAAATACATACGTATTTAAAAATAGTTTAAATACTCAAATTATAGCCCATACAATACTTTCGCATTATAACTTTTTATTGCAAAAATATTGTAATTGTAATTATATTAAATTACTAAATGACAGTCATAAATTTCTGAACAATAACTAAAATGTTTGAATGTAACTTTCACTTATACTTTCATAAAAACACTTTCAAATATAAAATGACATCAAAAATAGATCTAACTCAAGTAAAGGAAATGTCATTTAAAAAAGTTTACTATTAAATTAACCTCAATATATATTTTACATGGCAAGTTTTTTTCACTTTTAAACAAGCGATCGTCGTTCTTGACAATTCAATTTTCTTTCTACGCCAAACAAGCACGCGCGTGCCTTTCTCTTTGAACTCGGCGGTCACCTGCTCTCCTCCTCAGGGTGGCGTTAGTGGAAGAGGGGATTTAGCGTACTTCCCGTCAGTTTACCTGCTTGAAACCACCAGCCGCTATCCGACCCACTCAAACATGGTGGCCAGTCCATTTCGCTCTGCCTGCTGGGGTTGCGTTTTTTACTGATCACCCGGTACTTCGCCCAAAAACTTTGTAAATAAATATTTAAATAATACTCAAAAACAGTTTTTAATTCGAAGTAAACATAAATTTAAAATATTTGAAATACTCAAAACGCAATAAATATTATCCTATTGCTTATTGAAAGTCATACACATTTCTGAACAATAACTAACTATAACATTAAATGTATTCAAAAATAAAACGATATCACAAATAGATCTAACATAAATGGAATTTCCTTAAAACTACTACTTTCTCAAACAAATCATCAAACAATAAACTCCTAGTTGGCGAACGTATAAAGCCCCAAAGGAAAACAGCCAATAAACTGACGTGGATAAACAGAAACTTGTATTATAACGGAAACAACTTTTTTACTGTCGGATAATTGTATGGTTTTTAATGATTTAGATTTATCATATAAAATTGAAGCGAATTCAAATTTAACAGCCGAAGCGTTTTTTGTTTCAATAAGCAACATCCACGAGCAGATACACACAAAAACAAACTATCCGTGTTATCTTCTTTTTTATTTGTATCTACAGCATTTTAAATATATATTATTTTGAATAGATCTATTTTATGTATTTAAAAATATCTTCAAACTACATGACCAAAAAACTCAAAAATACAGTTTTTCAAATACAAAAAATATGTATTTCAAATATAATTATTTAAAAATTGTCCAGCCCTGTCTATAAACATTCCGCGGTCAGCAATCTACTTATCACAGTTCCCAACTTGAGCGTAGCATATTATAAGTATGTCACGAGAAGAGTCTGGAAAAATATATAGAATGAAATTGCAAAATGTGAACATCAATATACAAAGAAAACGCTAAAAAACGAATATGTAAAATCAGATACTCATACAATATGAAAGATCACATTTCTTAGAAAACATTTGGTTCACTTACACTGTATAAGTACCGTCACAATACAGTTTTAAATAAAAACTAACGATAATACAACAGCACATATTTTCTGGCATTATTTCTAAATATGCAATTATCGAGAATTTATAAAGTTCAACGAAAAAAGGAAATACTTTTAAGCGTCCTTTCTACCCCTACAAAAAATTTGGAGCGGATTTGGGGAAAATGTTTTTTTTATAAATTGCATCAATTTCATGCCCAAATTACGCTAAAACTACGCGTTTTTCAATAAACTATACATGACCTTCGCAATCTTCGAGAATACGTCGAGTTCGGCGAAAATGAAACTAGCACCATATTTTTTATCGTCTTTAAACAAAAAATTGAAGCGATTTGGGGACAGAACTTTTAAAGAATTTTTGATTGCCTATATTTCGCGCCAAATTACACGAAAACGACTCATTTTCGAAATATTGTACCTGATCTTATTTCAAGATCTGTCAGATCAGATTTCAGGCAGGAAATCAATCTATCTTCAATATTATAATTGTAGGAAGACGCCCCAAAAAACTTGCACGTTAGCAATTTTCGAAAAATAAGGGATGTTAACAGACACGATACTTGCGCCATTCTCTTGCGTTCTGTACGCTATCCGAGAAGAAAATTTAATCCAATAATTTGGTGCCATTTTGAGAAGATTTTGAAAATGGTTTTGATGCTTCATGTAAAGTACCCCAAAAATAAAAATATCCGTTTGAAACTCACAAAGGCTCAAGTTCGTTCAGGTAGATTCGAGAATTCGATTTTGGAGAAAATCGGCTGAACGGTTTAGGCGTTATCGTTGACCACAATTGGACAGACGTTTTGCAGTCAATCGATTTTCGGTGTCAAGGACCCACAAAACATGACTTCTCGCAACACCACGCGCTACAGGGAGTACTTTACTATAAAACAACAGGATTTATCCACTTTTACGTTACCAAGACTCGACAATAAGAGTTTTACGATGCACGTTTCCATAACTTTATCGTCTTAGGAAGATTCAAAAGAGGGAGAAAGTAAAATAAATCTTCACAATTTGAAATTCATTTAATAAAATATCCATTAAACCGAATTTAAAAATAAATACTTTCTCTGCCTACTGTTTTTGTAAGAGAATACACTTATCTCTGTCAGCAATGACAACAACGGTACGCACGTAGAGAACTCAAGAACCAGCAGCGAATCTTTGAAGCAGTCTCTTCGAAATCTTCACGTGTGGCAATTCTGAATTAGTATAACACAAAATATGTTTATTGCTAAAAAGATAACAACAAATTAAATAAAAACTTTTTCCAAAATTAATCAAATATATTTTCGGAAATAATTTCAGGAGTATTGGTAGATTTGTAAAAAGTTGTAAAATTAGCGAAATGTGTTAAATACGTAATACAGCTCAAAATATGTAACGAAAAATTTAAATGTTTTGTTAAGATTGCAACAATTCGCCGAGATCACAAATTTCAAAACACTACATAGAAATACAAAACATATGTAATTACATTGGAATCTGAACTCTAGCCATGAGATCGTCGGGCGGGTATGCGAAAGAGAATTTTAACGTTACTGAAAATCTGTTTTCTACATTTCACTACAAAAGTCTATTCATACGATATCAGTGTATGTTATGGCGTTAGGTTCTGGAGGCATCTCGGCAACGCCACTTTTTCAAATTTGTCGAAAGCACGAAAACAGTTTTAAAATTAGCTTCGGCTATTTTACTTGGGAAAACAGATTCACCAGGTGAATTCTATCAAGGAGACAAATGCCGTTTTGAGATCAAAAAGCAAGTCGTAGGATAAAAGAGCTCGTGCGTAATCTCTGCTCATTCTTCCCGGTATGGAATGATAACGAAAGATCTTAGAAGTAAAATATATCTAAAATAAGATGTGAGATGGACTAGTGGTGATATTTATACTATTAGTTCAATTTTCTTCTTGAAATCAGTTTCCAAATCGAAATCGATATTTTGATTCATGCCTCAATCAATTTTATGATGGTATACAAAGGGTGATGGAAATATGTCAACAAGATTAATAGTTCTATACCACTATTGCAGATGATACGAGACCGTTTGCCTCTGTTACAACATCACTAAATTTTTGTGGGGGAAAATATATATAGATGCAAAGGCTCGAAAGTATAAACCGACTGCCCGGCTTGCCTGCCTGAAAATTCGGCCTCACGCGCCGCAGGCCGCAGGAGCTGGCTGTGCCGCCCCGTTGAGGGAGGGCTCACAACGGGCGGGTGACGTAACGAAGGGGAAGGAGGAGGGGGAGGTGTTCTTCCAAATTTCACTTTATGACACTCCTATTCATCCGATTTGCATGATTGACACGGCGTTGGATTTAGGAAGCACGTCGTCATCGCACTATAAGCCCACATTTTTTAATTTCATCCCGGAACTATAAAAGAAATTAAAAATATTTTTGTGGAAATATTTTTTGAAAAAATGGTTTCGTAGCGAAAATTCTATTTTAAAAAAGGCGTCCATGGCTGTTTACAGATCTAAAATCGGACCAATTGTTCAGACGTTATCGGTCAAGTGATAGTGCTGCGATCTATTGAATTTTCCTACAAGTAATTTTCCGTACATGTAGCCTTAAAATAGGCACATCAGATCGCGCCCGCACGAACTACTTGCTCGCCTGGGGACCCCAGCGCTCATACGGAGACGGGCAACTTCCCCGGACTCCGCACTCATTTCCCCTTAAAATCCAGAAAGGGATGTACTATCTAGCACTCATTGTAACTCCTCGAATTATACACATAACTAACTCCTCATTATATAGAGAAGCACGGATAATTTCACATATAAATTCAACATTGAGAAGAAAAGGCCATCCAATATATCCTATTATGAATGCATACGAAACTACGGTATTATTACTTATTGCCCATCTCATGCATAACTGTGCGTGCGTGCGTGTGTGTGTGCGTGCGTGCGTGCGTGTGGGTGTGTGTGGGTGTGGGTGCGTGTGTGTGTATGTGTGTGTGGGGGGGTGCAGGGCTTGATTTCAGGGGGAACGCCCCGGAACGGCGTACCGGTACCTTTACTTTAATGATTTTAATGATGATTTTAATTTAATGATATTCTTCTTTCGTGTAGACTCCAATTTAATTAGCATTTACTTCTAATATACATGTTGGCAATTAACAAATATACAGTCGGACCACCATATAACGAATCTGATGGTTCTTTCACAATGTGACCAGCGATCTTGCTTTTTAGAATTAAAAGTTTTGTCCAGGTTTTCCAGCTCTGAGAAAATAAATTTTCCAGCTTCTTTTTCAAACATTCCAACACATTTTTACCTTCTACCGCTTACGCAGTTGAGAGAAAGTTATGTAATGCCGCGGGAAAAAGCGGCGAATTTTCGGTGAAAAAACTCACATTGCAGGGCCCTGGTATCGAAAAAGTGGATAAATCCAGTTGCTAAATTTAAAAGAAGAAACAAAACTCAAAAACGTGGTATAGTCATAACCCATGTTTTGTGGGTCGTTGATACCGAAAACTCGGTTGACAGCAAAACATCCGTCGTCTGTCTGACAGTGAACACCGCTAGCGGCTAAACCGTTCAGCCGATTTTCTTCGAAATTGATATTCCATAATCGATCTGGCGATGTCGCGGCCCCTTAAACTTGAAATTTCCTGCGCTTCGTGAACATAATTTGAGAGGTTTTCGAAAGCTGTTGCTAGCTCCTTACAAAAGAAAGTAGATTGATGGTAGGTAATAAAATTGACTTCAAACTAACAAATTACTTTTACTTTAAAAAATTTTGATCGCTGATTATGGCAGGTTTCATTTGTAAAAATTTGAAGTGGTTACTGTTCCTGGCTCTTGAAATAAACGCTGGTATGCTCCACAGGCGCTTCGTTTGAATTGGTTGGATTTAGATTATATTAGAATTATTTCTAATACTTTACATACTTTACATAATACAGTAGGTCGGCGCCGGATCTCGCCAACCAGCGGGGAAAGATCACCGCCATCTCCCGAGAAAAACATGCATTACACAAACGGGACTAATGACCAAAGCAGTTGTCGCGCCCGGAAACACGAAAAAATCAATCAATCAATCAATCGAGCTATATACATTTACAATAGTATAATTATATTATAAGCAATATTATAAGTTATATGTGTATTTTTATGTGTAACTCAATTGCCGCCCATCTGTCGGGAATGAATACTGCACAGATCTAATTTTGTCGGCACTTATTTATTGAAAAATATTATATATTCTTGAAAAAATGGTCAACTGTGGTTTGAGATATCATTAAGTTCATTTTTACACCCGTAGAACTCTTAGTCTTGAGTTCTACAAGAAAATAAGAATACTTAAAGTATACTAAAAATCTTACAGTGCTCGGTGGCATGGATTAATATTGTGTAATCATTCCAAAAATTTATATCAGTAATTTTTCTCATTAATAGTAATTATCTGAAGAAGATATTGAAAAAATATACAGAGAAAATAATACCCTGTGGCATTGAAGATACTTCTGGGATTTCTAGTGTTAAATCTTACTATGTAGCATTGCAGAAATCAGAAAGCTCATGTATAGATCACATAGAGATAAGTGGGAATACAAAAAATATAATCCCATTCATATCAGAGAGTAAAATAATAGATCATTTCTTAATTGGAATCTCATGTAACTTTCAAAATAAAAGAATGTTTCTAGATACTAATATAACTAAAAAATATATGTAAAAGTAAGCTTCAAAAAGAGCTAATGAAAAGAAATGAAACTAACCTTGAAAACAAATCAGTTAATAAAATGTACAATGAAATCAAAAACATTTTTGATAAATTAATAGTCTCAAAAGAATTAAAGAATAGTAGACAAAATGTAATATTAAAACCTTGGATAAATTCTTAAATTAATTCAGGATACTTATAAAAACTATGGATAACCTTTTTAAAAGATGTAAGAGGACTTCAGTTAGAAATAAAGAATTAAAAGATAAACTAGGAATGAAATAAAAAAATCAGAAATGAAATAACACATCAAATCTATGTTCAAAAGGAAGGATATTTTAACAAATTATTTAAAAACAGCAAACATCATGAAAAACATTTGGGAAGACAATAAATCAATTCCCTGGTATATTACAATTTTTACAGACAATTGGTATTTGAGAAGAATCATTATATGAAATGGTTATTGAAAATGTTGGAAAATATAATACAAAAGAACTAGGGGTTGAAAAATTTGCATATACATTTCAGCACAGAATATAATACATTAGTGTAATCTAGCAGTGTCACAAATAAATATGAGAATAACAAAAAGTAACTCATTTTTACTGCAAGAAATTGCAACATATTTCTGTGCCTTGGAGCAAGACAATGGTAAAAGCCATCTAGCCATATTAGATATATTGCAAAAACAATGTGTATTGTTGTTTATGAATTATGTCTTATAACAATTTAACTGAAAGTCAACTTAAATGTTTTGAATGTTGCTTTCACATTAACATGTTCAAATTTAAGGTGACACATTGTGTCACATGTGAAAAATATTATTACTTAAGTGTGCTGATGCACCTTTTTGGGAAAAAGCGATTACCTGATCTACCTCAAAATTTTTCAATTACACAAATCAAGACATATTTATAAATGAAAACAATAATTGGTATTGCAAACATGTTTAATTACATAATAATGCCATGTTAGAAAGATGTTTTCAATGGGTTGGTTAAATTTACTGCCAACTTCAATGCAAGTAAACCTCTTCACATCTTGTAATTCCTCATCACAACTAACTCACTGCACTCACTGGAAGTTTTTAATACTATAGAATGTGCTGCTTCTGAAACAGTTATTTGTTTTTGATATGTAAATATTTTCTCTTGCCCTCAATTTTTACAGACAGTTGAATTAACACACTACACATGTTTTCATGTATTTAATGTTTTTATGACAAATAAATTCTTGATTTTAACAACAATAACAATGTTTCAGGATTAAATTGTATTCCATCATCAAATTTCTATAATTGTTAAAATGAAAATAAGAATATCAATTTAAATTTTCATAAAATAATTCCCTAAAAATTCTAAAAAATTTGTACTCATTTTCAACTTCTGGACTCACCTTGCATTGAAATTGAAATTTTTTTATAATTTCTGAACTTGAAATAATATATCGTTTATCAATTCTGCCGCCTGAGTCTAGCAGAAATATCTTGTATCGTTTCTACTGAATGATTTTGGTTGTTATGTGTATTGCAGCTATTTTAAGGCATTTTGAGCAAGGAAAAATAGCAATGATAACAGAGAGAATAGGGAGGGCTGTGAGAAGACAGGAGAGAGGAGAATATGTGGATGTTATAATTTATATCAGAAGAAAAATTAAATAACATAACATCATATAATTTAGTAAATTGATTGATTCTACTTGTGTATTTAGTCTGTCAAAGAGCGAATGGGAAAAGGGTATAAGTACCAAAAAATTAAACTTTTATCACTTTTTTCATGGAACAGGGTTCAAGTCCTCCTGCCTATTCAATGGTAACAGATAGAAGTCCATGTGGCTGATTATGTAGTATACATTGATCAACAGGCAATGCAAGATTCACCACCATAAGCAGAGTCTGTGGAGAAGGGTACAAGAACCATTATGGTGATCAGTGTTAATGTCAGCTGGTAGCAGAATCTGTGTTTTGTGTGTGAATACTGTTACAGTTTAGTGAAATTGATGAAATATTATATTACAAAATGAGTGAAACAAATACAAAAATGAGTAAACTGAAGAGGGAAGCTTTCAATAATTCACAGAGAGAATTTGGAAAGCCATATACATCACAAGGGAAAGAAAAGCCTGGAAAACTTGTACAACACGTAGCTATGAAATCTAGTATTATATTCATTACAAATGAATAAGGGCATTATTCAAGATATAGGAAAAAGTTCTAGTGTAAAAAGACCATTTATAGTTATTCCCATGGCAAAAGACATCTATGATGTTGGTATTGTAGCAGATACTTACAGTGAAGTTGAAGATTGGAAAGAAATTAATATTTTCTGAAAAGTTTGTAGATGTTCATAGATTTGTTTAGAGTTCATAGATGTGAAGTATCATGATTTTATAGGAATCATGTGTTCATAAAAAAGTGGAAAAAATAAATTTTCTTACTTAATTTTGTGTCTTACTTGTTTTTGATTGAAATAATTGTATCCAATAAACAAAATATAATTATAAAGTTAACTAAACTATTAAAAATTTTTCAACATTTGTCTTTGAACTGTTTTTCTCATCTTTCCAAAATATTGTTTTTGGCACATATATCCTTTTCTCTGTCTACTCTTCATTTATTGGTTTTTATACATCATGTTTCAGGTACTAAGCATGGATATATTATTAATTCCTTTTCTAAACATTTTACATTACAAAAATCAATTTCATATCATATTGAAATGCTGTGTTGCTTTATACAATTTTCTTTAAGTGGTTATTCTTTAATATTCATTTGTCTTTTGCTGTTCCGGTTATTAATTTTCATTTAATTTGACCTATGTATGACACTGGACATTCTTTACATGGGATTTTATATGCAATATTTTGTAAGTCATCATTGTCATGATTAGCTCTTACACTTTGTATTATTTTACTTTATTCGTTATTATATTTACCATTTCTAAATCAAATCTTGTTTTTAATTGTTTTTATTAAATTGTGGAATAAATGGTAGGTACTTTATTTTATTATTAGTTTTCAAGGATTCCTTTATCTTATACATCGTATTAGTAAACTTTGTAAGTCTGATCTTAATCATTTTATTGATAAACGTGTCTGGATAATTATTTAATATTAATAAGTTAAATATTTTTCAAAGATTTTGTTCATGAAATTCATTTGACGATAATTTAATAGCTCTGACCACAAAAATCCAAACTATTGCTTTTTTCATATTAAAGGGGTGCCTTGATCTGAAATTAAATATAATATCTGCAAAAACAGGTTTAGAAAACCAGTTAGTAATTAATTTTCCTCCCATTCTGTAAACTGTTATGTCTAAAAATTTTATTTTGTAATTTTATTTTATTTCCATATTAAATTGGATTTTGTTATGATATTTATTCAACTTACTTAAATCATTATTTCATTGATTTGCAGATAAAATCATTAATATATCTTCTACAAAGTGTACATTGGAGATATATAAAATATCTCGCATTACCTCAGTTTCTGGTTTCCTCACAACATTTTCTGCAAATAACCATTAAAAATAAATTCAATATTCTTTAGAACTGATCATGTGGATTCTATAATATTTCCCTAGGAATAGAAATTTCATGAGCATTACTAGATAATAATTTTTCCATTGCTGTCAAGATGAAGTCATGAAGTATGGAAGGGTACATAACTATGACATTTAATGATATTAATTTTAAATTGAAGTCAATTTTCAAATTTTGCACTTTTTTAACAAGTTCAAAACTATTAGGAAGATTTTAGAACTATGTATTTTCTAATAATGGTTTAAGAATGTTATTCATATATTTTTTGATAAATGATAAACAGGTGTACCTATATGAGAAATTACTGGTCTCAAGGGAGTTTCTGATTTATGAACGTTCACAAGTCCATACGGATATATACAATTTGCAGAAGTAGGATATATATTAATATATTCTTTCATAGCAATGTAAAATATTTGTGTTCCTTACATTTATTATTTCTTGGGTAGTTTTTAAATATTTCATTGTGGACTGTCTTCTTAATTTTCATTCAATTTCATAAGAAGTTAGTGTTATCTAAACACTTGTTTTCTACTTTAGTTATGTATTCATCTCTATGGCCAATCTTATATGCTCCTCCTTTGTCGCACTGTATTATTTTGATATTAGGATGTTGTTGAAATAAAGAATTTATTTATAATAAAAAGATTAATATTTATGAAAACATGTGTAGTGTGTTATTCAATTGTCCATAAAAACTGATCGCCAGAGAAAATATTTATATATAAAAGATTAACAGTCAAATAACAAAGAAAACATTAGCTTTTGACCATCTTCTCTTCCCTTCTATTCTATCTTCTTGAGACCAGGCAAAAGAGTTCTGCATGCTTAAGTCTGCAAGGAGGTTAAAAATCTTATTTTCCTGTTGTATTCATTCATCTAAGAGCGGAAAAAATAATTATATAAAATAATTTGAAATAATAAATATACATGTAATTTTAAAATGACATATTTTATCTTTGAACTTTGTTCATAATACTACCACAAAATTTAACATGCATGTAATTGATAATCTCTTCCATGCATTTTATTACATGTTCAATTATTTCAGAGACCTATTCTCCTTAGTTACTTTTGTGTATATTAAGCATTACTTGTAAAAATTTTCAAGTTTTCATAAGTCATGGGTGAACTAGAAGGATTATTTACACTCACAAATCCACTGCTAAACTTAAATTTCTTCCTTATAACATCCATTCTTGTAATGAAAAAAGCACTTACCTTTATTTTGCCTTCAATGCAATAGGAGACATATTTGAAGCAGGCCCTAAAATTGTTATTTATGTGACAGATACAACCAAACTGAGTGGGTAGATGGGAAGTAGACAAAGGAAACAAAGTGATCATGATCTATTCTAGAAAATGATCGGAGAGGTGTTTACCATTGTTTTGCCCCAAGACACAAATTTATGAGTCAAAGGGATGGTCTGTAACAATGCTCTAGATGAGATAAAATTGCTCTGAAAGATATAAAATAGAACATGAGTTCAACAGTTAGAGAGAGTTATTATGAAAATCATTGATTTTATTATTAATGAGGGAACTTTCCTAGATAATTTAAAAGAGTCAATTATCAGACCTCTTCATAAAGGGGTTAGTTTTGTAGTCAATAAACACAACAGGCCAATTTCAATTTTAAATACAGGTTATTCAGTATTAAGAGTCGATATAATATTGTTTTCTTTTATAAATGTATTTCGCAGATTATCATACTGGGGGCATAGCTTGATTACATGCGAAATACATTTATAAAAGAAAACAATATTATATCAACTCTTAATACTGATAGTTCAGAAAAAGTGTAATCTTTGTTCTATTTTATAAATTCTAGCTTTAAGTTACGTTCCATTGTTCTTTCAGAATAGCATTTCCTTCAGAATAACATAGAGTTTGAGTAGATTGAATTGACTTGTTGCAACACAAGACTGTAGAGAACTATAATGGGTTGAGACAAATATGAATATTATATAACTTTCTGTAAATGACTTTTGAACTTCTAATTTAGCATGGTTGATGTAATTTCTGAATGTGTATTTTTTCTAATTCTAACAACCAGAAATTATTGAAAGAATTACTCTGTAAATGATCACACCTACTGTCGGCAACTGTAATAGGTAAGGCATGCTATACAGTTTCAAATAAACGAAATGAAATTGAGGATTCCAGAGGGAGGGGCCTTGCTCGTATTAACCATAATACTGAGTCAGCTATTTATTAATATATCAAAACTCTCTTGTATAGCGCTAATCCACTGTTTAGTAAAATTGTTTAATAAATTTTTAAAACATGTTTTGCTACCCTATCTGTAAGAGGATTAAGAAACTTCCATACTTGCTTGCCCCAAACAGATGGTACAGCTAGTTTTAAACTTCACTCTTTGGAGAAAAATGGAACAATTATTAATGAATCATAAGATTATACCTAAAATATTTTCCTGCTCCAATTTAAGGTCTCAAAACAAGGAAAATACTTTTAAGACAATAATGTTTTGATTGACACTAATGAGAAGAAAAATTGAAAATTTGTGTAAATGTCTGTTTCAGATCAGCAAAAATAAAAAATAAAAATCAATGGAACGTCAGACTTGTTGCTATGTTGGAGACAATTGGGTATAAATGTGTCTTTAATTTTGGGTTGATAATTATTAGTTAACATACCATTATTAATAAATAAAGGTTTCTGACTTTGAAAATATGCTTAAGATACATTTAAAATGCATGAGAATAAATTAAAGCAAGATTTACTAATGATAAGCCTACATTATGTATTGTTCTCGTAAGACCTTAAAAAGCAAAACTGAAAATGTAACTTTAACTGCTAATAACTGCAATGTCTCCACTGTAATTTCACAACAGAAAAACAAAAATCTGAAATAGAGTATTTGCGAAAAACAATTTTGAAAAAAAATAGTCATTTTTCACTTTGCCCTGAATATGGTCTTATTAATGGCCTTGTATTTAGGTTTATAGTTTTAAATCTTCAGAATGAGATGTATACATAAGAGACATAAAGCAAGTTTTAAATTGAAATCAAATTTGAAGAGGTATTTGAACTTTTTTAATAATACCCTCTGAGACTTGTGCAAAACCTAAAATTTCATAATTTTCAAAATGAAGTAAATAAAAGAAAAATTTAAATCCTTAAAGACAATTTTCATTGTTCTTTCGCATTTTTAAGGCAATTTACAGTTTCAGTCCAATCAGAAGATGGTTGGGAAATTTTGGCCAATTTGACATGGAATGATACATATAATAAGAAATTAATTTGAAAAATATAAATCACAAAAGTTAACTAATTTCTTGAAGAAATATCAAATAATAGTTAAAAGTCAATTTGGATATCAGAAAAATGAAAACACCACTTATTTGTTAGAAAATTTAGCTGAATTAATTAATGAAAAATTAAACATGGGATTTCTTGTGATTGTATTAAGTATTTATTTGTCATAAGCATATGATATGATAAACAATGGAAAAATGTGAGATACGTTGGAAAGTATAGGAGTAAGAGGACTTGTATTACAGACTTGGGAGAGAGTTCAATAAATATTGTCATTCCAAAACTGTTAAACTCATTACCAGAAGAATTATTAGAAATTACTTCTAAAAGGATACTGAAAAGAATGTTAAAGAATGGTGTATCAAACACTCAACAAAAACAGAAAGTCAAAGAAGAAAAAATATATAATTTATTATTTAAAAAAGATTTCTAAAAGTAGAATTAACAGATGTAAGTTTTCACTAAAAAATGTTTGTTTTTTGTTTCTTAATTTTTTTGCCATAGTTACCAAGTGACCATGCACTGTTAACTGTAGTTATGGTCATGGCATATATTGTTTATTTTATTATTGTGTTCCATTGTAATGTTGTTTGATTCATTGATTTTATTTTTGGTAATTATAGAATGTGTGCCATTTTTGCCAGTTGCCTATTTGCTATTGCTATTGCTGGGTATTTGTTGGTTTATTTCCTTTTAATTATAGATGCCAACTCCCTTATTAATTTTATTTTTAAGTTTAATGTGAATGTTTCAATTCGTTGCAATGATTTACTCAATCACTAATTATTGTTGCCAGTTTGGATGATGAGGTGGGCCATGACCAGCTCCATTATAACACTCAAAAGAAGGGAAATAAAACTCATCCCTCTCTGACAAGTTCAAAAAGCAGATTAGAGAGGATTTGTAGTATATTTCATAAGTTAATTATGTGTTCATTGAAATTGACTGTTGTTATTTGGTTTAAGACTTTGATCTTTAGTTGTTGTTTTTTTATGGTGATGTTTCTATTTGTTTTCTTTCCTACTTATTAGTACTCTTGTTTTCATCTGTAAGTACAAATGATGCTGATAATTGGGGGGCAGATTTTGATGACCTAAAATATCGCTAAAAATGATCAATAAAATGCTCTTATAATGTTTTAAAAATGCCCTAAAAGCAAAGAAAAATGACATAAAATTATCATCAAAACGAGTTCAGATGAACAACTTCAGCTGTTGGATATGGTATTGATGTAATCAAGGCTTCTTCTATTCGTTCAAGTGAACTCAGCTTTCAAACTTTTGATTTAGATTGTTCTTTGCCAGAAAATCTCTGGCTTTAGTTATCCCGATATTGGCTGAACCACCAATAACACTGACAGGCATCACAGGATCCTTAGATTACATACTCACAACTGATATTACAACATCTGAGCGAAGAAATATAATAGGATACCAGGTATAGGTACTCAGGAAATCTGTGGAAAACATTTGTTGTATCGCATAAATATTGTTTGAAGCAAATACCATTAAAATGACATTAAAATCAATAAGAAAGAGAAAAATGCATTAAAAATGGTGGAAAAAGTTAAAAAATGTCTTTTTATCCGAAATCAAAGGCAAATAAATGACGTATAAAAATGGGGCATTTGCTTTTGTCATAAAACAAAATGAATTTCTATTCTAAAAGGTATTGTTCTAAAGTGAAAAGGAAAAAAAAAGACTTTTCATTAAAATCCACCCCCTAGTGATTATTATGTTTAGACGCTGTATTACTTTATTTTGTGTTGGATAAATTCAATTTATTAATATTATTATTATTAATATTATTGTTATTCTCCTAATTCATAACTAAAGATATTATGAGTCGGTGGAACATAAAATCTACTGTGGGTTGCAACCAGCTTCCTAAGGAGCAGATCTAGGGACTATCGGTGCCTCTATAATACTTTGCGCAAAATGTGGGCTGTCCCAAATATAGCCAAGTCTTGCACTTTCTATTCTTTTGAATGACGGGAATTTATTCAAATTATTTGACAAATTTTGTGAAACAAACCCCAATATAATTATTTGAACCCCTATTTGAAGTTAATGCAATTTATGGAAAAAACTCTCAAAAGCGGCTCCAAAGTGTTTCATTAATTTTTTCCATAAGTAGAGCAAAGGATGCTTAAAAAATGACTCTGCTGTCATTCTTGTTGATCTCTCTGAAATTTTGAAATTTGCAAAAGTTAGAAATATTGTGTGAAAGTAGGTGCTTATCTAGCACCATAGCTTTCCTTTACCTTGCACTTCACTCACAAATTCTGATGACTTCAATAAGCGCAGCATTGTTCAAACTGCCCTTCAATTTTGGAGTGTTCTAAAAGATTTGAACACACTAGCAAGATTAATTATAAATAACACCAAAACATAATAAATTAACAGTTTTTATTTAAATAAGAATAATTAAATGTCATAACAATACAATGCAGATTGCAACCGAATATATCTTATTAAAATTATTGACCTATTCTACTGAAGAAGGAAAAATAATTAAGAGAGAATTCAAAGGTGAGGATAAAAGACAGAAGGAAATATTTCCCTGACTTCTGGACCCTTGAGTCTGGGCAAGACAAATTAGAGCAATCCTGGGTGAGAAGCTTAGAATTGTGTGAACAACAGGAGATATTGCTAGCCATTTAGTTAAGAAACATGAGCTTCAGGGTATACATTGATTTTTATTAACTGTGACATCACATCAAAAATTGAAAAGCAGTGGGATGATTCAGGGATAAATTTAGATTATTATACTTTGTTTATCCAGTTGAAAAAGAATCTAAAATGTGTTTTTGCAAGTCCTCTTCATCTTCTGAAGAAAGTTAGAGATCATTTTCTGGATAGTAGCTCCATTATTGATGATTTCCACATAAATAAGAAATGTATTCTCGCATTTAAACTTAGTAACATGAAAATTTCATTCAAAGTAACAGAAAATTATTAGACAATGTTACATTTTCACTAATTGTTTAAATCAATATGTTTTGGAATTTTCTTTTTATTTACTTTGGAATGTTTCCTAGTGCTCTTCAGGTTTAAAAAGTGTAATTTAGGAAACATTCATTAGTTTTACTTTTTTGTAATCTGAATGTTGTACAACATGCAAAAGTTTCCAATTTAGCACAACCATTTCTTGACATAAAGAATCTACCTGTTACAGACCAAGCATCTATGGATTTTCAGATTGAATGAGATAATGAAAAAGCCTGTGATGTTTTCACAGATTTCTTATCAAGGGAACTGGAAGACTTAGGAACAGGACACTACTCTTTGCTCCTTTCTGAATTCGTAAATCAAAATTAATTCAAAATTAATGAAGTGTCGAAATAAAAATACAAAATGACAAAAGTATAACATTGACAAAATTGAAATCAGAAATGCAACAACCAGGTGATTCAACTAGGTGCACATTTCAAATACCCAATGAAAACAGCCAAAAAAATTAGAAAATTTGCATTTCCTTGTTTATTTTCCGAGGGAAAAAAATTGGCAAGTTCAATTGTCTGTCTTTTCCTTTCCTGAAATGGCTCATAAGTAGCAAATGGATACATGTTTTAGTTATAAAAATATTAAAATTAAGTTATTTATTTGACATTTTCCTGAATTTTAACTATTACTCATAACAAATATATTCAGATGATGATGATATATTAAATTGTGTAATTTGTTCATGAAATTTACAAAAATAGCAAAATTTATTTGATATATTACAATAAACATGAAAATAATTTTTATAATATTTTTATATGGTGTAGGTATGATGATGTAAATGAGACTATATTTTGTAACATGGATACATTTGAAAGTTTCCAAGAATTATCAATTAGCCTGACCCAAGTTCTTGAAAATAATCAGAAATATAAATAAAGCATTTATTGGAAAAATAAATGTAAACAGTAAAAGGATAAAGAAAACAATAAAAGGACGTGTACATTTAAATGTTCTTGAGTAAATCAATTTTCTTGTCTTATTATTACCTGAACTCAGTCCAGTTCATCTGAATTTCTCGATTGACAACTTACGAAACACTTAAATGGGAATAATTAACTAAACAGAATGTTGTTTAAAACATTTAAGAAGTATTAAAAAACCGACAACAATGCTTTACATATCTGCATCAATGACTTGTAACAAGGTGATGGTGGTAGCCCGCATTTACAAATCCCGCTTACAGATGTGGCGCAATTTGGAGCATGAAGCTCATTGGCTGCCGCCGGATAGGCTGCCCGCAGCACAGCTTCTTGCGGGGCCCCTTCGAGTGCGCGTCTGGGACAGAGAATCAGTGCGCGGGATGGCGCTGCCGTGGGAGGACGAGCGGGTGCTGAGCGGGCGCTGCAGAGGCCGCGGCGGGGACGCGCGCAGCCACGTGAGTACCGCAATTTGAAGGCGACTTGTTCAGCGTTAATAAAATTGTATTGTCGATCGCTATTTGATTGGTCAAACACCGAATTACAATTCAAGTACTGAACGTCTGACTACAGTGTACAACGTGTCATTATTGCCACTTGTTTATTGTTACCAAAACATTTTATCTCGTAAAATGATTAGTCGTGAATGTTACGAAAACATTGTAAGAAGTGTTTCTGTGAAATCCTAGAGTGACACAAGGCATGTGGCGGTGCGTGTTTTAGATGCGTTTATTGTCATAGTTTTAAATTAATTTTATCATTCAAGACTTGACATTTAAGTATTGAAATTATTGATGTATAAATTTAGGAAGCATGTTTTCCCTCTATTTTAAAACTTCATCGTAAATATTTTTAAAATATTTATCATAAAATTACAGGTTTGAAACGACTGTTCCCGTCTTTCTTTATATCGTTATTTTTTGGCGTAATACAGTGATATTCTCGGCCGAATTGACAACTTTTATAATATGTGTTCCATGAATTTTAGTATGAATTAATGTGTCTTCGCGTGCATCCATGCCCGAACAGCGACATGATCAGAGAAACATTGTTTCGTTTATCGCTATTTGATTGGTAAAGATCGAAATAATTTACACAAAGCCCTGGGGATATTTTCAAAATAATAATTTTTAAAAAATTTCAAATTTTTTCATTAACTTTTGTTGCCGGATAGCGTTAAGAGAACTTTTATGTTTATTAATAATAAGTATATTTAATTATTGTAAATCAATGTAAAGTAAGTAACTACACTTATGTGTAAAACCACAGATATATTAAGGCTGTGATTCTATTCCTTCTTTGAGAAATTTCTCTTTGAAAAGAACAATTACTGATAAATGTTCCAATAAGAAAACAAGTGATTAGAAAAAGGGTTACGAATATTATAAATATCTTGAAATATATTTAGGAATTTATGGCAACGCTAAAAGGCTATTATAGACAATATAATATAAAAAAGACGTAAAGTAACAGTAGATTGTCAGAGAAGAGTTTTCTTTTGTTTAGAAACTACGCGCTATAGAGGATCAGAACAACATTTTTTTAGATGAGAGGTGATTGCGATGTCGTGGTGAGTGCATCGTGTTATTGTGGTCGTAGGATTATTTGGTGAGGCCTTGAGTTGCCGTAGTAAACGCAGCGCGTGTTATGATGATTGTAGAATCGGAAACTTCATGAGATGAGACTGATACCGTGGTGAACATTTATACAATTTCGCGTTTTAGTTTCGAAGTTGTTTTCTTTTTTATAATTTGAAATGGTGGACTGTGGACACCAGTGGCAGCCAATAGTCGTGCAGCAAAAAGGGAAATTTAAAAAGATATTTTTGTTTTCCATCAAAAAATTTATAGCAAGGCCAAACCCTAGGGAAGATTAGGAGATCTTTTAAGATCCTAGAGGAAAGACATGGCCAAATTTTTTTAAAATTACTAGTGAGAACCCGTCAAAATTTGAGGGTGAGATCTGAGATAAATGTAAAATACTGTACCCAGACTAATGTTCACAATACAATGCATTCGTTGGATCTTCAGGGTATAACGAAGATATTCTGTGATGAGTTCCCAAAATTTTGAACACGTATGGCCCATGACCAGGTGACAATGCAATATCGGCACAAAAGATATAGCACTATTATACTGAAGGATATTATTTCTAAAGTTTTTTGATGTGTCATCTCCTATGAACAACTGTTTGATTTCTTCTGGCATATTGCTCGAAGGTATACTTATTTCCCCATTTAAGCAACACAAAGTAAATCGTTTGCAGAATTTCTCTCACGTGAAAAGTACAAAGCAGAACAAAACTGACATCTTATAGACAATGACCCAATAGAAAACGAAACGACCTCACTGTCACGACACCTACGCTGACTTTCTCTTTCCCTGCGTTCAGTTAATGTACGTTTGCGTCTTTTGGGGCGCGTGGACAACGATTCGGAATTCGACATAACCTGTAAACAACTTCACTAAAGTATTACAATCGAGCAAAACCCACTGTGCGAATGTTCTCTACAAAATACACCACAGAAGCAAATACGTGCAGTCAACACCACAATGCAATTATTACGCTGAAACAAAACTTTGACGAATTGTAAACAAATCTCAACAATAAAAACAAAACATCAAGCAGCGTGCCACCCTTTGAACACCCACAAAACATCAAACTGCCACCCTTTGAAAGAAAACAATTGACTATTGATAAGCGTACTATTGAAGAATGATTTAATTAATTAATTTACACCGTAAATGTTGGTGAATCAACACAAACAATATCTGATAACACATCTAGGGATCATATGCTTTCATTTAAAAGAAAAAATACAACAATCGGTTCAGTAGAAGCTCTAAACGAATCCATGGCAGAATACCTTTTATTATATATATTTAAAAAAATAAGGTATTCTGCCATGGCTTCGTTTAGAGCTCCTACTAAACCAATTGTAGTATTTTTTCCTTTAAATGAAAGAATGTGATCCCTAGATGTGTTATCATATATTGTTTGTGTTAATTCAGCAACATTTATGGTGTAAATTAATTAATTAAATCATTCTTTAATAGTACGTTTAGCAATAGTCAATTGTTTTTTTTTCCAAAGAGTGATTGCTTCATGGTGGCGCTGCTTGATGGTTTATTTTGATTGTTGAGATTTGTTTACAATTCGCCAAGGTTTTGTTTCAGTGTAATAATTGCATTGTGGTGTTGACAGTTTGCATGTATTTGCTTTTTAGTGTATTTTGTAGAGAACATTCGGACAGTGGGTTTTGCTCGGTTGTACTTAAGTAGTGAAGTTGTACACAGGTTATGTCGAATTCCGAATCCTTGCCCACAAAGCGCCCCAAAAGACGCAAACGTACATTAACTGGACGCAGGGAAAGAGAAAGTTAGCGTAGGTGTCGTGATAGTGAGGTCATTTCGTTTTCTGCTGGGTCGTTGTCTATTAAATGTCAGTTTTGTTCTGATTTGTACTTCCCATGTGCGAGTAATTCTGTAAACAAGTTTATTCTGTGTTGCTTAAATGGGAAAATAAGTTTACCTTCCAGCAATATGCCAAAAGAAATTAAACAGTTGCTTATAAGAGATGATGACACATCAAAAAACTTCAGAAATAATATCCGTCAGTGTAATAGTGCTCTTTCTTTTGTGTCATTTGGTGCCGATATTACATTGCCACCTGGTCATGGGCCATACGTGTTCAAAATTTTGGGAACTCCATATCACATAATATCTTCCTTGTACCCTGAAGATCCAAACAATGCAACGTATTGTGAATATTAGTCTGGGCACAGTATTTTACATTTATCTCCGATCTCCGTCAAATTTTGACGGGTTCTCACTAGTATTTTTTTAAATATATAGATTGAAACTGGTAGAGTGCACTCGAGTGAATATTGGTAATAATTAATTGTGTGAATGTTGGAAGCAAAAAGTATTGTTAAATATTCGATTGTAATTCATTTGTCAGAGGGTATTTTATGTGTTAGTTTTTGTTTATGTATGCGTATGTGTTTTGATGTCATAAGCAAGGTAGGATTCTCTTAATGTTATTGTCAACAAGAGCAAGGAATAAACAATGCCGGTATTCGTATACGGTTTATGACTGAGATTCCATGGAGGTATTATTATAGAAAGCAACAACCTAATTGATAAGGATATTAAAATATATTTCCTGTATAGGATCGATTTCGCGAAATCACGATCTATAAATTCGTAGGAATGGTATATCACAACCCGTATTAGGAAGGCAAGGATTTAGATGTTATAAAAGGAATTTTATTTGTATTTTTAAGAGAAGGGAGAAAAGGGTTGTGTGTATATATAGAAACCATGACACTTTAAGTCCATTTTTCACAGGTCGGTTTCTTTTGGTCTAGGGTCATTTCTGCAATTCCATTATGTGGTCTAATTATGAAGATTATTTTCTTAATGAAATGTTTTCATCAAAAACATGTCTTCTAAAACTCAATTTCAAATTTTCGTAAATATGAGTATTTCTTGCGTAATGTTGCTTAAAACATACGCAAATTTTATAAATTTTAAACATTTTTTTTTTCAGACACGTCCCCAATTTTTTTCTTTATTTTGTTCCACGTATGTAACAAAGGTCGGAAACAGTGCTCGTTGAGACTCGGCGGAGTGCGGACGTTCGCTGCTCCGCTGTGCTTCCTTCGCGCGCTATGACCGTGGCCGTTCAAGATAAGCGTCAAGAACGAAAGCTGTTATAGTTTGTTTTTTTTTGGTTTTGTGGTTAATAGTTGTTCCTTAACTGTGTGCAAATTCGGGTGACGAGTTTTCCTAGATTTGTGAAGTTCAGTGTTTTAGTGAGTGTTCTCTTCATTTTCACGCACCGAGAAGCTCGAAGTGCGTATGTTTCTGACCATCGTGTTGCTGCTTGGCATCCGAGCAACAACATCGTAACCATCATGGAAGTCCTCCATCCCAATCAACAACCAAGTATTGTTTCAAGTAAGAGTTATGTTCAAGCTTGTAATAGTTCCCTGTTTCCTAAGAAAGAAAATGCAATTGTGATTGACTCTGCTAATTATGCACCGACAGTTGACTTCATTGAAGCCCTTGCAGGAAAAACTAATCCTTCTCATATTCGGTTTGCATCAAAGATCTCTAATAACAGGCTTTGTGTTTATTTGTCCACCAAAGAAGTTGCTGACGATCTAGTTTTCAAAGTTAAATCAATAATTGTATCTGACCATGAATTTACTATAAGACCGCTAATTTCACGCAACAAAAGAATAATTCTTTCCAATGTTTGCCCGAGTATCCCTAACAATCTACTAGAAGATAAGTTATTAGAATTTGGCGTTAAAACTGTGGCATCAATGTCTTTTATTCGTGCAGGTTTCTGTAACCCAAACTTAAACCATATCATGAGTTTCAGAAGACAAACCTACATAGCACCGGAACATGAAGAACTACTCCCGGAGTCTTTCCAAGTAACATTGGATGGTTTACCGCATTGGATATACATCTCATCTGATATCCCTACCTGCTTTCAATGCAAGCTGCAAGGTCATTTTGCTAAGAACTGCCCAAATGGCAACTCACCCCTGCCGCAGGCAGCTATCAGCCCGAAGGTAACAACCTTTCCCTTATCAGACGGTGACCTTTCCGTTTCTCCTGCCCCCGGTCCCGCTCCTGTCATTAACGAGAACGAATTCCCTGATCTCCCAAGTGTTTCACAACCAGATTCTTTACCGGCATTCCCTACAACTTCAGTCTCGGAATCCAAGGCAGAGAAGCCAACGGAAAACACGGTAAAATCAAGAACTAAAAGGCCACTCTCTACTAGTAGTTCCCAAGCGACGTCTCTTCCCGCTAATGTGACAAGAGAACTCGTTACTGAAAAGACTGTCCTCTCTGATTCGGAGATATCTTTAGACTTAGAAGACCCCCCTGTGAAACAAAATAGTGTTCCCCTAAAAAAAATAAAAACCACCTCAGATAGTAAAGAAGACATTCAATGGTCAGTGACCAAAGAAAAGATTGAAAAGAGCCCAATTAAATACCCGTTATCGATGAATGAATTGTTAAGCTTCTTTGACAAATCTAAAGGTTCCCAGAACATTGCAGAAATTGCTAAAGACTTCTCTCCAGATATTTCACCTATAATTTCAATGTTACGGGATATTTATACCACCCTTCCTAACAAAGGTATTAAAAACAGATGTTCCAGAATAATCAAAAAACTTGAAAGTGCATTGGATTCTGATATGGATACTTCCCAGGCATCTACAGTGTAATACTACGGCCATATATTTCCTGTATTTCCTCATGGATATTATTCAATGGAATTGCAATGGCTTCTACTCCCGAATGTCCTTCTTAAAAATTCTCATCAATGATTTCAGTCCCCAAGTTCTCTGCCTACAAGAAACCAACTTTAAAGGCAATACATGTGCTCCGTTACGTGGATATAAAAGTGTATTCTGCAACAGAAGAGACTCTCTAATTGCAAGCGGGGGAGTAGCGACATTTGTGAAACAAGATGTTTTTCTTCATAATATTCCACTACAAACTCCCTTAGAAGCTGCGGCCGTATCGATCAAGCTTAATATAGTGGTGACTATATGCAATATTTACTTACCGAATAGCCAAACATTGAATATTCTCGAACTTGACAACATTGTCATGCAACTTCCTAAACCATTTATTATAGTGGGTGATTTTAACAGCCATAATATTATGTGGGGCTCTCGAAGAACTGACAGAAGAGGCAAATCTATAGAAGAATGGCTCGATAAATATGATAATTTAATCCTCCTGAACAACGGAAGTGCTACAAGATTTAATACAAGCAATGGCACCGAGAGTGCAATAGATTTGAGTCTTGTGACTAGTAACATTGCTACAAAATGTACTTGGAGCACCTTTGATCAACTTTATGATAGTGACCACTATCCCATCTCTATCAACTTCTCCGACCGACAACTGGCGAAAAATCTCAAAACTCACCCTAAATGGTTGATTAACCATGCAAATTGGTTACAATTCCAACACATCATAATTAATAATGTCGATAACCTTCCTAAATCAGACTCGTATCCACCTTCTCTTATAAATAAAACAGTTCAGGACTTTACTAATATGTTGACATTAGCTGCCAGTTCATCCATCCCTCTAAGTTCTGGAAAAATAAGGAAACACCAGGTTCCTTGGTGGAATGAGGAATGCACTGCGGCCATCAAAGAAAAGAAGAGATATTTCCGAAAGTATAAGAAGAATAAAACCATTGAAAACGGAATACTCTTTAGGAAAGCTAGGGCTAAAGCCCGCTTAATTTTAAAAACAACAAGACTTCAATCTTGGAATAATTTTACATCATCAATAACTAGACAGACTCCCTCCTCTTTGTTATGGCAAAAAATCAAGTCCATTAGTGGCGCACCGATGAAATCCATCCCATTCATGCTAATAGACGCAAACGGTAATAAATACTCACAACCTCAAGACTCCAGTAATTTACTTGCTGTATCTTTTGCTAAGAATTCCAGCCACTGCAACTATGATCCGGAGCTTTTGAAATCTCTTGATTCAACATTTTTTATGCCTCAAAAACTTATTTCTTCATTGGTTGGTTCCAACAATGACCATTATAACAGAATTTTCACCTTAGACGAACTTCTTTATGTGCTGAAGAAAAGTAACAATTCTGCTCCGGGCCCTGACAACATCCCCAACAGTTTTCTTAAAAATCTACCAGCGAAGGCCCTGGACCATCTTCTTCAGATATACAATGTCATATGGTCCACTCAGACCTTTCCGGACCAATGGAAAGAAGCTATAGTTATTCCGATTCTTAAGCCCAATAAGGACAGATGCAACCCAGCTAGTTATCGACCCATATCTTTAACGTGCAATCTGTGTAAGCTTCTTGAGAAGATGGTATGCAACCGTTTAAGATGGTTACTAGAATCGAAAAGCCTCTTGTCTCCTTTCCAAAGTGGATTTAGAACTTTTCGCTCCACCAATGACCACTTAGTCGGAATTGATTCAGAAATCTGCGATGCGCTTAGCAGGCACCACCATACGATGGTTGTTTCGCTTGATCTCGAAAAGGCCTATGAAATGGTCCACAAATCCAGACTACTATCTATCATTTCTACATTGCCAATAAAGGGCAATATGTTTGCTTTCATTAAGAATTTTATTGAACACAGATTTCTCAAAGTCCGCGTTCAAGATAAAACATCACAGCAAGTTGAAATGTCAAATGGCCTTCCTCAAGGATCAGTGTTAAGTGTGTTATTATTCCTCATCGCCATAAATGAAGTGAGCAATATTGTAAAAAGCCCTGTGAAAATATTTCTGTTTGCTGATGATATCACCCTCCTCTGTAGTGGCAAAGATATTAATTTAATCACATCTATAATGCAAGAATCCCTCAGCACAATTAACGAATGGTCCAAGTCGTCGGGATTCATCTTATCAAAAACAAAATCAGAATTTATGGTCTTCACGAGATCTCGGAAAGTATTGAACTTGTCTTCAGTAGTCCTGAAAATTGGTGATCATAACCTAAGAAGAACGAATACCAGCAAAATTTTGGGTCTAACATTCGACCAGAAGCACTCGTGGAAATCCCACATTTCTTCCCTCAAAGCGGATTGCTCTGTTAGACTTAACATAATTAAAATGTTATCTTCACACAAGTGGGGAGCGGACGTTATTTCGCTAATCAATTGTTACAAATCTTTGATACAACCAAAGTTAGACTATGGAGTCGTGGCTTATAGTTCAGCCAGCAACCATTTACTAAGAACATTGGACCCTATAATTAATTCTGCATGCCGCCTAAGTTTGGGTGCCTTCAGGACCAGCCCATGTACTAGCCTACTAGTCGAAGCGGGCCTCCTTCCTTTAGACCTCCGTAGAAAATTCCTGTGCTTACAATTTGCTTACTCTTCTCATTGTTCTCCTCCTAATCCCACACTTAATTATATCTGTAACCTCTCTAAGTCCTTCCAATTTGCAAATCATCCTAACTATCCTAAACCGTTGTGTGTTAGACTTGCTAAGTACCGTGATGAACTTGGCATTGAGTCTCATGATATCATCAAGAGGAAACTCAACCCTCTTCCCCCTTGGGACCATTTCTCCCTGCCAATCAATACGGAAGCTACCAAATTTACGCATCCAGATATCCCTAAGCCTATCCTAAAGCAATTAATCCTGGAGTTTCAGCATAAATTTGCAAATCATAGCCAGTTTTTCACGGATGGATCCAAGCAACAATCAAGATCCAGTGGAGCTGTTATTTCCATTACCCCACCCCTTAAGTATCTTTACCGCCTCCCGGACTTCTATTCCATATTCTCATGTGAAGCTTGGGCTATTATCAAAGCTATTGATATTAGCATCCAAAGACCATCTAGCTCAGATATTGTTATTTTTTCTGACTCACTATCTGTTTTATCCTCTGTTCGCAACAGGCATTCCTTAAATCCCCTGGTTCAAGAAATCCAAGAAAAGCTTTATCACTCCTTCCTTAAAGGTTACCGCATTACAATAGCTTGGCTTCCTTCTCATATAGGCATCCAAGGCAATGAAGAAGCTGATGCAGCAGCGAAAGCAGCAATCTCTCTCCCCGAAATTGAAACTGAAGCTGGCGGCTTACTTCCTGACCTCAAAAACTACCTTTTACATGCGGTTAAGAAACTTTGGGACCGGAACTGGAAAATGTTGCCTTCCAAATTACATGCAGTTAGGAAGAGCATTGAGGAATCTACCGTCACATCCGTAAGACTTAGCAGAAGACATCAAGTGGTTATTACAAGACTCCGTATAGGACATTTTAAACTTAGTCACAGCTACCTGCTAAAAAAGGCTACTCCTGACCCTTGCCCAAATTGCGGCCTCCCAGTTTCAACTAAACACATTATAGTTGATTGCCAGGTAATGTCGGCTGTCAGAACATACCTCAACATCAATGACAATCTCCACTGTATATTCAATTCTGATTCCGGCCACATGAAAATTATAGAACTCCTCACCAAATTTAATCTCATAAATAGTATTTAGCTAATGACTATTCATTGTCCCATGTACAATATTAATATTAGGGCTCTATGTGTGTATCCCATGAAATTGTACAACTAATGTATGTTTGTATATTTGTAACTACTGTATTATTGTAACTGTGGTCGCCAATGACCTAGCCGTTTATAAGGCGACCTTAAATAAATAATTAAAAAAAAAAAAAAAAGGTCGGAAAGGAGAGCGGAGCTGAACCCACGCACTCTGTATATTCGAAAATTGGAATAAATTTTAAAAAAAAATCGAAATGCGCTTCGTTTGAGGCGGTGACTCTGCTCTCATTAGCAAGTAGGAACATTTCAAACTCATAATTCTTATTTATGCAAAAGAAAATAATAAATACCATTTTATAATAATCGTAAAGTAATTATAAAGTGCCTGAAGTTTGCTTTTTTATTCGATACGATTAGCACTAGGCGTTGGAAAATTTCTTGGTAATTGACACAAATTTACACGTTAATTCGAATATACACATTGTGAATGGACATCTAGAAGTGAGTAATGTTTAACTGCTGTATTTACGAATTTGTTTAATAAAAGTATTCGTTCATTTACTATTTCATATTATTTTAACTTAATAAAAAAGAAACGTACGAAGTTAGAACAATTTTTACAGGCGTGTTGGCAGCAAATATGAGACGTTATAGCAGGCTTTGTTGCTACCATCCTCTCTAGCGACAATGCCTTCGTTTGATGCAAGGAGGTTTATTTATATTACGTCATAAACAGAAACTATGTGTGACGCGCTACGGGAGAAGTGTATTCTGTGAACGTTTTCTTAACTCTGGGACCCCTATCCCAAGCCTTTTAAAAGTTAAATTCTGATTACAGAAAGATGAGCGTTTTGGCAAGAATTGTTAATAAAATATTCGCTCCGATGTAATTATATGTATATATTTGCAAGGGTAAATCAGCTTTAGGTATGGGCTCTTGCCCCACATCATGTCCTGAGGCGAGAACATGGAGAACGATAATTTTAATAACTATATTTCCCACTGAACTCTAGAAGAAGTGTACAGATAATGAAGTTACATTTATACCCAGAAACAAAACAAGGGGCAATCTCAGCATTTGCTCAAAGAAGCAGGGAAACAGGACGAATAACCTGATAGAAATGGGGGTCAGTGACCCAGAAGCTTAGGTACAATACTTGTTACAGGTTGTTTAGAATTTTACAGCCCAAATGGTATTTAGCAGATGAAATAGATGCTCGGTATACTCTCTATTTGTGTAGAAACAGTTATGCAGCAGCAAAAATTTACATGGGGCTTAACTTTTGAATCGATATGAAATATTCTCGCCCTTGAGTAAGTCGTATTAGACAAAAACCACTGATTCGAAAATCAAGAGACAAGGTAATGGTAAAATTCCTAATTTAATAAAGAATGGCTTACAAGAATCATGTGGGTGGGTTTAGCATATTATTTGTACAGTTCTTTTTTGTAATCTAAGTCTGAGAGCTATAAGATGTATTTTACCAGAATATTATGCCATACCTCAGGCGGGAATGAACATTCGCGAATATACACAACGAGCAGTACTGACTGAATTTGAAAGAAATCTGAACGCATAGCATAATGAACTTAATTTTGTGTTCAATTCATTTAAATGGTCATTTCATTTGAGTTTTACTGTATTGCGAGACCCAAAAATGTTTCCTTAACATCAATGGCACACCGTTCATTTTCAATGGAGTACAGAATTGTTTATTTGAAATGGAAAACTGCATTGAAACACTTTTCTTTTCATTTACCATTAATTTGTTTCTACGGACGTCAAAAGCTTTTGAAATATCTAAAAATATTCCAATAGCTGCATAGTTTTGTACAAAAAAACAAATGTAGCAACTTCTTTAAGAAAAAAAATGTGGGCCGTTTCCGAAGATTTTGATTTTCGAAAACCATGTTGTCAATCCGAAAACGCGTCATGTTTTCTGAGAAAGGATTCCATTCGTACGTAAAAAGTCTCTCTAAAACTTTTGAAAAAAGGAAAGGGAAATTGGCCTATAATTTTGAATTTCCTTTTTTGAAAAGCGGCTTAATCTTCGCCGTTATAAAAATATTTGGAAAAGTTCCGGCGCGTAAGGATGCATTAAATATGTGAGTTAACATTGCATTAAAAATTTGTAATTAGGGCATAAAGTATGCACAATTGCAGGCGCACACGTCTTAAACAAACAATCCGGAAATTCATCGAAACCGGCCGAATATTAATATTTTAGTTTACTGATTGATTTGAGCATTTCATAGGAAGAGGTTTCGGAAACGAACAACGTGTCTGAAATGTTTGGGGAAATTTCTGATATTGGATGTTGTGGCAGAACCTTTTTATTGTTAGTGAGAACGTCAGCAATTCTCGGAAAATATTGAAGGGACTAGCCTCTGTTACCGGATCGTTCACATGTATATACATGTGAACATGTATATACGTTATTTTTTAAATCAACATTCTCTACAAGGTTGTAGTTGATGTATTTTTTACTATATTCCGCATTGTTTTAGTTTTGATTAGTTCAAAAAATATTGTGTTTCACGATTTTAGCCACCACATGACTTCTCTTAACAATGATATATTTTTTAAAGTAGAGGTGGAAATATTGCGATATATTATGATTAGAGGGCGGATTTTAATAAAATGTCATTTGTTTCTTTTTATAAAATGTCTTTTAGTATACATTGATGTTATGTTATGTCATGTCAAAGCAAAATGATCCATTTTCATACTGCATTTTTATTGCATTTGCGTTGATTTCTACTAATAAGTCATTTTTTACCGCATCCGCCATTTTAAAGCATATTTCGCTGTTTTCGTCGCTTTTAATATCATTTTAATGGAACTTGCTTCAAATAATATTTACGAGATGCGTCAAATGATCTCCACAGAATTCCTGAGCATCCTATTCGATTTCTTCGGCTCAGAGATTGTAAAGACAGCCGTTGTGCGTACGTAGTCTAAGGTTCATTTGACGTCTATCAGTGCTTGTCTGTTCGGCTGATTTCGTGTTAACTAAAGGCGGAGCAATCCTGCTAAACAATAAACAAACGAAAATTTTGCCAGCTGAGTTCATTTGGACGAAAGGATGAAACCTCGATTACATCAGTAATATATCCAACAACTTGAGTTGTTCATCTAAACTAGCTTTGATGATATTTGTTGCCATTTTTCTTTGCTTTTAGGGCCTTTTAAAAACGTTTTAAGAGCATTTTATTGATCATTTTTGGCGGTCATCAAAATCCACCCCTAGTTCTGATGCTAAGAAATCAAAAGAAAATCGTTTGTTTTTACATAATGTTCTAATCCCTTGTATTGCCCAAGAATTGCTTTTCCGTGAAATGTTTAATTTTTTTTGGAAAGGAAAGGAAGTGTTAAAATGGAATGAAAGCGTTGAATGGGGAAAAAATAAAATTATCATTTGTATCAACTGTATAGTACACAGCGTCCCATGATTCCTGCAGACAGTAATCGATGAATAGTTTTATGTACGTTTAGTAAACAATCACTCATGTGTGTGTTATTTGTTGTGTCAGTGTACGCAGTACTTATAATGGTAAGAATTTGTGCATGTGCTCACTATCGTAAATTTTTTGTTGGACTTTCATACCTAATGGTATTATTAATTATTTATATTAATCATATTTATGTTAACCTACATAATATGAATTTTATATCAGTGGCGTGCATTCCATGGGATGAAGGGAATGAGTCATTCCCCTAAGCAAAGCAGAGAAAAAATCCTTTCGATATTTAAAATATTCGTTGCTTATGGCGAGAGCAAAACGTTTACTCAGTCTAAGATTCTAAGTACCAATTGGTTGAACCGTAACAATCGATGTTTTCAAAACGGTGTGTAGTTTCGTCATATGTCGGGGCAAGTCGGCACGGTTCGTGAGTGCGCGAGAATGAATTTTCTAATACGTTCCGTTCTGATCGGCTGGTAGCTGTTATTATTATTATTATTATTATTATTATTATTATTTGATTATTATTATTATTATTATTATTATTATTATTTGATTATTATTATTATTATTATTATTATTATTATTTGTTGCATCGTTGACGCAACGCGTCTCTTTACCCCTTGTTGGGCGTTGAGCGCATTCTCTGGAGTAATCCTCCGTTACTGAGTAATTACTATCTTTACTGTTACTGAGTAATTACGATATTAGTGAAGTCTCGTCACGTCGCAGTTAGTAAGTGCCTTTTATCCAGTCGGCCAGGGGCTCAACGCCGTTAGATTCCGGGGTTCCTAGCCGATCACCCAACCAGGATCCCGCGAGTCTCGAATTCGCTTAACCTCCGTGACTTCACGGAGCGTAATAAACGAATTCGGTTAGCAGCGCTTTTTTTTCTTTCTTTTTTAATTTTTTTCCTGCATTTTTTTCTTTTGCTACCATACTCATTAGAGAATTTAAAACTCAGCAATGTCTGTCTCAGTAGCCCATCATCATAAACATGTTCGGTCTGCCCTCCTCAATGTTTATGGGGATGTTACTTTTTCACAAAAACGTGAAGGGTTCTTATTACTACCTTACATCACGGGGTGTCTCTCTCCTTTTGGTTTTTAGAAGTATGAAACAGCAGTAGCCGTGCAAGCAGCAAAAGCAGTAGTCGTGGCATCTAGCGAGGAAAGTGGAAACTAGGCAGGAAACCAGAGGGGTGGCACGATGACGGGTTTAGGGGGTGCTTCAGGTCCCTCTCCTGTCAACTTTTGTACGCTTCGCAACTTTCAGTTGCTTCGGGCCTTTTTGTTGTTGTTGATTTGATTTGATTTTTTCGTGTTTCCGGGCACGTCAACTGCTTTGTTCATTAGTCCCGTTACTGTAGCGCATGTTTTTTCTCGAGAGATGGCGGTGATCTTCCCCCGCCGGATGGCGAGATTCGGCGCCGACCTACCGTCGGCTTGTGGGGTTTCCCCTAACCAGGACTCTCCCACCAGCGGGGCACCGCCCCAGCCGGGACAAGCTCTAAGCTCCCGACCGGTCTCTCGGGATATGTGGTAGTGTAGTGCATGTTAGTGTAAGTGTGTGTGTAAGGGGAGAGGATAGGACAAGGAATGGGAAGGACAGAACGCGCGCGGTCCGTGGCCCGTTTGATAGGGTACTGCTCCGGCTTTCGCCTGGTGTTGATTGGGGAAACCACGGAAAACTACCGATCAGAGCAGCCGGCCGCTAGAATTCTCCCCCAGATAGCGACTGAATTCGACCTAGCTGAAAAGCCAGTGTCGAAAATCCTGCCACCGTCAGGACTTGAACCTCGGACCTTCCGGTCAGAGGCGCTGCAGTGACATCAGTTGATGCACTGAGCTACTGCTCCCGGTTTGTTGTTGTTGTTGTTGTTGATGTTGGACCACAGGTACAATTAACTGTCAAGAGGATAAAACATTACTGATGTTTCGAGGAATCGCCGTACACAAGAATTGCAAACGTAAGTTTGGATCGTATTCGCCCTTGGTCTATTTGGGATAAATTCTACCAGAATTGCCGCGCGAGTGGATACCTAAAATAGTTCCAATAATTGCATTTACTTAATTTTTCGTGCCTAGCTTGATTCAAATAAGTTCTTACAGTATCTGTCATTGGACTTAACAATAAGTAGTAGTAGTTAAGAGGTAATGTTTTACTCCCGTCCAAAAATTCCCAACGCCCAATGGCCTTGTACGTTCCCAAAACAGCAACGCGGTTCTTCACGACCGCTCTCCTCATCCTAGTCAGCGGATATATCAAAACTCGATTTTTGCTCCGAAAATCATACACTTCATTCTTCTTTACTGCACATCAAACTCTTTTATTAGCGCACGTAGTATTTACCTTTCATTACTTTTTGCAGAAACGACACAAGTGCCAACACGAGATAGTAGCATTGGACTACTTGCTGGCGGGAATAATCACCTTCACCTCATTATTAATAAAAACAACAAATCAATGCCTCTCCATTCTTTCAATGCTCATTATTAAATTAATAAAATACCTCCAATGAAACAGAAAAGAAAATGTACACTCATTCAATGCCAATTACTCTTCTTTCCTCGACACCTTCAAGAAATTATTACTACTCAATTAGTAAGTATTAGCAGCTTTGTAAATATTTGCTTACCAAAACGCTGTTCTTGGCTAATAGGCAGGCCTTAAAGTAGAATAGGAGGGAAGACACACATTGCCAGAAGCATCGAGGTGCGGCGCATACGTCAGTCGCTCTTGCCGGCACGGATATGCATTCGGAAGAAGAAACGCTCTACTGCACAAACTACTGCAAACAAACCGGGCAAAATGACAAAAATAGCTTCGCCAGTGTTTTGGGAATCTTTACACCAAGTCCTGTCGATGTGTCTGTTCTATGAGCAGAGTTTTCCAATTTCATTTGCCACGCGACGCCCAGGGCGGCGTGGTCTTCGCTTTTTTTCGCTTAAAACATTCACTTTCTTATTGATACGAGGCATGTCCATTCAAGTGCATGTGTTTAAAGTTGCTACTTCAAGATTTCGAAAGATCCACTTGCAAGATTTACGCATACGTATATTGTTCATTAATTATTCACCGTTGCGAAGGGAAGGATTTTCTTCATAAAAAAGAAAATAAATCCTTACACTATTACTGTTGTTTGATTATTCATGTTATTATTTTTTATTACAAGGGCAATATTCATTCACAATGATACGAAAGAGCTTGCCCATCGTTGAAAGTATCCCTCCGCCCGGGGGAGAGCCGTCTCGCGCTGGCCGCGCGCACACGTGAGCGATAACGCCCGCCCACCACCCACTGATGAGCGAGGGCTTGTGCAATCTCAGGAGGACGCGACGCGTTTCTGCGCCGAGGCCAGTGAGCTCGCTCTCTCCCTCTCTCTCTCTCTCTCTCTCTATATATATATATATATATATATATATATATATATATATATATATATATATATATATATAATTAATTAATATCTTTCGTTTTTCCTTTCTTTCTTACTTTCGATATTTCAGAGACGAATCCACAGCTACCGTACGTGCATTGAAGCGTTGAAGAATATTGTTGAGAACGTTGCGCCGCAATACCGAATTCGACGCGCAGTTCGGCGAATCGACTCACGGAAGAGCTGTCAACGATCTGATTGCCCACGCACGCCGCCCTTCAGTCCGTGCAGCTGCGCGCCGTTTGCGAGGCGGAGCAATTGCTTCTTCTTCTTTATCGGAATCTTTGTCCGTTGTCAGAATGACAGGTTCCTCCACCGCAGCGAATACTATGTACTCTTCATTCTTTCTGTTTTATACAGATTTTTGATTGACATTTGACAGATTGACATTTTTCTCTTGTACATAAGAACTTCCCCCTCCCATCGCCATCAGATGTAATATCTGATGTAACATCTGATCAGATTTAATCAGATATACCGGATATAATCTGCTAATACTGCAATTTCAAAATTGTAATCGCCGTAAACATTACTTGCAGGTACGCGACTTTGTTCTTAAAAATTTGTTATTTTTGTAAGGAGATGTTTCAATAGAATCATAATTAGTAATTATTATTATATTATTAATTATATTAGTCAGTTTCAGAAATTTGATTTAAAATTTCGTAACGAGAATGCGTAGGCTCTGAGTACATGGGTTTTGATGACCTCATACGTGTTGCCGGATTTGATGTTTGAAGGTGTTGATGCGAGGTGGTGTTGTTACGAGAGGTCTCTATATACTCGCGGAGATTGATCACTGGTTGGTACTTCTTCCACGGTGAGAGAATCTTGAGGAAACTATTGGAAGTCGACAGGCGAGAAGAATTTGCAAAGTCTTGAAAATCCATATTTTGTGAATGTTGAAAGTTTGTTGTTTTCTGGTGTAGCTGCTTCATTGTAATTTTGATAATTTCCATTCTGCATGAGAGGATCTTGAGGCTATTCAATGGAAGATGACTGGTAGGAAGAATTTGGATGATGTTGAAGGTTCATGTTTTGCGATGTAGAATGTTGAGAGTTCATGTCGTAGGGTGTAGGAAATTCATTACAGTTTTGACTATTGCCATTTTGCATGGTATTGTAGGTCTAGCTATGACACTTGTACACTGTTTCTTACACAACATCCCCAAAGGGGAGAATAAATGTACATCAGTAATGAGAATCCAAAATGAAGTGTCTGATATGTATTCAACTCAAAAATGATAACGTAATAAAATAATGTCACTATTTTAACGTAACTTAAAACGTCACGTCTCCTTTCTAGCACGGCCCTCTGGAAATGTTCAGCAAAAAACTGATGATGGCTAAGCCATCAACAGCTGCTCTTATTGAAGTAAACAGGATTTTTTGTCAATGACAACGCCTTCAATCTTTTCAATTACAATCGGGATAAATGCGTCGGGCATTCTTAACATGTCCACAACAGATAGCTCGCTTTTATGTTTTAATTTGCGATCACAACACGCCTTCCACAACTTCAATTCTGATCTCACAACTTCGGTGTTACACGGTTTGCAATGAGCTAGCAACCCCTTGTATTTGTTCCACAATTGGTAACTGACACTTTCAGTTGCTCCTGATCAAGTTTCACATCAAACTTATATGAAACCCCCACCATAAACTAATACTAGTGGATCCGCCCTTGTAACGCGCCTAAGAACATAAATGGAAAAAATCGAACGTAAATTTGCTTTTAAACTCTAATATTTACTCACAGTTTGCTTTTTTCCGTACTCATTTAAAGTTCTTCAAAATCAATTCCAAGTTAAAACTGTTCGCAAGTTTTTGGAAATTAATTTAAAAAATACGGTAATACAGATGAAAATAAAATTAAAACTGCTGCGCGATTCACTTGTTTAACGTAGAAATAGCAACAATCGATGCTGCTAATCTCGTGAAAGAAAATGATGCCGTTTTGGAGCAAAAATTGCCTCTTGGTTGAGGGGTTTAATCAACGCACCCTACCCAGATCTATTTAGGTTTAATTTCCGATCTATCCACTAAGATCCGCAGCGCCGGAACACGCAAAAACACGTTCTTGTAAATTTCGACCCGAAACAGATGACCAGTTCCCCGCCCGGAGACCTCGTTTGCCTCGAGCGGAGGGCGCGAAGAGGTGGAACCGCGAGTGACGGACCCGGCGAATGAACGCTCGCCCGCTCGCAGTGCCTCAGCCACTTTCTAGGGCTGACAGCCTGACGAAAGCATCTCCTATGTTATTACTAGGGCTGACATTTACAAGCAACAAAATCAGCGAAATATGCACATATATATGAAGATATTTTTAGTAATATATGCAATGAAAAAAGGAAAGTACGCGAAATAGTCTAATGTAATATGTAAGTGTAAAAATGAATAAAAAGTGTAACGTGGAAAATATGTATTCAGGGGGAAAAAGATGCAGAAATCGTATAAATTGTTACAAACGACAAACAATAAGTCAAGGGTTTAATTTTGTAGAGCACTCATTTCTTAGGAAAATAATGGGAGATGCAGTTAATTTACAGTTCACAAAATAAAAAAATATAGGTATTGCAACAAAAATATAATTTCGTCTCAATTACAATAAAATCTAGTGACCACAGAGCATGGGGCGAGTCACGAGTCATGCGTCGCTGTCAGTTACATGATAACGTAACTGTAACTGTTGGGGTTCTCTTCGCAGATGGGGGGGTGAATATGCAACAAATATGTGCACAAATTTGCAATTACGGTGTTATATGCGAAATAAAAATAGCTTAAATTGATTGTGAATGCTTCAAAACGTATACAATTCGTTGAAACGGGATGTCTTAGTTAACAGAAAAAAATGCAAATGCATATAAATCACAGCCCTAGTTATTAGGCAATTAAAACGCCTTCGGAGAGTGGGACGGTGTTCCTACAGTGCAAGGGGCATTCAAGTGTGTCCAGACTGCATTACGATGCTTGGACCAGATGGCAAAGCAGACTCAAGCGTGGAGAAAGCACGAACTCTGGAAAAGGACATACTAACGGGATTTACTAATGAAAAAGTACGAAGCAAATAATTGAAAATAATTGATTGTTTAAGAACAAATAAAGATCTTGAAATTTCCAGTTCGTGCTGTTAATGTATTTTGCTGTATCTACTCGTATAAGCAGGTGTCCCACCAATAATGGACCACCCCATAACTTCTAAACGATTCAGGATATCGAAATGCAGTTTTTCTGAACAATGTGGAATCATGGGGCAAGTAACATGCCATAGAGAAATTGTCTATGTTTTTTTTAGTTTTGGAAAAATATAATCATCGTCGATTTTTTGAACGGCACTATATATTTTTCTCAACAGCAATGGATTGACCGTTAAAAGAGGATTAAAATGATGAATCTTATGCTAATATTTTGATTGTAACTTGAGTATAAAGTAAACTTTGTGACATGTGATTTTGAATTAAACAGGCAATCGTGTAACTGCCCTGCCAACTCGCGCCTTCGCGGCGTCATGACTGTTGCGTGGAGAGGAGAGACTGAGAGGGGTGGCAGTGGGGGATAAGAGGCAAAACTACAGCAATCCTTGATGTTGACACAGACGTCACACTAAGAAATACCTATTTTAACAATCAGAATGAGAGATTTTTTCCATTTATCAATCTGGGTTTAACTTACCTGCTACTGAAATTTCAAAACATGGATCGTTTCGAAGAACGATATAAAAATTGGTAGCGTAAGGAAGATGATGATAACAAATATCATTTTCAAACTGAACAAGAAGCCAACCACCGTCTCGTCGTAGGTAGATGTCATGCTTAATTAAAATGATCACTCGTCCACTTATCAACCATACGACTGCTGATCATGAATGGAAAAGAAAACAATGCCCTTTCGTCTTCTGCCGTGGATTTCCAAGTTTGTGGCAGCACGTGGCGCTATGAAGTGAGAAACTCTCTAATCAGAATTAGTAGTCGCGACTGCAGATAAACGTTTTTGTGAAAGTTTGGTGAATTTACATTGATAGGACAGAAGGGTATTTCAAAATTTGAATTGCTTTGTTCTTTTGGTACGTGTTTAAATAGAAAGGTTATTTACAGTACATAATAAGAGGAAATATCTACCTATCTATTATTTGATGAATTAATGAAGAAAACCTTTAAGCATCCATTCGCTTCCCATGTTTTAGAATGATGGCTTGTTTCTGCACTGAGCTTGATTCATGTAACTTTGAAAATAACCTTCATTATTCTAGTTTTCGCTACAATATTTTTTTATTTCGTTCTCTTCGATTATCGTTGATTTGGAATTTCATTAGAAGGAAAGTTCAATTCAGATGAACAAATGGGAAAAACTCTCATTCGATCGTTAAAATTGATGTTTGTTCATGTTTTTCGTGTCAAGACCATGAATTGCTGCAGTTACGCCTTCATCCTGCACGGTCACCCCTCTCACACTCCTCTCGCCACGAAGCAGTATCGACGCACGGTGTGACCAGAAGCCGAAAACGTGGCCAAAATCTGAAAAATTTATATTTATTTGGGGTACTTCCGGCCATCCTACTTGGAAGAGGAATGTTCAGCACATCTGTTGTGAAAGTATGAAGGATAATTCCTGTACCTGCTGTGCGCTGTGGACGTTTGAAGTTGGAGTACACGGTCAGTGCCCTTCTAGCGTCAGAGGAGATGGAATGCTGGGGTTTCCAATCTTTATAAAACCGTGCTACAAAATTATTTTTAATGTATTTTGTTATTATGATTGTCCCTGTTGGGGGTAAGTAAAACAAAAAGTTTGTTATTTAATGTGAATTACGATAATTTATATTCCATGAAATGTGATGTAAAATCTAACTGGCCTAAAAGAAAGATATAACGCAATATAACACCTGCAAATTTGACAGTTTAGTTCGTATAATAATCATTCATTTAAAAAAATTGACTGCGTCTCGCTTCAGACAAAAAAAGTCAGCCAAAAGTATTGGAACAGCCACATGATCGGTGGTTAAAAATTAAATAAAATTGTAACTGCTAACAAATTAATATTTGGTAGATGTCCTCTGGCATTTAAAATGGCTTCTATTCGTCTTGGAATTAATTCTACAAGCTTTGCCGTCATAAGTGACAAGATACTGTCCCATTCCTCCTACAGTGCGCGCTTCAGAAAATTTTTACATAAAATCGTTCTGTTCCTAATTTAGTTCTCCAAAATATCCCTTAAATATTCAATAGGATTTATGTCTGGGGATTGTGGTGGCGTTTCCAGACATCGTGGTGTATTGGAAAGGAGCCTCATTCTTGCGTCTCAAACAGTGTGCTTTGGATCATTGTTTTTCTAAAAAATGAAATCGTCTTTGAGGCCATTTTTTCAGCACTTTTGAGTAGTTCATTTCCTCCTCTCTGTATCTCCACCTCTGTATTTCACTGGAGGTTGGAGGGTCTCTTCTGCGCTATACATCTCCCATCTACGCCAAAAATATTAAATTTACTTACATCAGTAAAAATAAACTGGTTCCACATTTATTGGGAACTGTTTCAATATTTTTTTGATGTACTACAATGTCTCGAAAAAATTTCTTATGCGACGGTTATTCAGCAACTGTGGTAGTCCATTTATGCGTTTGTTTGTCAATGTTTTCGGAACACGGCACCTATCAATTATATTTAGCAATCACTACACAATCTTTCCGATTTCTCTTGAAGATCTGCATTCATTCATTGCGCAAGCAAATTATTGTTTTCTCTCTCTTCTTCACTTGTTTCCTTTTCTTTGCGCCCCATACCGACATTTGATGAACAAATACTTCAGTGTCGTACACTTTTGAATCACCAACTAATGAATACCGGAAAAGAAACTGGATGGAAAACAGTTGCAGCTAAGGGGTAAGAGATGAGTCCCGACCTGAAGGTCAATCCACAGATGGCTGCGGCCGCGGTGACTGCCAGGGAAGCCGTTACAGTGTTTGAGAGTTCGCGTGTTCCCATACTGTTGGCTTCCTTTTTCTAAGAAATATTTGCTCATTTTTCTTGTTTCTCAATTTTCTGTACTTCATTTCAAGTGTTTTTTTTCTATTGTAGCAACTTTACAGGGTACAGTGCATTTAATTCCGGAGAAAATGTGTCATATATATTCCTTTTTCTATGTAAAATTTACTCATTCTCAGATTTTCAAGGTGTGACTTCTGACACTCACGGTAAGTTCTTCCGACAGTGGAAAGCTATCGCCACTTATCAGAAAAAAATTGTCCCGTACGTAAGTATAAGCGCCAAAGTTTCCAAAAGAGACACAAATCTTCCATTGCAATCCTTCATTCCCAATTTTCGTCTTCTCGATTCCGGAATATGATAAAGTATTCTTGTTGGCTACCAGGTACATAGTAAAACGGCCTTCTGAATTTGTAATGCCCGTGAAATATTGCCTGGAAAGTATGAAAAACCAATGTGAAGAAGAATGTGACGGAAGTTTTTATTCGTTGTGCGCGGTACCAACATTTATGTTTTAATCATTCAGTTTCGAGTCATTCCTGCTTTGAATTGGAGCCGCACTGACTTGCGACGCGAGAGTGCTTGTGGCTGCTCGCGCCGCTTAGTTTCAGAGTATGGAGAATGGAGAGCTTTTCAACCCCTTTCCTCGCGGCGCGGCGTGTCTGTTCTCCGAAGTGGATGTTCTCTGGCGCTCGCCAGGCTGCGCGCGCCTCGCACGTGACCGGCGCTGGCAGCACAGAGCGACCGGCGCGGCGCCCCCGGGGTCCAATACGAGGACTGGAAGAAATGAGCATGATTGCAATTTCATGAGTGTTAATTTTGGTCTTTTTTTCGCAATTTATTAATGTCGGTGGAAAGATCATTTATAAACCACATTGTTTTTTCGAGCTCAATGGTAAAAATACTTAAATTACACAGACGGCCTCGTGTAAAGACCGGGAAAATATGTAATAGGAAATGTCAAAATATGTAGTTAAAACGGAAACAATATTGTGTAAACGGTTACATGTGTAAAATCAGAAATAATATGGAATATTAGAAAGTACTAATTATAAAATACATTTACATAATATGAAATGAGATTTAAAAAATATTTCCTAAACAAAATTTAAAAAATAATTTGGTGAGCACAAGTTGACACTTTCCACTATACAACTTTCCGTCAGTAATAAAAGCTTTAACTATTGCAATTTTGGACCTAGTTCACCAGCCAGAAAAAAAACGTAATGGGCGGCATCGTAGAAACAGGCGATATCTATAACCGGCATACAATCACCGCAGCTTGCATCATTCTTATCGAAGGCGATCGCCAAATATTCTCGGAAATTAGGGTTGAAAGTGACGAAACGCGACGTCAGTGACCTAAAGGTGAAAATGACATCAGTCGCTGATGCGCACTTCCCGTCACCGAGATAACAGTAGCAGCTCGCCGATTGTGTGTTTAACGTAGAGTACTTCGAGCAGAGACAGCACGCAGTAATAACTTGAAAAAAAAATGCTGTTTTTTTTCAAAATAATTCTTTTCTTAAAGAATATACAATATATTTGAAGAAAATTGAAAGAATAAAAAAGTATGTTTTGATGATAGTTTAAATGAATTTGTAGTGTAATTAGTAAAAAGTAATTAGAAACATATGTAATATCTCATGTACCACTTTAACTTATATGTAAGAGTAAGTAACGAAAAAATCGTATGTTGGGTTTGGACGACGACGAATCGCCAAGATTACAATTTTGAGAACGGTGAGTAGGAACACAAATATATGTAATTAGTAGGGAACGGATTTTATTGTAATAAAAATATCAAAATATGTACATATATATTTATTTTTTCAAAAATATGTAGGAAAAAATTAAAAATATGTAAAATAAAAATTGAAGTTAGAGTTTAAAATTGTTAGATACAACATGCATTTTCAAGTTTTTAAAGAAAAAATGTCGATAAGCTTTCAAAATAGATTTGTAGTGGCTGAAGGAACGTTCCACATCTACAGAAGAAATTGGACCGTATTTGAACGCTGATATGTCCGTTGGGTTCAGTTCTAGTTCCAGTGTTGAGGTGTCTTTTCCTCCGCTGAGAATGTTGGCAATGATTTTTATGACTTTTCATCCTGGATTTTCCATCCTGGATTTTTCTCCAACGAACCTTGTAATTTCTTTTTCATTTTTCTGTGCTTTCAGCTGTTATGTCTTTTTAATTTTGCTAATGCACAGTTAATAACTTCAATACTAGCAGCTAATGGCATGTTCTGAGACTCAAGCTTAGCGATACTAAAAAAACTTTGCATTTACTAAAAAAACTTTGCATTTGCAGAAATGAAAGCCAAATTGTATCTCAGACTAGAATCATAAATCAAAGATTTTGATTTTTGTGGTGCCGCAGATGACTTGGAGTCTAGCTTCAAAAGAATATCTTTTATTTGCTCAAATTTTTCACAATAATATATAGCTGCTTCTAGCCACGTGCCCCATCTTGCAATTACCGGCTGTGGGGGCAAATTCAGTTCAGGATAACTGTCTTTAAACATTTTAATTCTGGTTGGTGCTTTCAAAAATACTTTCTTAACAATCGATATCAAAGTATCGACATCAGGAAATTGATGTCGAACAGTTTCTCGATGAAGCCACTCGATGAAGAGCTCTATGTAACTCGATGTACTACGCATGTAATATGAAACATCTTTGGGTAGAACACTTTTAATGCATTCCCCGCTTCCACCTTGTAAGGAGCAGCATCAGTTTAAAAAAACAACACGTTTTCATGCATGATACCACTAGGCCATAGCAGACTCATAGAGTCATTGAAAAATCTGGCAATTGTAGCGTGGTTGCATTTTTCTAAAACTTCACAATTTAATAGAAATGGTGACGAAGGAGATTCAGGGCACATCTTTCCTACAATAATATTTGCAATATATCTTCCTTCAACGTCAGTAGTTTCATCAATTGAAACCCAGACCTTACTAGTTTTTTTATTTCCTCTCAAAGTTTAGTCAGAGTTTCCAAATAAATAGTTTTCATGTACTTTTTTTCTGAGTGTGTTTTCATGCGGAATTTGTTTGTCAGTGTATTTTTCTAAGAAGCTCTTGAACTCAGGATCGCTGACTTTCTAAATGGAAATATCGGTTCTAACCAATGCACGAAGCTGCTGAAGGCAGCACAAATTAAGATTCTCGCAAATAAGCGAGGCATAATGCATTAGCCTAAGGAGAAAATTAGCGGAGCTAACACAGAGAACTCCTAGCAATCGGATTCGGGAAGATCGTCGTCACAATCGAGAATATTCGAAAGGACGCACCAGATTCGAAATAAATAAAGGATCTTTAACTTTAAGGGATCTCAAAAATGGAGATGTAACAATCCAAAATAACAATGAACACAATTTATTACAACCAAACTTACAAACAATAGTCCTTTTATGACAACAATATGAAAAAGGACAAAGCAGAACTACGTGAAATACAAAATTGACAGGCAAATCGCCTCTATAAAAAAAAGAACCTGAAAATAAAGAGCACAGACGCTGTCACAATAGCGCCTATACCAAAACAGAATTACAACATATGATTTACCTCGTAGGGGCCCACTTTAGGGCGAGGCAATCCAACATTACGTACAAAAATGTCAAGGATACACAACTAGTCATCCTTCTTTACAAAAAGAACATCAATTACATACAGAATTACGTATAAGGTCATACCAAATAGTGTGAGTGCTTAGCTACAAAAATGCATGAAATCGGATCTTTACCCATTCCATAACTTTACCAATTTTTACAAGTTCAATCGCGAAGCAAGAGTGTTGTCGAACTAGGCTAGACGGTCATGGCCCAGACGAACGTCAGCGGCCTTTGCACATCGGTGTCTTGGTACCAGACTCCAATCTGCCTCTTGTCCGAGCGACGAGGTAGTTGCTCACGGGGCGAAAGACGAGCTTCAGCAACAATGGACCACAGCCTTTGCTGTACGGGCCCAGCTGAGCTCACGAACGAAGCTCCCGAAATGCAAAACGGCCCAGTGCCGAGATGCTTACAAATGGAGCAAAATAACTGGAACATAAACAACAGTCTCATAAATAATGGTAGTACTGGACTTCCGCGACATTAGGAAACCAGCATACACTCCAGCTGCGAAATAACATATACAACAAATTAAACACACTTGCTTCATAACATCAAGAACTTATCATTAAACATAACAAATTTTACAAGATCCAATTTCATATCAATACTAACACTCACACCTAAAAATCTATACTAAACAGTCACACTATATACATATTAAAAACAATAACGGCTTGACCAGAGCCGGGCCTTTCCGCCATAACAAAGCCATCACAAGTTCATCACTAGGCGGCACTAGCCATCACTAGGCGGCACAACCGAAAACTAGATGCACTGGGAGGCCTATCGTAAACTAGATGGCCTGTGATGAATTTACAAATGAAAAACTAAAAGAAATGCGCTCGTGCGGCAGCCAAATAAATTTAAAACCCACGGCGTGAAGCGCCGTTACAGCATAAGATGCTATTAAAAATAGGCGACGAAAAGGCAGTGTGCGAGCGAGGCGCACGTCTTTTATACTATCCAGTGGAGGGGTATGCACTCGGTAGTATAGGGGGGGTAGTGGGGAAATATCGATAAAGGTTGCTTATTGCAAAGGCTTTGGTCAAAGCAATTGCATGACAACGCCTGCAGGTTATGCAACCTGTAAGGCTTCTATACTAAGGTGGCGGCATCTGTTAGAAAGACTAGGATTCATACCAAATATTTTTTGTTTTGCCATAAAAACTGTTATAATGCGGCTAGAAGAACAAACAAGGTGCCCATTTAGTCCTAAATTTACTCTAAATTCCAGATTTTGTTAGAAGAACTACCCACAATCAATAGTTTGCTTACAATAAACAAATACCTGTTTTGAAATCAATAAAATGTTTACCACAAAATGCTAATTTTTTCTTACAAACTATCTAGCCAAAAAATTAGCACTTGTTAACAAATTTTCAGGTATTTGAAACCTTCTCATGGCCATGAGATCACACACATATTTTTAGATCTTACCAGTTTTGAGATATTAAACTTTAAAAAATTACCATTACTTAAACATACTTAATCTAATTTACACATGTTTAGCTTACAACCTAGAAGTGCAGGATCTTCTGAGATGACTTCTCGGGTGATTGTTGGCTTCTTTATAGTACAAAACACAAAGCTTATATTTCAAATTTAACAACAGGATGCACGCATGCAGGCGAGGCAGATTGCACAACGGAGCGCGACCGGGTCCTCTGCGAAGCGCACGGGAGTGGGGAGGACGGACCCTGGGGACGCGCCGGCCTCGCCTCGCCTCGCCTCTCCCTCGCCCTCGCCCTCGGAGGCCAAGGCCATCGACGCGGGGTTCAGCTCTCGTGAACTTGTGCCTTCGACTCGGCAAGAGACCACACAAAGAAAACTCGCAATACTAGCGCAACACAAAGAAACCGCGCATGCAATTTTAGGCTCATTAAAAGTTCTATCCACTACTCTTAGGCTCTTGAAGTTTTGTTAAAACACAATGCTCACCAAAGGAAGAATAAAACCAGCCAACACAAAATCGTATTAAAAAATAAATGTTGAAACAAAACTACTTATACACGAATTATAGGCTCACAAAAAATACTAATATAAATATTAATCATTATTGTAAAAAATAATAGCAAAATGCGATTCTGAGATCCTGGAGTAAGTAAAGCCAACTGATTAATTGCGAAAAAGAACAGAAAACAAGGTAGTGTAGTATTTTTGACTTGAAGCAACCATTATGTTCTCTAGGCAAGGGAACTTCAGGTAAAAAGTCCCAACAATCCAACCCAACCGCTGAAGTGGGATATTTTCAGCTAAAGTAGACCAGCACTGGGACGAAATCACATGCATTATGTGTTTAAAAAAAGAGTTCTGCTCGCTAGTTTAGAAATTATTACGTGTTGAATGCCCTGCCGCAGTGAGTACTTACGCATTTAGGTTATTTACAGTGCCGTTTTAACAGCTTGAGGGGCCCTTGGCCCTGGGTTATATATGGGGCCCCCTATTCTTTCTTTGATACCTTCCCCTAATTTCGATGCTAAAATATAAAGAAATTCTATCAATTCACATTGTATGCTGTATTTTTTATAAAAATATTTTGAAAGTATTTGTTTGTGTTTCAATTTAATATTAAACAAAAAAGATAATATATACCTGTAAGTAAGAAAGATATATAATTACATTGAAAAAGACTACGATATGTAGGAACTGTTGGCTTGTTTTACTATAACAAAACATGAATAAAATTCAACGCTTATAAAACTTGCAGCATGATAGAAAACTTTTTTATTTTATTTTTATTCTTCAAATATCTTTCTTTATCCTACAACTGAAAAAAGTTGAAAAAATACCATTGTGTTCTCAGAAGGGTTTTACATGAAGCTGATAAGTTTCAAAATGGGACGCGAATAAAAGTCTGAAAAATTAAATGCAGTAGAAGTTTCTATTTGGTGTCCTGTTCTAACGTCTGCCAGAGCGTCACCCCCAAGCACGTGCAATCAGCAGTGCGCAATTACAATTGAGGACGGTTTCCTCAAAACTCGACATCTGCAAAAACGAAAATCCTTCTTCAGAGTTCGTGCTCTCTCCACAATTGATTCTGCGTTATCCTCTTTGTCTATGGATCGTAATGCAATCTTGACAACCTTCAATGCCTCTTGCACTGTTAAAATACCGTCCCACTCTCCGAAGGCCCTTCAACTCGCCTAATAACATACGAAATCCAATCAATTTACAGATCTTACTTCCTACGTTCACTATACACTGTCAGAAATGTCTGCATTACTTTTAATGTAAAAAAGTACATGAAAAGAATTATCATGTACGTACATTAAATTTAATTTACGTGCATGATAATTACTTTCATGTACTTTTACATTAAAAGTAATGCAGAAATTTCTGACAATGTGCTTTCTACTTCTCCTTCAAGTGCAATTTCTTCTTCTCCTAAAACGACATGACAACTAGTACAGATGAATGGTGTTACATATGTACAAATTTTGTATCTTTCCTATGGAATAATAAAATGATGAATTGTAATTTAGAGGACAAAGGAATATGGAAGAATAAACAAATATTTTACTTTTATTAATAAACAAAAAATATTTTATAATACAAAACTATCAACACTTGAGAAATGAAAAATTCACAACTTATTACAATATACTCTTCACTATATTTTAACCATATTTTTTGCCAATTTAAAAACTGCAGAATCAATTTTTTTCACCTTTTTTATGGCCTTATGTCTCCTTCTGTTGTATTTATTTTCATAATTTCCCTGAAAGTAATAATGTTATTGTTAATAAATAATATTTATTCAGCTTTACCTTTTTGCACAGTTAAACAAATAACAATGAAAAGAACTGACAGAGGCAATGGATTTGCTTGAGTACAAAACTGAGAAACAAAAGAGAGTACAAAGTACACTGAGTACGAAAAGGAGAAAGATACAGGCACAATAAAAGAACAAAATGAGAAAGAAAATTGATTTAATGTAAAATAAAACTATTAGTAATATTATTACTAGATGGTAATATAATTACATAATGTTACTTATCTTTCTTCTTTGGTCATTCTAGAAATTTCTACATCAGAAAAACTGTTTTGTTCGTGAGGATACATTCCATTCTCTTAATTAACAATATTCATTTTCACAATGTTTTCTTAAATGCAATTTTTATGTTACTTAAAACTGAGACGAATTGCCAGCTTATTAAAAATTCTCAAGGTTGTAATATGAATAATTTTGCTCTAATGTTCTATCGATCATAATAATTTATTTAATGAAACATTTTTAATTTGATGCACAATAATAATACAACTCCAACTTACCTTCGTATGAAGTCGACGGTTGATTGTAATTTTGCAGAATACGTATATCTAAAAACGAAATAGGTGGCAAATAATATTCTCATACCTTCAATATCATCTTTACAAAATACTGAAACATTTTGTTCCAGGATCACAGTTATTTACTTTGAACTTACTATGTAACACTGATTTCCTGAAATTCAGTTTTTTGTCTTAATTTGTTTGGTCCATTGTTATATTTAAACAGTCATTTGCAATCTGCAGCACATATACATCAATAGGTAGAAATTAACCAATTTCACATTTCATGAAAATAATATTATATAATATTAATAATGAAAATAATACTAATTAATAATCAGACTTTACCTTCACAAATCCAATGTTCCTAGGCTGCTTCTGCTTCTCTCTATGTTAACCGCCTACCACTCTAGAAAACCGCTGTTATGAGAACAGGAAGAGAGGAATAACATTTATACTTTCCACAAGTTTTCATATAGGAAAGTTATTTATTGTCGCATCAACAGCGATGGTCATTAGCGACAATTAAATAATACATTTGGTTGTAATTACAATAATAACAACTATGTTAACAGAAATTGACATGGTTTCTAAATTATTGACAATAGTTAATACCTATTATATATCTGAAAATATTTGAATTTTTTTGCAAAAATTAAGAATTTTTTCTTAGTATTTAGGGGATTCCAAAATTAAGGCAAATGAGTCATCCTGCAGAATTTGTTGTTTAAGAGTGTTGTAATGAGGACAGTGGTTAATTATATGGTTTAAATTAAGAAGAGTGGAGTTGTCACAGTGGTTGCAGGTGGGAGGAGGGCTTTTGTTAAATAAGTGGATATGACTCAATTTGCAGTATCCAGTTCGGATTCTAGATATTGCTACTTGTTCCTTTCTATTTAATTCAGCACTTGTTTTTAAATTGAAGAAATTTCCTATTTGTTTATGGAGTTCACTGGCTTTGAGCATGGACCACTTCCTGTTCCATCTGTCTTTCATTAAGATTTCAACATGTTTCCAGATATCATTGAATGTACAGGAGGTTTTAATAATTCCGTTGCTGTTTTCTTCGGTCGCCGATTCAGTCCCAAGATTTGCAGTTTCACTTCCTAGGACTTCATTGTCTCCAGGAACGAATTTGATCACAACAGACTTTCCTGCTTTGACAATATGGTGGTGCAATTCATGTATGATTACCATTTCGAGGTTATGAATATTATTGTTGATGCTCTGGATGGCTGGAATAGAGCTACAGAAAATGATAATTTTTTTATAGTTCAACTGTTTGATCAATTTGAAGGCTGTCATGAGAGAACAGATTTCTGCACTAGTAAGGCTGGCGTAGGGAAGTAGCTGTAGTTTAATTGTAGTATCTTGGGTAACAACGGAGGCATGTACTTCACTGCTGTTTTTAAAACCACTGGTGAATATGTGGTAACTTTCATTATCGGAATTGTTGATATCAAATTGTATACCCGAGAGCGTCCAGGGTGGGATGTTGTAGTTCCTTTTCTTTTCAATGGGAGGTTGGTGTACTTGCAACTCCTCAAAAATGTTCCTTACTTTCGCATGCAAAGGTATGTAGCGAGGATGGTAATCACATTGAGGAAATGTAGGGTTGTAGCCTTTGTAGATAATAGGGTTCGTCGACGAAGCAGCTTTGAGAGCATATTTTAATGTTAAATATTCTCTGCGATGTGAAAGGTTAGGTTCTCTGGCTTCAATGAGTACACTTCCGATGGGACTGCAATGGTTACATCCGGTACATATTCTAAGACATTTGTTATGTATAACTTCCAGTTTCAAGTTGTCCTTTTTGCTTGCTGAAGCATATATAATAGATCCATAGTCGATTTTCGAGCGGATTAATGCTTTATATGTTAACATCAGAAGGCTCTTATCAGCCCCCCAATTGTTGTAAGAAATGCATTTCAGGATGTTTATTCTTTTTTTACAATCATCAACTATGTGTTGTATATGTTTCTTCCAGTTCAGTTTGGAATCGAAAATCAGTCCTAAAATTTTGGTGGTATTATCAAATTTGATACTGCAGTTGTTAAGCTTAAGTCTAGGAACTCTGCTTACATTTTGTTTTGAGAATAATGTGCCGCCACTTTTCTGAGCAGAGAATTTGAAGCCGGATTTAAGAGACCATTCGTATATTTAATTTAAGGCAGATTGCATTAATTTTTCACTTGAATCTATGCTTCGTCCTTTGCACAAAATGGTGATATCATCTGCATATTTTCTCATGGTGACTGGGGGGGGTGATTTCCATGTCAGCATCATTGATGGCCAATAGAAAAAGAGTTACGCTGAGTATGGATCCTTGAGGCACTCCATTTTCGATGTTCTTCTTATCAGAGAGCTTACCATTGGACCTTACTTGAATGACACGATTTTTGGTAAAGTTTTTGATGAGTTGCAACAAATTTCCGCCGACACATACTTCTTGCAACTTAAGTATGATGCGATGCACCCATACCATGTCATATGCTTTTTCTATGTCAAGGTTGACTACTAATGCATGTTGCTTATTGAAAAAAGCTTCTTTTATGTAAGAATCAATGCTTACTAGATGTGATAAAGTTGAGTGATGACGCCTGAAACCAAATTGGTTGTCTGATATAATCTTCTTGAACTCCAAATACCACTGTAGTCTATAGTTTATAATTTTTTCCATGATTTTACACATGTTGCAAGTCAGGGCAATCGGTCTATAGTTAGTACTTCTTGATGGATCTTTCCCTGGCTTTTGAATTGGAATGACAATTGCGGAGGTCCATATTTTGGGGAAAACATTATTTTCCCAAATAAAGTTGTAAATTTTGAGGAGAGTTTCAAGACCATTAATTGGTAGTTTCTTGAGAAGAATATAGGGGATGTTATCAGGGCCAGGTGTAGAGTCTTTGAGGACTTTGAATGTAGCTCTTAGTTCATTTAATGTAATGGGATCATTGATGTTGTATTGAGAGCACAGATCTTCGTAGTCAGTTAAAGGTTCATTTTCTTTCTCATTCTTAAAAATTTGGAAGGCTTCAGAATAATTTAGAGTGCTCGAATTATTGGCAAAGTTGTTAGCTAACTCGTTAACAATAGCATCAGGATCAGTGATAAACAGGTTATCTGTAGACTGAAGAAAATTAATTTGATTGGATATTTTTATACCTTTGATTGCATTAATTTTTCCATGATTTTTTGATATCATGATCTTTGGTAATTTTGGAGACAAAGTTGACCCAGGATGAGATTTTGCTTTCTTTGACTGTTCTTCTTGCAGCAGCTCTCATTTTTTTGTATTCAATTTTATTTTCTACAGTACCATGTTTTTTGTATCTATTAAAAGCATGCTTGGGTCGTTTTATTGCTTCTCTGCATTTTTCATTCCACCATGGGACCGATTTTGTCCTTTTTGAAGATTTACAAGACTCTATTGAATCATTAGCAGATTTTAAAATTATTTCTGAGAAATTATGGATAATGCCGTCAATATTTACATCATTACCTTTAAAGATGTCAGTATCATTCAACCGCCTGGATATTAGATCTTGGTATTTCAACCAGTTAGCTTTGTTGTAATTCAATTTATGGGGATTCATAGTTAGAATTGGTATGCGAAGAGGGCTACTGATGTCAATAAAGATGGGAAAATGATCACTGTCGTGCGGATCATCTATAGCATACCAGTTGCATCTTGGTGCAATTGTAGTGGAGCATAAGGTGAGATCAATAGCACTGAGGCTACCATTGCTCACATTAAAGTGAGTTGGTTGCCCATTATTTAATAGTGTTAGATCAAGCTCTTCAATGAGTGCTTCAATGGAATTGCCCCTGGAATCATTTGTTTTTGAACCCCATAAGGTGTTATGGCAATTAAAATCTCCGAGTAGGACAAAAGGTTTGGGGAGTTGTTTGATTATATCTTTGATTTCATTAATTTCAAAGTTGTGGCTGTTAGGTAGGTAAATGTTATAGAAACACACTGGATTATGATCTTGAATTATTACAGCTACAACCTCGATGTTAGATTGGATGTCAAGTTGTTTAACTGTTAAGAACTCTTTAACATAAGTAGCGACACCTCCACTTGCTATGCTGGATGTGGATCGATTTTTATGAAAAGGTTTATATCCTTTTATAATACCTACATGGTTGGCTTTAAAGTTGGTTTCTTGAATGCAAATGATTTCAGGTTTATGGTTTATGCATAATAATTGTAGTCTTTCTAATCTGCAATAGAATCCGTTGACATTCCATTGTAGAATATTCATAAAATTTATAGAAAATGTATCATTTTATTCAGACATATCAGATCCTGACTCTTCTGGTAATTGGTTATGTTTCTTCAATTTATTAATTATTCTTGTGATTCAGTTTTTGATCGATCTTTCATTTAGTAGGGGGGATCTTTCATTTAGCATGTCAATGATGGATTGAATATCATCAGTATAATCTTTAGCTATAACGATGGGGTTGTTAGAACCAAAAGAATTTTCAAGAAAGTTTTCCAGCTGTTCATAGGTAAGAGGGAACATTTGAGGATTATTAGAGATAGTATTTTTAATGGGTGCAATAAGCTCTTCTACTTTCTTGATATGAGCATTTTCATGCATGGAGTTGTCATCACTTTTGTCTTGTTTCTTTTTCTTCTTTAATTTAGATTTTGTGGATTCATTTTTACAAGTTTGATTTTTGTCATTTTCTGTTTCTAATTGTGATGAAGAATCTGAAGGTAATGGTCTTTTTTGTAAAGTTGGGAAATTGTTTCTGTTAATAATAGGTTCTTCGGATATGTTAGGCATCTCAACAGATTCAGATGGGTGATGTGGTGATTAGGTTATAGGACATTTGTTTACTCCATTAGGAGCATGTTCTTCAGTTAACTGAGGTGAAGTAGGGCACTGTTTGGCAAGATGCCCGGTTGATTTGCACAGGAAACAAGTCATATCATCAGTTGAGAGAAAGATTCTGTAATTAGTACCTTCATGGAATACTGTTGTTGTTTCAGGGAGTTTGTTTATATCTTCAGGGGCTATAAATACTTGTCTTTTAAAGCTCATGATATGGGAAAAGCCAGGGTCAGGTATTCCAGCTTTAAGGAACGAAATTTTTGATTGAATTTCTATGTTTCTTTTGGAGAGTTCCTTTGCAATTACATCATGTGGTATTATGGGGCAGACATTTGAGATGATAACCCTTTTGAGTTTATTAATAAGGGGTCTTATGCTTACTATGCGATCTTTAATGTTTACCGTACTGTGATTTGCTGTTAGGTTTTTTGCCACTTGTGTACTACTTAAAAACACACATATTCTACTGTTAGATATTCGTGAAACAAACCTTATGTCACTGGCGTTTATAATAGTTGCAAGTTTAGTGATGTAGTCTTTGAGAGTTAATCCATCTTGGGACTCCAACACAACAGCTTGTTCTTTGCTGGGGAAGACATCGGTAGATGTAACGTTGGCGTAAGACATCTTTCCATCAGATTCAGGTTGAACATTCGAAGAAACTGGGGTTATGTTTCCCCTGTACTCAGGAGAATTCATAATGCCATATTAACAGCTGCGGGAGCAGCTGGGTTAATGCACGGAGTTGTCTTAAAATAGTTCTAATCACTGACAGATTTCAACTCGCGGCACAGGATAAATAAACTTTTCACAAACAGAGAGCACAGGGACGGAGACCGCGAGATGACCGTCCGGTTGCCAAGCTCGATCGTGACTCCAGTAAGACTTTCAGTTATGACTTTGTTTTATTTATTTATTTATTATTTTTTTTATTTTACACACGTTTTAGAAAAGACTACTATTGCTCTACCACGTAAGAACACGACTGCAACGCTTTAGAATACGAATGAATGCGAAACACTTTGAGTACCTGAAGTAGGCAGGCTGGGAAACCCGTAATCCTTTGTCTTGCCTGCAAGGGACAGGAAGCGTTCGGTATTCCCTAAGCCCCCGGTTTAGCCAAGCCGACGAGACACGAAAACTGGCGAACGTTGCAAACACGCAGCACGTCTGGGAATATTTTATGTTCAAATACAATATTAAACTAAATGGTTTTGCGGAAAATTAAAAATTATAGTACATAATACAATGTGAAGCTCAAACAAAAAGTATGTTTTAAATTTATTATACGTAAGTTTAAATAGTGAAAGAAAATATTTTTAAATTTTTAAACAGTATCTATGTTCCCTATGTTCCGTAAATTATATATCAAATCTGCGTGAATTTTAATTTTAACATCGAATATAATGACGAATTATATTTATCTCTCTTTAATGCAAAAGTACTAAGTTCTATGTACTGATGTACATTAAATCTACAGATTTTAATTTCCGCATTAAATTTAATGTACAAGTACATTGATCACCCTTGCAAGGTACATTACTATTAATTTACAGTAGTACATTAAATATAATGTAATTTCTGACAGTGTATATCAGCGCGATTGCCGGTTCGGCCGATTTTGAGATAACTAAAGACAGATTTCCTGGCAAAGAACAGTCGAAACCGAAAGTTTGCAAGTTGAGTTCACACGAACGAATAGACGTCTCGACTACATCAGTAACGTATCCAAGAGCTTGAGTCGTTCATCCGAATTGGTTTTGATATGACATTTTACGTCATTTTTCTTTGGCTTAAGGGCATCTTCAAAACATTTTAAGAGCATTTTATTGATCATTTTTGGCAATGTTTTAGGTCATCAGAATCGGCCCCCTAATTATTTGTAATGCAAGTGAAACGGGATTAAAGTTAACTATAAGCGAGGGTTCACTATATCCGAGTTCACTAAAATCGGAGTCAACTGTTATTCCATAATGAAATGCTTTCGGTTTTAGTTCTAAATCTTTGTATTGGTTTCTCAAATCTCTAATTTTTTCAAAATTTTACTTATTTTTACTTTCTGGTATACGTACGTATTTTGCATGTTAAATTGCATGTTTGAAAGGAACGGTCACGAACATCTGTATTATGGGACCAAGTTTTACTTCAGTTATGTAGCTTTTGACGAAATAACGTTAGGCGCAAAACACATTTTCGGTTTAGCCAAACTGTACATATCCACAAATAAGTCCTAGTTTTGCAGAAATTAAAACATTTTACAGCTTTAAAACAGCCGTAGTAATAAGTTTCGGAAAATCTATGTTTAGAAATGGGCAGCTGGCTATCGAATTGTATAGTAGAGAAGTGTAACTCATTTTGGTCCAAAAGTGCAGATGCCGCTTTTTGAAAAAACGGTTCTCAATTGTTATACGGCCACAGTAATATCCCTTCACAATATACAGTGTGCCTGACATGTTCTACTTATGACCTTCACTGATGATTAAATTGAAATTCATAAGTATTGTAAAAATTGCAATAAGGTAATGATCTCCACATAATTAATATCCCTCTCAAATAACTTTCTGGGCAAATTAATTTCTTTTTAGTCAGAATTGAAGGCTAACTTTAATTGAAGCATTGGACCTTTGGTATTTATGGATATTGACTTTTGTGCGTGTGCACCTGCATGTGCGGGGAGAGTTCATGGCGCAGGTGAAAAATTCAACAAATCTTGCTCTATTAAAGACATTGTGATGTTGAAAATGAGCGGAGAGAAGGTTGTTTTCGGAGGAGCAGTGACTTATGAGTAGGGAACGGATTATCTTGTAAATACGTATTTTTACAAGGACAAAATATATGTATCCAATATTTTTTAGAGTTAACACATTCTGAATGAATTGGAGCCCTTTTTATTTAACATATTTAGGTATAATTACGTATTTTATCTATTACATGTTTCATTACATTTTAATCTATTTATATGTCGAAACAACATTTCAGATGAGAGTTAGCAATGTACATAACTGGAATCATCTTTACTAGAAAGCCATGCAATGTGTTTTTATTAACGCCGGCCTTTCGGAATTAATTCTCAAACATACTCCCCCTGCTTCTATAGAGCGTTCAAGTATTTGATTGCAGTACAGCGCTTATGGAGGACAGCGTTGCCACTTCTCACACAGCGCTTACGCTCAACACTCGCCATGCTGATGCTCAAATTGACCTGAAATTTTACCAGCGTGTTTAACACCTTTCAAAATCCATAAAAATAAATTAAAAAAATATACGAACCATAGCATTTAGTGGTTTTTCCAACAATTAAAATTCAGACGTTTCATTACGTGCTGCTTGTCAAAGCGCGGACTTCTCCACGCGTCGCCAGTCCTGAAAAGGTCGAACACATGCATGAACAATCTGAATACAATTCATTATTGTAATATACAAGTTTCAAAACATTTTTGACATTTTGTATTGGGTATTCTCTAATTAAATATTAGAAAGTATTCTTTACATTGTACGATTCTTTACGGTTTCCTCTAATGAATTGCCGAATTCTAATGTACTTTTGAATCACTTTCTAATGTTACATTAGTTTCAGTAAGATAATAGTCATCAAGTAAAGAAATTTTTACTTACCAAAAAGACTTCAATTTTGTAACGAATAGTAAATGGCATGACTATTATAACTATTAAAATATATTAACATATAACGTGTTTATGGAAGAAATCACCTTTCAATAAATATGTAACACTTCATTGACAGCTTCTGAGTTGAAAAATACACACCTTATTGACTGTATTCGGACTGTTCGCTGATTTTCAACGCTCAATGCGCCACAACCCAGTACTATGGCTTTCTGATATTTCGCATGGCGTTGGGCATTGCCTATGTGGCCGGGGGGGGGGGTATGATTGTTTCAACGCGGGGCAGGGAGACGTGAATAGAAGCCATACCGGCGCACCTTCCCACGCTCAGAGAGTCGGGGGAGAGGGAATTCCCCTATGGCCTACGCTTTGAACGAGAAGCGACCCCAAGGTCGAAATTACGCCGACAGCTGATGCCCCTCTTCATCAATGTCCGGCTGCCATGAATAAATCGCGTGTCATAGGGATAGAGAATTTGCTTGCAGATGCATTCATTTCATTAAGAACACCTCGCATTTCTCTGTCAATTACATTTAATTCACAGTTATTCCGTTTTATAAAGATTTTTTCTTGGAGAACATGAAAAATGTTATAACATGACAATAAGATCTGGGACTGGAGAGTAGTGCATGTTAAAATCGAGTAATTTTGATGAATATAAAAACACTTTTTAATTATTATATTTTTCTAACCATTTTCATTTTCTTAGTGTATGAACTATGATAATGAGCAGAAGTGTATTCTATACGAATTAGAGGTCATTGTTACTTGTAACATTGGTGTAATGCCGCACTGATAACAAAAGGCGATATTTAGATATTTATTTAGTCAAAAACAGTAAAAGAAAGTATGTGAATATGGGGAAGAAAATCATTTGTGCACGCTTTCTTTTCTTGTTTCAGAAACCCTTCCCAACAATTTAACTATTAATAGTTGAAAGATAAAAAATAATAGTAATAACAATGATAATAATAATAATAATAATAATAATAATAAATTTAAAAATGAGAGATTACCATTTCCCAAACTAGATATTTGCGTTTCCAAGTTATAAAAAACCTATGTGTAACGGTAAACGAACTGCAGATTTGATTTTTCTGTATTGTTAACAAAATAGAAACTCACCCTAAACTCTGCTACCACTACAAGCAAAAGAAGAGGTTAACAAAACGTCCGCATAGTGAAGCTATATTTACGTCCAGAAGCAAATGAAGGGGCCATCTCAGCATTTGCTCAATGGATCAGGGAAACTGGACAAAAACGCAATCGAATTGGGGGTCATTGACCCAGAATGTGAAGTACATTACTTGTTACAAGCATATTAAGTCTTTAAAAAATATACAATACAAAACTAATTCATTGAACTATATTTATTTATTTTTATTTATTTATTTATTTATATATTTATTTATTTTACGTCAAAAACAGTTAAAACTGCGTATGACGTGCTATAGGGAAAAGAGAATTGTGTGCACATTTTCAAAATTCTGTGATCCCTACACTAAGTCATATACTACTTAAATTTAAAAAAACCCTCCCATGCAATAAAATCTATTTCCAAGGATAAATAAGCAATAAATTTTGGCTCTTACCCATGTTGTCCTTCGGAATAATACTTCCTGCCGCGACAACATGGAAACGATAATTTGAATAATTGTATTTCCCACTGAATTCTAGAAGACGTGCACAGAAAATGAAGTTACATTTATGTCCAGAAGCAAAACAAGGGGCCATCTCAGCATTTGCTCAATGAATCAGGGAAACTGGACGAAAAACCTGATCGAGATGGGGGTCATTGACCCGGAGGCTGTAGTACAATACTTGTTACAGGTTGTTTATACACATTTATACAGTCCAAATAATGCATTATGTATCATTGTTAAAATTAATGTTACTTTTCTTGTGATGCTCAGTATAGTCTCTAATTGTATAGAAACAGTTATGCAGCAGAAACGATTTCACTTGGGATTTAAACGTTTCTATCGAATTTAATTGTTTAATGTCATCTGGCAAAGTGTTGTAAAATAATGTACATGCATTGTATGTGAATTTTTTGTAATTAGCTGTTGATACTGTCTCCTGATGAATATGATTTCTACGTCGAGTGTTATAGCTATAGACATCGGCATTTTCTGAAAATATATTCCCGCCCTTAAGCAAGTCATTTTTGACAAAAACCACTGATTCGTAAATAAACAGACACGGTAATGGTAAAATTCCTAGATTAATGAAGAAAGGCTTACATGAATCACGTGGGTGGGATTTGGTTATTATTCGTACAATTCGTTTTTGTAATCTAAAAGTCAGGGAGCTATAAGATGTATTTCCCCAGAATATTATGCCATATCTCAGGCGGGAATGAACATTCGCGAAGTATACACAACAAGCAGTATGAAGGCTGACTGAATTTGCAAGAATTCTGAACGCGTAGCATAATGAACTTAATTTTGTGTTCAATTCATTTAAATGAACGTTCCATTTAAAGTTTGACTGAATTGAAAGACCTAAAAAATTTGTTGCCTTAACATCAGTCAATGGTACACCGTTCATTTTCAGTGGAGTACAGAATTGTTTATTTGAAATGGAAAACTACATTAAAACAGTTTTCTTTTCGTTTACTATTAATTTGTTATTTCGGAACCCAATTTGAAAATCTGATATTGTACTATTTACGGTTTCTTCATTGCAAAGGATGTTCGTATCATCCGCAAAGAGAACCGTTCTTCCATTTCGAATCGTCGAGGGCATATCGTTTACGTAAAGTAGGAACAGAATAGGGCCTAAAATCGATCCTTGAGGAACTCCACATGCAATGGGCAAAGAGTCGGAAAGGTGCGTACGTAATGTTCCATCATTCCAGTAAGGTATTTCAACTTACTGAGATCGTTGTTTAAGGTACGAACATAACCAATCTAGAGCAATACCACGGATTCCATATGAAGGTAATTTAGAAAGTAAAATGTCATGATCAATGATGTCAAAAGCTTTTGAGAGATCTAAAAATAATCCAATAGGTGCCTCGTTTTGATCTAATGATGAGGCGACATCTTTAAGAAAAGAAAATATAGCTGTTTCCGTTGATTTTGATTATCTAAATCCATGTTGGCAATCTGAAAGCGCGTCGTGTTTACTGAGAAACGTTTCCATTCGTACGTAAAAAAGTCTCTTTAATATTTTTGAAAAAACTGATAGAAGAGAAATGGGGCGATAATTTTGAATTTCATTTTTGTTGCCTTTTTTGAAGAGCGGCTTAATTTTAGCTGTTTTGAAAATATCTGGAAACGTTCCAGTGCATAAAGATGCATTAAATATGTGAGTTAACGGGTGTATAATGGCATACGCACAAGTCTTTAACAAAGAATCTGGGAATTCATCTAAACCGGACGAATATTTATTTTTTAGTTTACCGATTATTTTGAGAATTTGATAGGAAGAAGTTTCGGAAACGAACGTTGTGTCTAAAATTTTGGGTGAACTGTCTGTTTTTGAATTTTGTGCCTGAAGACCCTTAGTGAGATTGGCAGCAATTCTCGAAAAGTATTGGCTAAAGAGACTAGCCACTGTTGCCGGATCATTTACATTTATATCGTATTTTTAAACAACATTCTCTACGGGTTTACTAGTTGATTTGGTAGTATTTTTTATTATATTCCACATTGGTTTTGTTTTATTATTTGAGTTCAAAATATCCTGATCGTTTTTCATGATTTTAGCCTGCCTTATGACTTTACGTAACAATGTTTTGTATTTTTTAAAGTAGATAAGAAAATCTTGAGATACGTCATGACGTTTAGAAATGAAAGAAAGAATTCGCTTGTTTTTACAAGATGTCCTAATCCCGTGTGTTATCCATGAATTGCTTTTCCGTGAAATATTTAATTTTCGTTTTTGAAGAGGAAAGCAAGTGTTAAAATGAATTGAAAGAGTTGAAAAAAAAGAATTATATTTGTCGTTTGTATCAACAGTATTATAAACCGCTTCCCATGATTCCTGCATCAAGTAATCAATGAATAATTTAATTTTACTTTTAGTAAACAACTAGTCATACGTGTATTATTTATTGTGTCAGTGTTCGCATTTCTTATAATGGTAAGAATTTGTGCATCGCGGTCACTGAATCGTAAATCTTTGGTTTCAACTTCATATCGAGTAGTAGTTTTGTTAATTATAATTTGATCAATTGCCTTCATCGAATGTTGTGTGATCCGTGTAGGTATATTAATTGTAATGTCTAAATTGAAGGAATTAATTAAATTGAGAAACTTTTCTTTCTCGCAAGATTCGACCAGAAAATCAATGTTAAAATCTCCGCATACAACAATGGATTCAAAAGAGGGATTGCTGACTTTGTTAAGTGTTATCTCCAGGTTTTCTAAGAAATCTGCAGTTCTCTTTGTTGGAGGTCTGTAAATGCAAAGTATTATCACTTTTAGTGAAGTAAGATGTACAACAGAAATTTCGAAAATATTTTCAATGGAATACACATTTAATTCCGCCAAGGGGATAGAATCAATATTATTTCTAACGTAAATACAGGAACCCCCATACGTAGGACCTTTAAGGGATTCTCTCTCTCTGCAATAAAAGCCTGCGAGGTAAAAGTTTGGAATTTGGAAAATGCTAAGTTCATTAGAAGATAACCAATGTTCTGTAAAGCAAAGAACGTCCGTTTGATTTAGATCGCTCTGTAGAGCTGCCTCGATAAACTCAGTTTTATTTAAAAGGGATTTAACATTATGGTGCAGAATGTTTATCTTTTGCAAGTACCTACACGAATGTTTTTCTGCTGCATCTGACTGTAGTTGCTATATATTTACTCCATTTTTACCTCGAGTGCGTGGTCGAAGGTTGTAGTGTGTCCCGGCAGTGACAGGCTGTGAGGAAGATGGGGCATCAGATGTAGACGAATTGGTAGTGGGAATGGGAGAAACATGAGTAGGTTCAGAGGAAGAGGCAACAGGGTTCGAAAGAATGGTGGGGGGTGGACAACGTAAGGAAGGTGAAAGGGATGGATTTTTGGCAGGAGACTGCGTAGGACTGGAGTTGATGTATTGTGCAAGCTTGTTACCGACTGCATGTTTTCCAGCAAGGTTTATGTGAAGACCATGCCGGGTGAAGTATTTTGCTGAGAGGAAATTAATTTCAAAAAGTGTGACATTTGTTTCTCTCAGCTGCAGTTTCAATTGTTGGTTTGCGTGCTTAAACTCGCTGCATAGTGTTGGTCTGTTGTACCAGAAGGGCAGAGTCGAGACTACAATGTTAGTATTTTGGGCGGCACATTGTAATTTGTTAACATGTTGTTCAGGTGTAAAGTTACCGCCCAAGTTAATGTCATTTGCCCTCCTATGATAATGACTGTGTCCTGATTGGTCATTGTTTTCGTGTGGGTGTCCAATTTTGCAGTCACATCTGCAAACCTCCCGTTAGGTTTAAAAATAGATGAGACTGAGAAATTGGAGGGTAACTTCCTACTGAGAATGGAGGAAAGATGGCGGCCATGACTGTTAGCTAAAATAAGTACCTGTTTTTTAGGTTCAGTAGGAATGTCTTTGTTTTCAAGTGAGCTAGGATGCGCAGCTTTACGTGTTTGGGTTTTGACGCGCTTCCTAGCCTGTTTGCGTTGGTTTGTGCATGAGTTTGTCGATGGTAGAGAAGGGTGGTGAGGATCAGGAAGGCGAGGAAAATCTGTTTCATAATCTAAAACACTAAATTTGTTTTGAGTTGTGACCGGATGCGGTGTCTGTGTCTTTTGTACAGTCACGGGTGTACGGTTGGTATTATTCGCAGTGTTGCCGATTTGTACCCAACCGTCTGTGTAGAGAACGACCTCTTCCAACCTTCGGACATGTTGAACTAAATTATTGTTTACGTGTGTGTCAGCTTTGAGAGTGTAGAGAGTAAAGAGAGTAGAACGAACAGTAGCCATGTCACGAATGCGTTTTAATGTACGTGATAAAAATTGAAATAAATACAAGAAAACCCAGATAAGAGCAACAAAAACCTAGCTTAGTATTTTAAAAGTGTTAAATTGGTGTGTATTAAATAAATTAAAAATCAAGATTCAATACAAAAACTAGAAGGTATGCTACACACAATTCTAATGGAGCTAGTACTTACGAAATTTTGCAATGTGGCTACGTAGAATTTCGTCAACTGTTTAAGCTGCAACTGTTTAATACAATCAGTACCGTATACTTTACCGTAATTAGATAAAAGATAATATCTGAAAGTTTATCTTCAATATATAAGAATAAGATTTGAAACAAATTCACTTTGATACACCGTCCTCGTAACGTTCAAAAAACGGAATAGTCACTTGTCACAGAAATAGAATAAATCTTTGAGAAAATTAATTAGCACAGTGATTTAATATTGGAAGTAAATTGAACTGTGAATAGATTTTGACACTTATCACTACCTCATAAATCTGAAGTTCGTTGAGGTTTGAATGTCCGTTTAAAATTCGTAATCTGTTTGTCTTGGTTATAGCAAAAAAAAATCAGTTGGAATTATATTCTCAGATAACCTGCAACAAGTAATAAAAGCACTTAAAACACACTAGGCACAGTCAAATCGCTAAAAGTAGTAGATATTCACAAAATATGAAGAGCACAACCAGATGCGTCCGTCTCGGAAGATGGCGTCAAGTTTATTATATCCTATCGACATTCGTCTGAGAATTATTCCACTCCTAACGAGGCATCTTTCGCACTGTCGGCTCGTCGCATGTAGGCCGAAGTTCGCCCTTTCGAGCTCGCCTGTTCGGGGGGGAAAGAACCCGAGGAGGGAAAGAAAACCTCCGAACAACCGGTTTCATAGGCCACGCAGCCCGCCGGCCTGCTCGCCCGCTCGCTGGCTCGCTCGCCAGAGCGACGTACCGTATGAAACCAGACGAATAACATTACGCAATAGCAATATTTTTCCGTTCATTCGGTAAAGAAATTGATTAGAATAGAGAAAGAAAAGACGTCGGCGTTCCCCCTTTCTCTCTCTCTCTGTCTCTCTCTCTGTCTCTCCGTCTCTCTCTCTGTTTCTCTCTGTCTCTCTCTGTTTCTCTCTGTCTCTCTCTGTCTGTCTCTCTGTCTCTCTCTGTCTGTCTCACTGTCTCTGTCTCTCTCTGCCTGTGTCTCTCTGTCTCTCTCTCTCTGTCTCTGTCTCTCTCTCTGTCTCTGTGTGTGTGTGTCTCTCTCTCTCTCATTTATTCAGATCAGGAAATGATATATTCTCCACTGATTGTTGTCGAGAAACTATTATTCTATATTTCTTTAGTATTTCTTTCATTCTAACTCAACTTCTTTCTACCTTCTTTCTTCGTCTACCTTTCTTTCGGTAAACTAAATCTTGTGAAATTCCTAACGCCGAAATGAAGCGTCGGAACGTCGTTTGAAACAGGCCATTTCTAAAATACGAAAGACGATTTTTCGTGCGGAATGTGCTTCAAAACGGTGCAAGTTCTCGGTTCCACCCCAGCGACACCTTTTTTTCCCCTTTTGTTCAACAATTTCGGCGTCTACGTTGTCGGATATTACAAAACTTTACTAGTCTTCTGCCGCAAACCGCTTTACAATACGACAAACTGATCTCGAGATATAATTTTGAACACGGCCATACATTAGCGCATTGGGGAAGGCACGCCCGGAAGCACCGTCACCGATCTCATAGACCACGCAACCCCCCAGCTGGGCCGGCCGGCCCCCCCGCCCCCCACCCCGCCCGGCCTCTCAACCGCTGGCTCGCTCACTCGCAGTGCGACGTTCCGTAAGAAACCACACGAATAACATTACGCGATAGAAATACTTTTCGGTTCTTTCGGTAAGGAAACTGTTTAGAATAGAGAATGAAAAGATGTCGTCGTTCCCTCCCTTAGTCTCTCTCCCTCTCTCTCTCTCTTGTTCCTTCCATTCTTCCTTTCTCTCTCTTTCTCTCTCTCTCTCTCACTCACTCACTCACTCATTCCATCCTCCTTACTTCTTTCGGATCATCAGGGATCCCGAATTCGCCACTACCAACGCCCATTGTTGCACTACAGAAAATTGTTGACGTTTTTATTGTAGACGTGTTTCCAGAGAGAGAGAAAGAGAGATAGAGAGACGCCGTCGCAGGCGACCCTCGCTTGACGCCCCCCCCCCCGCGCACACACACACACGCACACACACACATCACAGCTGAGATCGCCGGCGGCGCCCTCGGGTTCTGCGATGTTGCCTTTTGGCGCACGGTGTTGCAGCTCGACGGTAGCATTTTGGAACAGGCAATGCTACTAATACATATTTCACGACTGTCGTAATCTACGCATTTTCTATGATCATCTTGGTTTCTCCCCTTATTTCTACCTGTATTCCTTCCTTTCGTTCTCTCTTTTCTTGCTCTTTTCTGGCTCATTGCAAAGTCGCAAGCCTTTCACCACTGAGATCCGGGTTCGATTCCCGTCGAATCTTTTGTTCCAACAAAACGAGTTTGGCTGCTTCACAAGGGCTAGTCCAACCCCTGTGCCCTATACCCTACTCGTATCCTTATTCCTTCCTAATTCTGGCCGCTGGGTAGTGACGCAGGAGCGCGCGGTAGGAGGCGCGTACGCGGAGATGCTACCTGGCGGTCCTCTTGACAACCGACTGCGACGAGACGCGACAGACTATACTAACGGAGGATTACTCCATAAAACAAGCGCAGTAATAGGAGGATTATTCCGAGAAGCGCAAAGCGCTCAACGCCCCCCAAAGGGGCTTGGAGACGCGTTGCAAAGTAGATGCAACAAATTAAAAAAAAAAAAATTATAGAAATGCGGCTAATCGTTTATAAATGTCTATCAAAAATTGCAAGTCTTTTGCACGACACCGCATTTCCATCGACCAAGAAAAGGCGTCGCTGTTTTCTCTCTCTCTCTCTCTCTCTCTCTCTCTCTCTCTCTCTCTCTCTCTCTCTCTCATCAATCTACCCTTCTGTCTTCCTTTATTGCTTTCTTTCGTTTATTCTTTCTTTCTTACTTTCGATTTTTCAGAGATCGCGAATCCATAGGTAACGTTCGTGTGTTGTAGCGTAGGAGAATATTGTCGAGGCCGTTGCGCCGCAGTCACAAATTCGACGCGCAGTTCCGCGAATCACGCCCGGATAAGCTGTCAACGATCAGATATCCCACGCACGCCGCCGGTCAGTGCGTGCAGCTGCGCGCCTCTGCGAGGCGGTGCAAGCGCCCAGCCAAGGCCAAGGGCACTAGCGAAGGAGATTATCTTTCTCTGCGGGGGCTACGAGTCGAGCAGATTCTGGGATTTCGTAGGGACAGAGTATTCTCCTAAGCAGTTTCATTACCTGCATCTTCGTCCGTTGTCAGAATGGCGGGTTCCACCTCCGCAGCGAATATTACGACTTCTTCGCTCTTTCTGTTTTGTACAGATCTGTTATTGACCTCTTCTTGTCCCTCGCCTTCCCATCATCGTTTTCAGCTTACACATACTCGTAGGAAACGAGCCGCTAATTTTTAGATATCTATTAACCCAACGTTCGCTTTGTCGGTCCGAAGCACTTACAACGACGTCGAGAATGTTCGATCTTCCGAGCGAGCCTGCACGCCGTGGAATGACACCGGAGGGGAAAAGAAAGCTGGGGATAGAAAGTCGAGACGCCATGTCGGCATTCGTCTGGAAAATATTCGACCCAAAATGATGCAACTTTAGCATTATCGGACCGGAGAACTTGGCCCGACGTCGTGAGAGTTGGCTCTTTCGAGCACACTTGGGCGCCGGGGAAAGACCCGGAGGGGGAAAGAAGGACCGCGATCTTTAGACAAGAGGTTACTCTGCTCGAATACCAAAGAGCGACGCCATATCCACATTCGTCTGGAAACTATTCGCGACACAAAGAGGCAACTTTCGTATAGTTGGCCCTGAGCTGTAGGGCGGATGGCGTGAAAGTTCTCTTTTTCGAGGTGGCCTGCACGCCTGGAAACTAACCGGAAGGCAAAAATAAAGCAGTGGTTCGAATGCCAGACGAATCTGCTGCTGGCATTCGGAAAGGCGATTTCCTATCGACATCTGTCTGGAAACAATTCAACACCGAACGTGGCAACTTTCGCACAGCCGGCTCGCAGCTCCCAGTACGACGTCGTAAAAGTTCGTTCTTTCCAGCCCTTTCCAGGGGAGGGGGGGAGGGGGAGAGAGAGGGGGAGGGAGGGAGAGGGGGCGGCAAAAACATATATAGTAGAATCCAGTGGCGGCTCTGGGAATAGACAACAGGGAGGGCACACAACGCTGCAGGATCCAATAAAGTTAGGCATTCGAACAATTGTCATATTTGTATTAAGTCACATAAGTCAATCGAGTAATCTCCGAGGAAGACAGTCTAAACACCGGATTTATAAATTAAATTTAGTTTTCTGTTTTTAGATTCTGCAAATTTATCTATTACTAATTCATTAAAATTAACCGAGTCTCCAAACAAAACTCTTTCTATCGATAACATACAAAGTGCATTCAATCTCTCTTCTGTCATGGTATTTAATAAAAACGACGACACTCTCTTTAAAGTGGAGAAAGCTCTCTCTGATTCAACAGTTGTAATTGGAGTTGAACATATTACTTTTAATAATTTAGCTGATTCTGAAAACACATCCAGTAAGTTATTATTCACTAACACTTCCAAAAGTGGTAAAATTCCTTCAGCACAGCCCAAATCACTCCTTTTATACAGCACATTCAGCTCAGATTTGTTTGCTAGCTTCTACAAACGGATAGTACTGTAAAATGCGATCAACGTTTTCTTGGGGGAAATTTCCTGATATTGTTGGAACATTTTACAATCAAAGATGAGGTTAAATGCCCCGTAAAATTAAGACGATCATTTACCCCTGTGATAATTACATCACATACTTCAAGAGCTGCCATTCTACAGCCCTCAACCTTCCTTCTTTTACCTTCACAGTTGTTTTTTACATTTATATTTCCATGACACAGGGGATTGTCTCTTATCTTTTGAATATTATTTTTGAATTCATTTACATAATCATTAATTTGCAAAGAATCGACACCCCTCTTTTGGATCTGGTTACATAAAATTTCAACATGAGGCATTACTTTGCTAAAAAAGTCAAGCCAAAATAAGAATAGGTCATCTTTCGACATATTTAGTAATCCTACAGCCTTTCTAATCGTATTAGTCAGATTCTCCATCAATTATCTATTCAAAACATTGAATCAGATCATCTTTGTGAGCATAAACAACAAGAACTGACCTGCTTTGAAAAGATCAACGAGTATTTGGCCCATGGGGGAGGCGTCTTTTCACCACATTGTTTAACACAGTCATTCGTGTGGATGAACTTGAAAAGAAAGCAACAAATCCTTCAAGACTAGAAAAAAAAATCTGGCCATTTTGTTTTGGGAAACACATTTTGCAACTATTAAATTGAACTGGTGAGCGTAGCAGTGAACGAAGTGTGCAACACGATAAGTTTTTTTTTGCAAAATAGCTTGCACACCATTAACCTTTCCTGACATCACGGATGCTCCATCATAACTCTGGCCAATTAATTTGTCAGAATTTTCATGCAATTTCAAAAGCTGAAGCTGCTCTAAAATACACTGACTGATACTCTCAGATGTGTGAGCCTTTGGGACTATAAATCCCCAAAAGCGCTCATAGATTTTATTATCATGAACATATCGGATTATCAGTACCAATTGACTCTGAGTAGAAACGTCAGTCATTTCATCAGCTCGAATTGCAACTTAATCTGAATTTTCTACTTCTAGTAATATTAACGAACGTGCAGCACTCAATATTGCATCAAGCAATTCATTTTGCACAACCTTTGATGTTCCTAAGAAACCACATTTATTTTCGGTCAAATGTTTCTTCAAAATACTGTCAACGTCACTCATTAAATTTATTAATCCACGGAACACACCAGGATTGGAGGAATCAGCTGATTCATCGTACCCTCTCAAAGCAAGCTCGAAAGAACCACAAAAGCAAATGCAGTCAATGATTCTGCTTAATATGCATCTATTTTCTCTCACACTTTCGTTGTGTTCCTTAACAGAACGTCTGTAAGCTGAATCGAGTTGTGATTGAATGCTTACAGAACCAAGCATTTGAAATTCAATTTCATAATGCATGCGTTTTTCACTCATGGCGTGCTTCCTCACCTTCTCTTTCAAATGTTTTATATCCTTCACACCGTTTACTGTGCAGGATTCATCAGTCTGAGGCGAGAATATTAAACACACGAAGCAAAAAAATGCGTGAACTTCATCACAACCACAAAGCCACTTTGCCAGACAATACAACTTCGAGTGAAATTTTCGTACAAAAGAACGATTGCCATTTCAGGTTGCATAATTTTCATATCAGGCCGAGGTGGTCCAATTCTCTTTATGCACAGCCGTGCATCATAATCAAGATTGACTGTTTGCAGGCATTTTACAGAATTGGAAACCATTCTCAGTCTCAAGGCAACACACAAATGAACAACACAAAATGGCCGCAAAGATCAGAACACAGAGCATGCATACAGTTGGTACATGGATCGGAAAACCGATGCCGACCATGCTGATTGCACACGACTGCACTCATTGCTTGTGAGGGGCAGATCAGTTAAACAGGCCACCAGCAGATAGCACTGGCCTTGACGTAAATGAAGCGAAAGGAATACTGTAAGTTTAAAAATCGATCAATAGGTAGCGCCGGTCAACGGCGATGCTACTTCCCGTGGCAAGCTGCTCGGCGGCGGCCGTCGCAAGACGCCAGTTGCCGAACCTATGTTGCCATTTGAGCACTCATTGGTGGCGATTTCTTTCAGTAAATTCGGTAACAACAGCGCATTTTGGACACTGGGGCGAGTGTCCGCAGCCAATGATAACCATTCTAGGGAACAAGCGGGAGTATGAATGCTAAAAATACGTTCGATTCGAAAACAACGCTACGAAGATGGATACCCACGGAGATTATTTTAAAGCTGGCTTTACACTAGCAAGAAAATAGCGAGCAATATTATTTCGCAAGAAAAGTTGCCAATGTAAACATTGCGGCAATAAATATTTCTGATGTTGGCAATATTTCTTGCTAGATATTCCGATCGTAATGTAAACACCCGTGTTTCCATCCTCGGAGAGATATTGCCGGCTGTTGCTGGGACTAGAATTGGATTGAAGTCTGAGCAAGATATTGCTGGAAGAAGCCAATGATGGCCACGGTCAGATGCGCTGGGAGTACGGTTAAGGTAGTACATAGACGTATTATTTTGAATTGTTATATCATTTTTTTTCGTAAAATGGGTGTGTGAAAAAGTTTAATAAAATAAATGAAGTAATAAATATTACAAATCCTTTATGGTTGATTATCGAATGGTTCAAATTTTGATTTAGCTACAGATGCTCCCTAATTATTAATTTTGTTATGTTAAAAATTATCAAGATTCCTAATCTAAGATTTTAAGATTAATGTATAATACATCAACATTATATCAAGAACATTTTCAAACTTTTTACTGAATTAGTAATTGCGCTTTTTATAAACAGAAAATTACTTAGAACCCACGTGAATCGTAGTCCACGAAAACATATTGAGGCTCCTGAACCGAATTTGCACAAGCCCCTTTCCCTTTCGTCTTAAAATACAGTCACGTCTTCACAAAACGTCGTTTCTTTGTCTCTTCATTGAGCACAATAACTGCGACCACGACTCGCATCTTCTCCCTTCTACTAACCATGTCGGAGTGAGATATAACCTCACTTAAGTTGACGCGCCATTTTCCTCGTGGCATCACCAAGTACGGCAAGATAAAGTTCTAATGTAAAGCGATCGGCAATATCTTGTCGGAAAGATCTTCCTCCCAACTTTCTGGCAACATATTGCCCCGTCTTGCTCTTGCTAGTGTAAAGATGACCGCAAGAAACAGCAACAAATTGCTAAAAGATGTTGCGGAAACCTATTGCTAGTGTAAAGCCAGCATAAGTAGTGCAGGAAGAGAAAAACTGATCTCAGTAGGAGGGGGCAGTGTCCCTAGCGCCTCCCTGCTGCAGCCGCCACTGGTAGAATCGCTAAACAATCATGAGTTGCTTTTGATCCATTACTCACAAAAGCCCAGTTATTACAAATATTTCAAAGTATAGCCACTGAAAAACGATACGTCATTGATCAAACAATCATTGAACATGGCCACATTCCTCTCCGTCTTCCACCGTACCATCCAGATCTACATTGTGATGTCTGAACCTGTCTGAATTTGTTTGTGGATTTATAAAAGGGCACGTGGCAGCAGCAACAATTGGTATATCCTTAAAAGAAAAGGAAACGTTTTGCAGAGAAGCGTTTGCACAATACAGTGCTGACAAAATGCTGCGAGCATGTGCAGGAATAGAAGCGAGATATATTAATTTAATGTGATGGACCAACACTTTTGTCATTTCTTCGGACACTCCTGGCAGTGCGAGTTCTTCTGCTGACGACGAGGGCAGTGACGACGAGTGACGGTCACTGCGACCTCCATTAAGTTAGAATCGCAAAGTTTTCAAAAATTATTGAAACTAGGCCCAAAATTTGTCGCTAATTTGTTACGCAAAAAAAATTTGTCGCTCTTCATTTGACCCTGGTATTAAGATTCGGCTAACTTGATATCAACTTAGCATCGCAAACGCAAGAAAACCAACTAATTACAGACATGAAAAATAACAACATAGGAATTTGTCGCTTTTTTGTCGCCCTTCAAATATTACCAGAAATGCAATTTTTTCGCAAACACGTGGCGAAATTCGTGTCAAGTTAGCATCGCAAACGCAAGAAAACCAACTAATTACAGACATAAATAAAAAATAACACCATAGGAATTTGTCGCTTTTTTGTCGCTCCAGACCTTACAAAAAACAAATTTTGCCGCTCTTCAAATATTACCAGAAATGCGATTTTATCGCAAACGCAAGAAAACCAACAAATTACAGACATAAATAAAAAATAACACCATAGGAATTTGTCGCTTTTTTGTCGCTCCAGACTTTACAAAAAACAAACTTTGTCGCTCTTCAAAATAATACCAGAAATGCAATTTTTCGTAAACCCGGTGCGAAAGTCGTGTCAAGTTAGCATCTCAAACGCAAGAAAACCATAAAATTACAGTCATAAATAAACAATAACACCATAGGAGTTGGTCGCTTGTTTGTTGCTCAAGAGTTCATCAAAAATTTGTTTCTTTTCTTGCGTTTGCGATGCTAAGTTGATATCAAGTTAGCCGAATCTTAATACCAAGGTCAAATGAAGAGCGACAAATATTTTTTTTTGCGTAACAAATTAGCGACAAATTTTGAGCCTAGTTTCAATAATTTTTGAAAACTTTGCGATTCTAACTTTACGGAGGTGTCACTGCGTCTCGCAGTCGCCTCTCCTTGAAATCTCAGATGCCACAGGGTGGGGGCACCCTCCGAGACTTCAACAAAGGTACGTCCGCCATGATGGTTTTATTGCGAGCGGTTCAGCTATAGTCATCTATGTTCAGAACCTAAAACATCCATTTTCATGCCAAGTACTGCCTAATTTCGTAATTTTGTTAGCTATTTTTGATGCCTAAATCATCACATTTTTGTGCCTAAAATTCCGATGTTAGTCATCACATCAGATGTGTGGCATTTTCAACATTGGGGGCATTTGTCAGACCAGGAAATCGCCTCACAGAAGGACCGCCAGATTTATCATATACAGGAATTATAGGCGAGGTATGAAATTGAAAAACAATGTGATGAACAATGTAAATTATTATTTCTTATGATGTCCCTCGAAACGAACTACATGAACAGAAAGGGACCGTCAAGATAACTCTTACGGTAAGTGAACACTTGCTAGCGAAATGTTGAAGTCTGCTTGCTGTCACAGCTTCCTCAATTTCCCTCAGCAGGATTTGCAGCGGCGTCGAAATTTTCTTGTTTTTTCGTGAAAGTATTTTCTTTTCTTATAGAATACCTGTAATCGAAAATAATTTCCCTTCCGGGAAATTAAATTTCCGCGAGAAACGTAATTTCTCCGAGCAAGAGCGAACGATTTCAGTAGTAAGACGTCGCTAGCTAGAATCTACCGGAAAAAAGCGACCTACATGACTTTCATCCTGATTATGTAATAACCTGTAAGCATTGTAGATACTAATTAAGTTAATAATTCGCACATACAGTGAGTGTCAAAAGAATTGGTGGGAACTTCTAGGAAATTTCAGTAAATGAATAAATTTCTATTGTAAAATAAAACACAAATGAAAAATTTAAGATCGCATTGAAAACAGTATATACTTTGTATTTATTATTAGCAAACCAAAAATAACAATTTATTGAAAACTTAAAAGAAGTTTACAAACATTAGAATGCGAAAAAAGTCAGCCAAAAGTATTGGAACAGCCACATGATTGGTGGTTAAAAATTAAATAAAATTGTAACTGATACCACATTAATATTTGGTAGATGTCCTCTGGCATTTAAAATGGCTTCTATTCGTGTTGGAATTAATTCTACAAGCTTTGCCGTCATAAGTGGCAAGATACTGTCTCATTCCTCCTACAGTGCGCGCTTCAGAAAATTTTTACATAAAATCGTTCTGCTCCTAATTTAGTTCTCCAAAATATCCCTTAAATATTCAATAGGATTAATGTCTGGAGATAGTGGTGGCGTTTCCAGATATTGTGGTGTATTGGAAAGGATCCTCATTCTTGCGTTTCAAGCCGTGTACTTAGGATCATTGTCCTGAAAAATGAAATCGTCTTTGCGGCCCATGTAGGTGGAATCACTATCGAGAATTACGAGAATAGAAGCAAACGCATGAGACCATGCGGTCTGGTACCGCTACAAAATCATTAAATCTCCCTACGAGATCATGTAGTCTCGCATGGCAGCCAACATGATAATAACATTACAATTGTGTATATCGTCGATACACAATAGTAATGAAAAACGCGCCCAGGCCAACAACTTTATTAAAGCCGATTGATTGATATTTTTGTGTTTCCGGGCGCGTCAACTTCTTTGGTCATTAGTCCCGTTAGTGTAGTGCATGATTTTTCGAGGGAGTTGGTGATCTTCCCCCGCAGGATGGCGAGATCCGGCGCCGACCTACCGTCGGCGAGTGGGGTTTCCCCTAACCAGGACTCTCGCACCAGCGGGGCACCGCCCCAGCCGAGACAAGCTCTAAGCTCCCGACCGATCTCCCGGAATATGTGCTAGTGTAGTGCATGCTAGTGTAAATGTGTGTGGGTGTAAGGGGAAAGGATAGGACAAGGTAGGGGAAGGAAAGATCGCGCGCGGTCCGTGGCTCGTTTGGTAGGGTACTGCTCCGGTTTTGATTGATTGATTTTTTCGTGTTTCCGGGCGCGTCAACTGCTTCGGTCATTAGTCCCGTTAGTGTAGTGCATGTTTTTTTTTCTCTGGAGATGAGAGTGTTTTTTTCTCGGGAGATGGCGGTGAACATCTCCCGCTGGATGGCGAGATCCGGCGCCGACCTACCGTCGGCTAGTGGGGTTTCCCCCTAACCAGGACTCTCCCACCAGCGGGGCACCGCCCCAGCCGGGACAAGCTCTAAGCTCCTGACCGGTCTCCCGGAATATGTGGTAGTGTAATGCATGTTGGTGTAAGTGTGTATGCAAGGGGAGAGGATAGGACAAGGAAGAGGAAGGACAGATCGCGCGCGGTCCGTGGCCCGTTTGTTAGGGTACTGCTCCGGCATTCGCCTGGTGTTGATCGGAGAAACCGCGGAAAACTACCGATCAGAGCAGCCGGCCTCTAGATTTTTCCTCCAGAAAGCAGCTGAATTCGACCTAGCTGTAAAGCTAGAGTCGAAAATCCTGCCGCCGTCAGGACTCACACCTAGGACCTCCCGGTTAGAGGCGCTGCAGTGACATCAGTTGATGCACTGAGCTACCGCTACCGGTACTGCTCCGGCATTCGCCTGGTGTTGATCGGAGAAACCACGAAAAACTACTGATCAGATCAGAGCAGAGCGACTGAATTCGACCTAGCTGAAAAGCTACTGTCGAAAATTCTGCCGCCGCACATTGGGAAAAAAGCCCGAAAAGCTGGCCAAAAGTCAAATAAGGTGCCAATCGCGTGTAAAACATTTTATCTTGGGGTTTTTGGGGTCGCTGAATCCGAATCTGTAGTTATATTTGCAATTATTTAAAAATTGGAATAAATAGAGACAATAATACATCAGAAAATTCATTTATGAATCATTCAGTCTCGTGTTTTTAAGAAAACAAAATCGTATATCTTGATGCTGCTTGCCACCTTTTCTCACACCTCAAATTCACACAAGGTAATGTCTGTTTTTGAAATATTGCTAATTCTGACGCGACAACCATTCTTTTTCGACAATTCAGTTTCGAGAAAATTCACTTGTTCATTGAAATTGGAATTTAAACATCTCAGTAGCAACATAAATATTTCCTTCTGCGTATGTAATATTACTTCGTGAGATCCTGAAACAACGATCAGTGCACTTCACAACAATACCGTACTAAGCCGTGCTGATAACTCATTTCTTTTTATTTAATTTCAATTAAGAAGCTAATACTTTTTTGACACGCCTGGAGAATGAAATTATTTTTTTTTATTTTTTTTAGATTCTATTTTATCTGTATCAGTATTTTACGCACCATCAGGAACAGCCACTTTATTTAATGAACAATGACGATTCATATCCCAGTTAAACACGAAGTGTATGTAGGTGAATAACAGAAGAGATTCTTGCATAGATTTACAAAATTACCACAATATTTAATGATTTAACCTTCCTTTTCTTTCTTTCGTTTTTTAAAATGTTTTTTCTATTTCTAAAATTATATATTTTATAGCCATGTGCTATTAGTAATCTATTAATCCTAATGTTTTTTGTTTTGACTAGTGTTTTAATTTGTTTATATTCCTCGTATCAGAAAACTGAGGATGTTTGAAATTGCTACACCTACACTTTTATTGCAAATATACTTGAAAAGAATATCCTTTTATGTGTAGTTATTGAATAAAATCTAATGGTTTGAAATACATAATATTTAAGATACTTTTGTTTATATTATTTGCCATACCATTCGTTAGTATTCAGAATATTCATCATCAATTTCATTCAATGTTGAATGTGGCTATAGCAGACACAGTGGCAGTGACGGACGTAAAAACTTTGGTTTTATGCTAGTAAAAAGATGAAATTTTGAGTTACATTTCAAAAATCATAATATTTGGAAGAATAAATTAATATAATATATTATTATAACAAATTTTTACTAATCATATTAACGCTTTGCACTTTTTGCGAAGTTTCCAAACGCTCGTTTTCCGATGAACATCTTATTTGTGATATTATTTATAGTTCTACAACTGTATTAGCAGATATTATCAAGTAATTGGTACGGATTCTATTAAAAAATATAAGAAATAATATTTTAAACACTGAAAAACTGCGGTAGAAGGCTCTAGTCTTAATTTGTATCCTCTTAGAACATCAAATTGTAATGTAAATAAAATGAGAGCAATTTGAATACCAATTAACATATTATAAATTTAAACAAATTTAGAAATGATTACTAATAATATCGATCATATCTTTAAGAACAATATAATATTTCCAGATATAATTATAGACTCTTGGAACAAAGTTAAGATGGGCGCCGCGTATTGACACGCCAATGTAACTTCCACCGCCCATCTGCTTTGGAATGTTTTTTATTGCCCCACAACTTTATTAGCAGATATTAGCAGCTAATTGTAATGAATATCACTAAAGAACGTAATAGTTGATATTTTAAAATATGAAAGAGGGTGCTAGTACGTGAAAATCCTAACTTTTATCCTGTGAAATAAAAAATAATATTATAAAAATTCAACGAGAAATCGCAATTTTTGAATATAAATTTCTCATGAACAAATCAAACAAAGAAAATGGTAATTACTCACCATACAGATAACACCTACAAGAATAATATAAACTTTCCCAAATGTCATTATATGATCACTGAGCAAAGTTATGCGTGATAGAGCGCGCGCTTGCAAACAGCCTTCGAGATCACACCCAAGAGATGTATATTTTATGTAACTTTGAAACGATGTCAAAACAGTCAGTAAACTTACGTTTTCGAAATTAACGGCATTCAATGCAGAATTTTGTCCTCTTTTAAATGATATGACACAAGTACATATGTAGCAATTCATGTTTTGGACTTTTGGCCAGCTTTTCGGGCTTTTTCCCCAATGTGCGCCGTGGGAAGTGGGAACCGCGGACCTCCCGGTCAGAGGTGCTGCAGTGACATCAGTTGATGCACTGAGCTTCCGCTCCCGGTAGCCGATTCATCTTTTCATCGACGCGCTGTGGTCGATGCTTTTACATTTTGGGTGTTTTGTTTGTAAATGGAAACGTCACAATGAATCACAAGGAAGGGAAAGTGAATGTATGAAATAACTACTGTTCCATTGAAGCGCACTCGTGAGAGAGACGGCCGAACTCCTTTCCTCGCTCTTCGCGTCATCCGCCCGGCTCTTCTATGGCGGGAGGTTTGTCACGGAGCTCAGATGCTTGGCTCAATTTGGTTAATTGTTCCAAAATATTTATTTTTAACGCATTTCTTGAGAAAATTAAAAACTGATTGTTTTTAATATTAAATGTTAAACAAGGTCACAAATAAAGTATTTGCCTTGTTTAAACGAGGAAGCTTTCTTTTATAGTCGCTTTTTCACATCTTTATCGTATAGCGACCACTGTGATATATTTTTAAACTGTAGGGGGAATGCAAAATGCGTAAAATCTTTGTTTATTTGTTTAATCTATTTTAACATTTGCATTTCTCAAGTTTGAGAGAAATTGTAATAAATAATAAAATATAGTACGTGCGCATACATAAATCGTGTTTCAGTGATCAATTTTGTAGCAATCATTATGCATTTGTTTCCTCCCCTTAAGAATAATTGTCAAAATATTTTTTGATTAGCGTTCAATTTAGATTTTGGATACATTTTAGCTATCTTAGGGGCTTTCTTTTGTGTAAATAGTACAAAAATATAGAAACAATTACGTAATAATTGAATTATTAAAACTATAGTATAAACAAACATGCAAAACTGGACCACGGTATTTTTAGTTGTGCTATTATTTTCCCAAATGTTAGGGATATGGTCAAAAAAGAGAAAAATTATCTGATGGTGTGATTAGAAACAATATCACGACAAGAAGGAAGTTTAGGATGCGTAGGAAGACAATTCTGCGTACGAAGATACCTTTGTTCTATCCCTATACTTACTAGCAAGGATAACATCTGTTCCGAGAAATTCGATGAATTTTGAAGGCGGTATCGCATCTTTACCAAGCTTTGCGGCCGAACGTAAGGTCCACGTTCACTGGAGCCCGTGCTTTTGTCATGCCCTCCGACTGACGGCTACGAGAATATCGAGTCGCATCGTTATCGAGAACGCGTTGTCGTTGCAAGGGATTCTCGTGGGCCCCAGTCTCATTCAGTCGTTCTCGCCTATGGGAACGGGAGGAAATATGCTATACTCTCTAATATTTCTTAGCACTTCGAAATGTAGGTTTTGCATAAAGTTGTAACAGCTCGTGAAATCGCATGTGAATCCGAGTATCCAGCCTGGTGTGTGTTGTGTATGAAGCAAAAGAATCCTTCGCATTGTCGAGTTATTTGCGTAATCGAGCTGCGTCTGCCCTACAGGTCCCTCAATCGAGACAAAAGAAATGTCATTCGAGCCGAGGCGGTCTCGCGGTGAAGGACCGATCAATTTTTCACAAAATATCTCAAAAAATTTCTTTAAAATGTTTGTGAGCTTTTCGAGCAATTAAAACGCGCTTTGGGTGACGCACGGCACATACAAAGGTGATGAATAATTCTCTCGATTCTCGACAAGAATCAATTGGCACCGCCCTTAGCCTCTTCCCTCTGTCTAGGAAATCCAGGTAGAGGTCTGGGGAAAACCGTGCTCTTAAGGGATTCAGAGGCCCTACGCCTACATTAGTGAAAGGCTGTGAATTGCAGAATAGTTTCTTTTAGAAATGTTACGATTCGATTAATTAAATTGACGATAATTATCCCTAACTTTGTAAAGATACAAACATTGAACAAGTATTTTAATAAAAACTTTATACATATCTTTCTTTCCCGTAAATGAACCAAATAAATTTCATTATCTGTGCACGCCCTCTAGAATTTAGTGGGAAAATACGTATTCAAGTTATCGTTCTCCATGTCGTGGCCAAGTATTAATCCTAGACGAGGGACATGATGAGGAAAATGAGCTCAAATGTATTGCTGATTTACCCTTGAAAATATATTTTATAACATCGGAGCGAATATTTTTTTAACAATTATTTCTAAAACGCTCATTCACTTGCTGTATTCAAAATTCAAGTCGTATATGGCTTAGGGTAGGGATCACAGACTTGAAAACGTGCACAGAAATCAGTTCCCCATAACACGATACACAGTTATTTAACTGTATTTGACGTAAAAGACATAAATAAAAGCTGGGCAGGAGTAATGTGTTTAACATTTATTATTATTGCGGATTGCAAAGAAATAAAACTTTTTACTTTGAAAATAATCGGAGGATGGGCCGAACTAAAATGGTTATATTCAGTGGCGTAGCCATATTTTATGAAAAGCAAAGAATGCATTTCATTTAAAAAAACAACAAAATTTATAATGTTTTTATTAATAATTTTCGAAAGAACAATCACATGACTCGTCTGGCTTCGTACGTTTGGCATCTTGTACTTCCCGCTCAATTGCGAACGTACGCGAGAGAGAACGAAGGCTGTGGCCGTTCGGAGCCTTCAACGCATGCGCAGAACGTGCGCCCGCAGTCGCAGATATTCTGTTCCACACGGGCTGCATGGTTCCTCCGAAGGCCCGCCTAGGGAGCTTTCGGCAATCCTCGGATCAGTCGTGGGCAGTGGCGGGCCCTCTCACGCCAAGACACAGACAGTGGGCCGCTTGCGGTACGACTTATGACAATCGGTATTGTTCACACGCAATTCGTTTAATTTACATTTTTGAAGAGAAATACCTTGTAGATGGTGAGGCAAATTGATTCTTAGTATTTTCCTTATACACAAAAATAAATACTCTATTATTAATAATACAATTTAAAATGTTTTAACGACTCTTGAAAGTGACAGGGGCAAAAAACAGCGAAATAAATCAATAGGTAATTATAATAAACCTGTTTCCCACCCATTAGGTTCTATCATTTTTAAATTATTTTTGTGGACGTTGGATAAATGTTTGCGGATAGTGAAATAAAATGTTTTTCCAACATGAATGCGGACCACTGTCCGGGCCGTAAGTGCGGTAAGGCGAGGTCGCCGGGCGCCCCTCGCCGTTCGCCCTTCGCCCGGGTGCGCTGGTAATGGTGTCCAGATGTGCGGATACATCATACTGTAGACGTCAAAGATATCAAAGCTGCGCTTTTGGAAGAGGGGCATAAAGTAAGAAATATAATAAATGTCCGCCATAGGGTAACGAAGTTACCTCTCTCTTTGTTCTTCATAGACCTTGAACCAAATTCTAATAACAAAGAAATATTTAAAATTAACCGACTGCTAAATTGTGTTGTTGCATTTGAACCACCGCGTATGAAGGGACGAGACATAGTTCAATGTAAAAATTGCCAAAGATACGAACACCAGAACCTTCTGTGCGTACCCATTTCGGTGTGTTAAGTGTGGAAGAGAACACGCTCCAGACAAATGTGAAAAAGAAAGGCAAAGTGAAGCAACATGTGTCCTGTGTGAAGGCAATCATCCTGCAAACTATAAAGGTTGTAAAGTATACCAGGAAATACTAAAAAAGAAAGACTATTATAAACTTAATAAACAAAGAAGAAATTTTCAAAAAGAGATGACAATGCAGGCACAAAATAACGATAGTGAAAATATTTATCATGAAGTAAACAAAACCAACGTATTGGCCTACAGATCCAATCAAAATTCCAGACTTACTAGATTTTTTCGTCGCCAAAGGTATATCATCTGGTTACTACAAGCTAACGAAAGAACGTGGGCCGATATTGCTCGGTCAAAGCGCACAGAACCTCAATATCTTGATGAGAACCACTCTATTCTGAGCATTATCCAGCACTCATTTGAAATATTTGAAAATGTTCTGCTACAACAAAGCCAGCAAATAAATGCTCTCCTAAATCTAGTATCATCATTAGTGACTAAATTATCCAATGTGTAATTTTTTTCGAATTGCGGCATGGAATGCCAACGGCTTGGTGCAACATTGCCAAGAACTCGAAATATTTCTTTCGCAGAACAAAATTGACATCATACTAATATCAGAAACACATTTTACAGTCAAGAATTACTTCAAATTAAAAAACTGTATAATATATGATACCAAACACCCTGACGGTCATGCACACGGAGGCACTGCTATCCTCGTTAGAAAAAATATAAAACATCATGAAGAAAAAGAGTTTCAAGACATCGATCTGCAAGCTACTACTATTACTATCACTGACTGGCGTGGGCCGCTTACAGTAAGTGCTCTCTATTGTCCACCAAGATTCAATATTAATAAAACACGCTTTGAAACCTACTTTAACAACTTAGGCTCAAGATTTATAGCAGGAGGAGACTTTAATGCAAAGCATACACAGTGGGGATCAAGGCTCATCACTACGAGAGGACGAGAACTCCAGAAAGCAGTAACATCACTTCAGCTTGAAACCATCTCTACAGGAGAACCAACGTATTGGCCTACAGATCCAATCAAAATTCCAGACTTACTAGATTTTTTCGTCGCCAAAGGTATATCATCTGGTTACTACTCCATAGAAGCATCCCATGAACTATCATCTGACCATACTCCTGTTATTGTCACTATTAGTAATACAATATTACTACGACCCGCTCCCGTCATACTTGTAAATAGAAATACCAATTGGGACGTGTACCGAAACTGGATCTCCCACAACGCCCAAATTCGAATGCCATGAAAATCTGCTGATGACATTGATGAAGCAACTGAGTATGTCACACAAAGCATACAAACTGCAGCATGGCATGCAACATCTCAACGAACTTCCGTTAAAAATTGCACGATGTGGCCTGCGGAAGTCATCAACAAAGTCACTGAGAAAAGAAGGTTAAGAAGAATATGGCAAACTTCAAGACTACCAGGAGATAAAACCAACTATAATAGAGCCACTAGACAACTCAGCAGGCTACTAAAGAACTTCAGAAATAACAAGTTTCAAAATTACATCTCCAGCCTTTCCCCGACAGAAGCTACAGATTACTCCCTATTTAAAGCCACAAAATACTTAAAGCACCCAATCAAACCTGAACTCCCAATTCGAGACAAAAATAGTAAATGGGCCAGAAGTGCTACAGAAAAAATTCAAGTATTCACACACCATTTCGCTAACGTTTTTCAGAGCTTCCCGCCTACGAATACGAGAGATGAAGAGGAAATCGAAGAATATCTAGATTCACCAGCACAAATGGCCCTTCTTATAAAGTTTATTACAACTAAAGAATTATGTAAAGTAATACAGAAGGACCTGCCTTGCAGAAAAGCACCGGGCTATGACCTCATCACTGCACAGTTGATAAAAGAACTACCACGCAAAGGGATTGCACTAATCACAGCACTCTTCAATGGGATAATTCGCACTGGACATTACCCCGCCCAATGGAAGGTTGCCCAAATTCTGCTATTCCTTAAACCAGGCAAATCCCCACACGAAGCGTCATCATATCGTCCTATAAGTCTACTTCCAGTTTTATCTAAGGTATTTGAGAAACTTCTCCTAGCAAGACTGCGACCTCACATCCGTAACATCGTTCCCGACCATCAGTTTGGATTTCGCCAGCAGCACTCCACCATCGAACAAATAAACAGGATCACATCATATATAGAGAACAACTTCCAAAACAAGCAATACTGTTCTGCTGTCTTTCTTGATGTCACGCAAGCCTTCGATAAGGTATGGCATAAGGGTCTCCTGTACAAATTAAAACTCTATCTACCACATTCCTTCCTGGATATTTTCAAATCTTATCTTACGGATCGACAGTTCCAAATCAAATATCAAAACGAACTCTCAGACCTTTATCCTATTCAATCTGGGGTACCACAAGGTAGCGTACTTGGTCCAGTGCTTTACCTGTTATATACAGCAGATATTCCTGAAACAGAAAACACAGTAATTGCGACATTTGCTGATGATACAGCCATTTTAGCTTCAGACCCTGATCCTAGAAGAGCATCGGATAACCTGCAAGACCATCTCATTACACTCGAAGAATGGTTTAAGAAGTGGAGAATAAAAGTAAATGAGAACAAGTCAGCTCACATTACATTTACTCTCAGGAAAGAAACGTGCGCGCCAGTAGAAATCAACAGAAAAACAATACCGCAAACCGATTGCGTAAAATATCTAGGTCTTCACTTGGATAGACGTCTCACCTGGAAAAAGCATATACAAGCCAAGAAACAACAGCTCCAACTGCAAACAAGGAAACTCTACTGGCTTATTGGCTACAGATCCAAGCTGTCCCTGGAAAATAAATTGCTAATCTATAAAACCATCCTAGTTCCTGTATGGACATATGGAATCCAAATCTGGGGCACAGCCAGCAGAACAAACATATCAATTCTTCAAAGATTCCAGTCAAAAATTTTAAGAGTCATCTCATCAGCACCTTGGTACATGTCTAATGCAGCACTCCATCGAGACCTCAGTATTCAAACAATTCAAGAGAAGATACAAGAAATTAGCCTAAACTACAATGAACGCCTGGAAACCCATCCAAACCATCTAGCCCTAAACCTTTTAGACAATAGCCAAGAAATATCTCGCCTCAATAGAACCTCCCCTTTGCAACTTCCTTACCGCTTTAGTATTTGATATTGACATACACAACACAAAAATTATTCTCCGTTTTGTGTTATTATTATTCTAATATGTTCTTTTTCTCTTTTCTGTTATAGTCCTTATGTATTGATCCTGGAAAGCACCAATGGGGGACTTTCTGTAAATTATTGTTTCTTTGATCATTGTATTTTATTTTGAATTATCATATTTACTTATTATTTCGAAATGAAATAGATTGTAAATTTTCATTGTGTAAATAAAAAAAATGTGCGGGTAAACCGCTCGCCACCCCCGCACCCCTGGGTGTGCAAGCACGGTCAGAGAATAAGACTTCAGTTGAGTTCTTGCAGTACGGACGAACACACTGAAATATTGTACTCAGTATATATTATTGTGAGACGACCTTATATGTTATAGTGAAACGAGTCACATCAAGAATTAAAGATTTCACTACTTCGTTCTGACAGGTGAGAAATTAATTTTAGTTCATCGCGTTTAGCTCAGATCAATATCTGATGAATAGTACAAGTGTTATTGTTTACTATAGGAAATATGGATTTACCACACGACAATATCATAGATACTTTGTTACAATCTCCAACATTCTTCAATAATTTAAGATATGAGGAGAAACTAGAAGTTAAGACAAAACGACCTACACCAAATCTTTCTTTAAAAAAGGCAGATGGTAAAAATTCTCGCCATTTTCAAAAACAGTGGTATGACACAAAGCTGTGGTTGACTGGTAGTGTTAAAAGAAATAGACTCTATTGCTTTCATTGCCTCTTATTTTCAAGAAATGAAAACGAGTGGTGTGATGCAGGAATAGGGGACAAAAGTTTAAAAAATTTCTTGGCAAAGGCTAAAAAGCACGAGTGTTCAATGAAACAACGGCTACAGTAAAATTTAATGAATTTGGCACAACATGAATTGACTATGCTTGGTTAATATTCTGTGCAATTCCTTTTTTTTTTCCTTCTTAATTTGTATAACAGAATATTTGCTTTTACTGATGTACTGTTTAACATCCTGCAAAATAAAACTTCAGATATCAACTTCTGCAATAAAGAAATTAAAAACTGTTTGACATCATTGAAAAACTTGCGAAATGAAGATATAGTGAATGAGTGCCTCCTGAAATCAAAAGCCATGTTAAAGCACCATTTGACAGAAAATGAAATTCAAAATAAATTTAATGAAAATGTTTGTAATCAACTGAAAAGAGTGTCATATGAAGTATTGGACACTGTAATCGTGAACTTCGAATCACGATTTAAGGATTTCGGGAATATAGAACTTTTTGAACTCGTGGATGAAGCTAAATTTTAACATTATAACCAAGAATCACATTTTCCGGAAGGTAAGATCAATGCATTATGTGCTGTTTTTCCATGCTTTGATACAGAGAAATTAAAAGGAGAGCTAATGTTCATTTATGGGAGCCAGGATAAACGATTGCCAGCTAAACATTTGTTTAAGTATCTCATAACTAATGGTTTGAAAAACACTTTATCAGAAACAGTTAAATTACTCTCCTTGATATTAAGTATACCAGCAACTACAGCTTTGTGTGAAAGAAGTATGAGCACTCTAAAACGGGTGAAGACTTACTTGAGAAATTCAATGAGTAACGAAAGACTGCCCAATCTTTCCACACTTGCCAACGAAAAAGCGAGCCTTAAAATAAATTCTAAACGTCCACAATTTTTTGATAGTCATTGATGTCTTTGCTTCAAAGAAAGACAGGGAAATCGAACTGACCTACAAGAAAATTTAAGGTGAGTATTTTAATTTTGCATATATTTAAAGCCATAGATTTTCGAATTTTCAAAATTTCTGGGATGTTATTTTACTTAATGTTATTTAATTTATTTTTTAATTAAATGTTATTTAACTTATAACACTCATTGTTGTCACATGGTGCTAAGTTTGTCATATTCCTGTTGCAAATACGCCGTAATAAGTAATATATTAGCATTGTTTTCGTTTATTATATTGGCACAAATTTCTAAAGAACTATTTTTTCTCCTTAAAGTTGTAATAACATAGCAAAATTCGGTGACCATTCTTCTAGTATCCTTCGGGTAAACGAGCGAATAACATCTCTTCGTGAATGACGGCAGGAGAGTGTTAATTAATACGTTAATCTGCTTCGGAGCCTACCCAGGAAAAATGATCACGCTACGTTACTGGTTATATTGTTATATACTGCTGTAGGTAATGAAAAATTGTATCGAAAAAGCAAAAATTGCGTCGTCAGTGTTTGTAGAATACGTTTGTCCGTTTAGTGGAATATTCCTCGCGGCCGACGGACCCTCGCTCGCCGGGGGGTGCGCTGAATTCCCCAAGGCCTCGCTCGCCCTGCAAAGGCGTGCTTTCCAGTCTTGGTGAAGAGTCGGTTTCTGATGGTTCGCTCCAAGTTCACTCTCAAACACAAAGTGCGTGTGTACGACATACGGAAAAAGTGCCAAACCGTTACGTGCATCGTATCCTGGAGTCTTTCTTCCAAATCTTGACGAATGAGCGTAATTACGGTCATTTTCAACAGCACGCTGTTTCGGTGTTCTTACAGATTTACTTTCCGTTTATGGAGGCAGAATCATCACACTTTGTGGCATGCGCGCTCCCCTGCTCTGACTCCTTGCGATATCCTCCTTCCGGGAATCCTGGGAGATCGCTTATATGTGACACCCCCATACGGAAGAGGAATTATTGTGCAATAGACAAGAACTGATCTCCGCAAAACCAAAGGACATCCTTCACTGAGTGAACTAAAACTTGTTCAGGAGATGTCGAGAATGAATCAGAGCCGCGGTGACCAGTTCCAGCATCTACTATAACGTGAGTATAATTTAAACGTTTCAGCAGTGAAGCTTTTACTCTTCCCTCTTTGCCGATTCTTCGGACCGCCCTGTCTCCGTTCCCCGGCACCCGTGGCCTCGTTCGCCGAGGCCAAATCCCCGAGCGACCGGCACAATTATAAAATGGCCGCCCGCGATTTGAAATATCGAGATAATGAACTTTCTCCAGACATTAAAATTTTAGGAATGAAAGCTCAACGGCCTAATACATACTAAAGAATCAGGGTTTTTCTTATTTAAGGCCGCATCAACATCTAGGTCATTAGCGACCACTATTGGAGTTAACAATATGGTAACTATGCAGTTTAAAACGAAATGGTGATAAGGGGTGAAAGGACGAACACAAATACAACCGTGCCGTAGGCGGGACTCCAACCCGCGGCCCTTCGCTCCGAGGACACTACGACGCTACTGCCTTAGCGATCTCGGCCACCGGGCCGGCCAAGGGATCAGTCCTGTTGGGTGGAAATAGATTTCGATATCGTTATAGTCATAAAGTAAGGGGAGGCAGTTGCCTCAAGTTTTCTGACTTCATTGCATTTTTACGGTAATGTAATATGTTTCAAAGTTTTAAAATCAAATGTCAGAGACGTTTTCAAATTTTTGCGTTAATACCCAAACAATACAAAGGAGCATAAATTTGTGAAACCGGATTTGAAAAATGAATATATGAAAGAAACCCTTTTCCGTGCCGCCAGAGACACTTCCAACTGATTTGGCATCTACCACATTAAAATACTGGATTTTTCTGTCATTAATAGGGGGGCAGATTTTAATGAAATTATTTTTTTCTTTTCACTTTGAAACTGCTTTTTAAAATATATATTCATTTTATGTTATGACAAAAGGAAATGACCCATTTTTATACGTCATTAGTTAAGAATTTTTATCGATTTCGGATAATAAGTCTTTTTAACTTTTTCCGTAATTATTAATGCATGTTTCTCTGATTTCATCGATATTAATGTCATTGCAATGGTACTTGCTTCATATAATATTTACAAGATACAACAAAAGTTCTCCATAGAATTCCAGAGTACCCGTACCTGGTAAGGTATTCTATTTCTTCGCTCAGAAGTTGTAATGTCAGCCATTGTGAGTCTGTAATCTGACGTTCGTCTGACGCCAGTCAGCGTCGTTGGCGGTTCAGCCAATATTAGGATAACTAAAGATAGGGATTTTCGGGCGAAGAATAGTCCAAACCAAAAGTTTGAAAGCTGAGATGACTTGAATAGAAGAAGCTTTGATTACATCAGCACCATATCCAACAGCTTAAGTTGTTCGACTGAACTGGTTTTGATATTGTACCTCAGTTTTCTTTGCTATTAGGGCATTTTAAAAATATTTTAAGAGCATTTTATTGATGATTTCTGGCGATGTTTTAGGTCTTCTAAATCCGCCCCCAAGTTATGACGAATTATGTGTCTTTCTACTTACCGTTCTCAAAAATAATCATGGCAAATTGTCAGCGTCCTAACACTATCCAATATTTTCATTACATATATTTACATACTTAGTATTAATACTTAATAGTTTATTATTTATTTGTATTAATAGTTAAGAAATTAGTGGTTAGTGTTAATAAATAAATAGTTAACATACTCGGTATATTTACATGTTCTGCTATTGTCACAAAATAATTATTTTATTTTATCAATTTTCGTCTAAGTTGAATATATTTTTTATGAAAAGAAATATTCTCAAAAATCCTTGCATTATTGCAGAGTACTGTAGAATCGAAATGCGCTAGGTTAAGGCGCGGTTGGATGTAGGGACCGAAAAGGTATTGAATACCGGTATAAAGGTAACCGGTGTACCGGTAAAATAAATGAATACCGAATAAAGGTAAAATACCGGTATTTTCCCATACCTCTATCAAGTACCTTTATTCTTTTAAGCCGGTAAAATACCTTTATAGAACGTATATACCAGTATGGACGTCCATAAATGTTATACCGGTATGTTCAATGAAAAATATTGTCGCTCACACCATCCACACAGAGCAAAGAACTTCGTAAATAATTTTGCGAAATTCAAATTAATTAAATTAAACATGGACGCACCCCGCTATACGCGCGCACACACATTTACGCTCTCACACACTCAGTCTCTCTCTGACACTCTCTTTCACTCTCACGCTCATTCTCAAATGATTTCTCACACTCACGCTCTCCCTGTCTCTTTCTCTCTGAGACACACACAACACGGCAGAAAGTTTGCTGGGGCCAACGGTCAAACATTCATCGTTCACTTTTCTATCCTGCAAATTGCGATAAGAAATTGAGAGCCTGGATAATGTCATGTTAAAACAGCGCATTTAGCACCGTTATACAAAAAGTTAAAAGATACAAATTTTGAGCAGTTTTTGAGAAAATGACGTTTGAGCAATGACAAACTTAATGGATGTGAATGATGTGTCACATCCCCAAGTTTTTCCGCTCTTTTAAAAGTTGTTAAAAATATTTTTGAATTCCTAAAGTATATTTGTCTGTTCCGTTTGTCCCTTCTGTTTTTCCCCATGCGTTTTCCGGTAGGCGTCTGTGACTTCCGTGGATGTAACATCCTTTCGCGGGCATCGCTTCGTTCCCGAGGTCATGGAATTTGTCCTGCGAGCTGGCTGGAACACGCATAAGCGCTCCCCCCCCCCGCCATTGCTTCTTTCCAGGACGGGGAACCCCAGTGGCCACGTGCCTAAGACTGAGGCCTCCACAGCAGGTTTGGTGGGGGGACGTCTTGACCAGGCGCATGCGCACGCGTTTGCCAACAGTCCTCATCCAGAAGGTGATTCAGGAGACGTGGGCGAACAGTATTGACAAAGAACTGCTCGCGGATGGTATTACTTCTTCGATGCCAACATAGAAGTACTTCCGCAAAGAAAAAGGATTTAGAAATTGTTACGCGATAATTTCAATTGAACAATTCTCGCGCGTAAGGATGCGGCATGGCGAGCACATGGTTTGCAGAAGAGTATGAGTTACATGAGGCTGGAAATGGTGAGTGGAAACTCCCTGTTTTACTTTGAAGGTTTCAAAAACTATTTAGTTCTCAAGTACGCTAGAAGATATCGGCAAATCGGACTCTAATCAATGATGTGTATTGTTCTGTTTCAATGTACGTTTGTTTGTTGATATAGTTATTTTTGTCAGGGCAAGCAATACAAAATTAGCTATACTCAAAGAAGGTACAGTGGGTATGTACATCGTAATACGGAATGAATAAACACAGTGAGATGTGGATTAGAAACCTAAATTGGTGTACCGTGTTTAATCCGTAAGACTGATTGCATCTCCATGCTCACGGACCACGAAACGCCATTGCGTTATTTTGCGCCATTTTGGAAATGCGGTTATTTGAGCTCAATTTAACAGAAAACTTACCCTAGTTTTCGAGAAATTTTAAGATACCTAAGAAGCACATTCACTCATAAATGTAGTATATAGAAATCGCAGGAAATGCAAATTTTAACGACATGAGAGATTTACGAACATTTTATAGCATAATGTTTTAAGAAACCAACGAATAGAGGAAAGTGGCGTTAATATCATCTTGTACATTACAATGCGAAAAGTCCCTAAAATTCAGATTAAAGAGTGAAAATCGGACCTATACCTTTATCAGTGTATTGTGCTCTATTCTTTCGAATAAAAGGAAAATATTGGAGCCATATGTGAAGAAACTTCGAAATGGCCCCAAGAGCTTCATATTAAGTACGCAAAATTTTAAAGAATGTAAAAATTGCAAAGCTTCGAGTCGAACCAGGTCAACCGAGCAATATCCATTGTGATGAAACCCCTATGTGCAGTTTTGGCGTTAGCGGTGTTCACAGACGGTCGGACTTTTTCGGTTTGAGGGGACCCCAAAACGTATTTCAGTTGTAATCTCGAGATATCTATTTTCCACAGAATTACATTGCTCTGATTACGTGTAAGAGATTACGTGTAATTACATTGCTCTGATTACGTATACGTAGCATGGGGAAAGTTAAGTTTATAGGGTTGTAAACAAAGGGTTAATTAAGAAAATGGATCTTGCCCGGTTTTTACTCTCTCGTATACTTACGTGTAAGTATAGGAGAAAGTAAAAACTTGTTGATTGGAAAAGGTCATGTACATTTTTCTTTTAAAAATATGATTAGTTAGAAATAATTGTGTAATTCCCCCCCCCCTGCCCCATTTGCTTACCTTCAGGAAATATCGAAATTGAATATTTTTATGATTTTTTTTTTCTAGGGCTTTTATCCAGCCGAGAGCCGGCAACTCTTAGCATCCTGGTGGACGCATATCCTTCTACTAGTCAGAAACACTTGCGGGCTCCTCTCAGAGGTCATCAGAACGCGACAACACATACCCTAAGAGGCACAGGACAACCAACCATGCACAAGACGGGAGTTGAGCCGTGACTTTACGGACCGAAGTGCTGAATCGGCACATGCTCTTAGCCACCTCGGCCATTCAGGGCAGTAGAATATTTTCTTATGATACATTAAAAACAATGCTAAATAGAAAAATAGAATTGAGGATGAATAGAGAATTCAGAAAAATCTTTGGAAATTCTTACTCATAGTGATTTTGAAAGAAGTAAATTCCCCTAAACCTAAATGGCAAGCTGAATTAATGATTGGATTTAATTTTCTTGAAAGAGTAGGCTTTGCAGAACTGTAAACTATTGAACTGCAATCAATTTTTGGTTAAAGAAAAATAAGTAAGATTGTTGGATAAAATAGATGTATCTGCTCTTTGTTTTAAAGACAATAAAGTTATTAAAGAAATTAGTCAAGCACAACAGTTGGCTTTCAAAATTATTCATAAGATTTTTCCATGAATGTTTTTCATCAGACTAAATTCAGACAACAAACGGATTTACTTTTTTATTTTATTTTATTTAATTCATACCCTCACGTCAAAATGTTCTATTGTTAAATTTGAAACTAGATTGAGATCTATCAAAAAAATTAATGTATGGTGCTATCAGATTAACAATATCAGCTATTCAATTGTGTGGCCCAAAGACGACAATTTTTATTTGATTTCTTCACATCCAGTAGTCTTTTTGTTCGCAGATTAGTCCTGGTGCACAGTAGGCCAAATTGCTCTAATATTTCCGGCAAATCGATAAAACCATTGATTACCTTATAGAAAAAATAAGGTTGATCTTCTGTCTCCGTGATTGAAGAATATCAATTGTGAGTACATCTTAAACATCAATGTTTCTTACATTTTTATCTAGACAGTGAAAAATTAGGGATTTACAGAACTTCTGTTGAACTCTCTCATTTCCTGTGGTATTTTGGGCTGTGTATGGTGAACTATGCTTCCATATTCCAGTATTGGTGCTACTGTGGCAGAGAAGTGACACAATGTGTTGATATTTTCAAATTCACTTCTAGATCTAAGTATAAATCCTAAGATTTTCTAGTAACTTCTAAGCAAAAGTAAGTTTATCATCAATCATTACACCCAGATCTTTAAATGAATTAAAATATGTACGTTTCTTCCATCTATCTGGTTGTTGATATAATATTGACTTCAAGCATGAGAGAAGTTCATCATAGCACATTAGTCAATATTCAAGAATAATTTGTCATCTACATACTATTTCTCAAGGTTAGATATGTCTTTTCAAAGAATAACTGTATTCCTTTCGCTTTCAATAGGTCTATAGATCTTCATATCATCAGCGTATAACAAAACTTCTAAATTTATCTATTCACCAGTGTCGTTTAAGAAAATAAAGAATAGTGTTGGCCCAATATGAGTTCCCTTTGGTATGCCGGACAGAACATCTTATGATAAATGACCATTAGCTTTCACTTGTAGGCGCCTACCTATCAGATATGAATGAAGGCAATCAAGGGCTGTTAGTGGAACACTATAACTGTACAATTTTGCCAACAATATTTCGTGAACTACCTTGTCAAAAGCTTTGCTAAAATCTGTGTATAAAGAGTGTACGTGTAGACCTTTGTCAAATGCATTTAAGATAAAGTTGATATATGTAAAGAGATTAGTATATGTTGATCTTCCTCCAATGAAACCATGTTATTTAGAAGTAATGATATTCTTGAATGCTGCAATTAATTGTGGAAGAACAAATTTTTCAACAAGTTAGGCAAGTGAGGACTGAATGCATATGGGCCAATAGTTATTCACTTTTAATTTATCTCCACTTATATATAATGGTGTGATATAAGATAATTTCCTGGCTGATGGAAAATAGCCCGATTCAAGTGATTTATCAAAGATGTGCGTAATTGGTTCACATAATCCTGTAGCACCATTTTTCCGTAGAATATTGGGTATGTTGTCCGGTCCATGTCCTTTGTTGATGTCAAGTTGTCATTTCACAAAGGTGACTTGAAAATGAGCGAGGTCCGCATCTGGATACTCATTGCCAACATTACATCCCAAAATAGTTTATTTATTTATTTATTTTACGTCAAAAAACAGTTAAAAACTGCGTATGACTTGCTATGGGGAAAAGTGAATTGTGTGCACATTTTCAAAATTCTGTGATCCCTACACTAAGTCATATACTACTTAAGTTTTGAATTTTGAAAGGGAGAAAAAAAAACTCCCATGTAATAAAATCTATTTTCAAGGATAAATAAGCAATAAATTTTGAATTTTGAAAGGGAGAAAAAAACAAACAAAAAAAACTCCCATGTAATAAAATCTATTTTCAAGGATAAATAAGCAATAAATTTTGGCTCTTATTACTTCCTGCCGCGACAACATGGAAACGATAATTTGAATAATTGTATTTCCCACTGAATTCTAGAAGACGTGCACAGAAAATGAAGTTACATTTATGTCCAGAAGCAAAACAAGGGGCCATCTCAGCATTTGCTCAATGGATCAGGGAAACTGGACGAAAAACCTGATCGAGATGGGGGTCATTGACCCGGAAGCTGTGTTACAATAGTTGTTACAGGTTGTTTATACTCATTTATACAGTCCAAATGGTAATTAATGCATTATGTATCATTGTTAAAATTAATGTTACTTTTCTTGTGATGCTCAGTATAGTCTCTAATTGTATAGAAACAGTTATGCAGCAGAAACGATTTCACTTGGGATTTAAACTTTTCTATTGAATTTAATCGTTTAATGTCATCTGACAAAGTGTTGTAAAATAATGTACATGTATTGTATGTGAATTTTTTGTAATGAGCTGTTGATACTGTCGCCTGATGAATATGATTTCTACGTCGAGTGTTATAGTAATAGACTTCGGCATTTTTGAAAATATATTCCCGCCCTTAAGCAAGTCATTTTTTACAAAAACCACTGATTCGTAAATAAAAAGACACGGTAATGGTAGAATTCCTAGATTAATGAAGAGAGGCTTACATGAATCACGTGGGTGGGATTTTGTTATTATTCGTACAATTCGTTTTTGTAATTTAAAAGTCTGGGAGCTATAAGATGTATTTCCCCAGAATATTATGCCATATCTCAGGCGGGAATGAACATTCGCGAAGTATACACAACGAGCAGTATGAAGGCTGACTGAATTTGCAAGAATTCTGAACGCGTAGCATAATGAACTTAATTTTGTGTTCAATTCATTTAAATGGACGTTCCATTTAAGGTTTAACTGAATTGAAAGACCTAAAAATTTTGTTGCCTTAACATCAGTCAATGGTACATTGTTCATTTTGAATGGAGCACAGAATTGTTTATTTGAAATGGAAAACTGCATTAAAACCGTTTTCTTTTCGTTTACTATTAATTTGTTATTTCGGAACCAATTTGAAACATCTGATATTGTACTATTTACGGTTTCTTTATTGCAAAGGATGTTCGTATCATCCGCAAAGAGAACCGTTCTTCCGTTTCGAATCGTCGAGGGCATATCGTTTACGTAAAGTAGGAACAGAATAGGACCTAAAATCGATCCTTGAGGAACTCCAAATGCAACGGGCAAAGAGTCGGAAAGGTGCGTACGTAATGTTCCATCATTCCAGTAAGGTATTTCAACTTACTGAGATCGTTGTTTAAGGTACGAACATAACCAATCTAGAGCATTACCACGGATTCCATATGAAGTTAATTTAGAAAGTAAAATGTCATGATCAATGATGTCAAAAGCTTTTGAGAGATCTAAAAATAATCCAATAGGTGCCTCGTTTTGATCTAATAATGAGGCGACATCTTTAAGAAAAGAAAATATAGCTGTTTCCGTTGATTTTGATTTTCTAAATCCATGTTGGCAATCTGAAAGCGCGTCGTGTTTACTGAGAAACGTTTCCATTCGTACGTAAAAAAGTCTCTTTAATATTTTTGAAAAAACTGATAGAAGAGAAATGGGGCGATAATTTTGAATTTCATTTTTGTTGCCTTTTTTGAAGAGCGGCTTAATTTTAGCTGTTTTGAAAATATCTGGAAACGTTCCAGTGCATAAAGATGCATTAAATATGTGAGTTAACGGGTGTATAATGGCATACGCACAAGTCTTTAACAAAGAATCTGGGAATTCATCTAAACCGGACGAATATTTATTTTTTAGTTTACCGATTATTTTGAGAACTTCATAGGAAGAAGTTTCGGAAACGAACATTGTGTCTAAAATTTTGGGTGAACTGTCTGTTTTTGAATTTTGTGCCTGAAGACCCTTAGTGAGATCGGCAGCAATTCTCGAAAAGTATTGGTTAAAGAGACTAGCCACTGTTGCCGGATCGTTTACATTTATATCGTTGTATTTTTAAACAACATTCTCTATGGGTTTTCTAGTTGATTTGGTTGTATTTTTTATTATATTCCACATTGATTTTGTTTTATTATTTGAGTTCAAAATATCCTGATCGTTTTTCATGATTTCAGCCTGCCTTATGACTTTTCGTAACAATGTTTTGTATTTTTTAAAGTAGATAAGGAAATCTTGAGATACGTCATGACGTTTAGAAATGAAAGAAAGAATTCGCTTGTTTTTACAAGATGTCCTAATTCCTTGTGTTATCCAAGAATTGCTTTTCCGTGAAATATTTAATTTTATTTTTTGAAGAGGAAAGAGTTAAAATGAAATGACAGCATGGAAAAAAAAATTATATTTGTCGTTTGTATCAACAGTATTATAAACCGCTTCCCATGACTCCTGCATCAAGTAATCAATGAATAATTTAATTTTACTTTTAGTAAACAATCTAGTCATACGTGTATTATTTATTGTGTCAGTGATCGCATTTCTTATAATGGTAAGAATTTGTGCATCGTGATCACTGTATCCTAAATCTTTGGTTTCAACTTCATATCGAGTAGTAGTTTTGTTAATTATAATTTGATCAATTGCCTTCATCGAATGTTGGGTGATCCGTGTAGGTATATTAATTGTAATGTCTAAATTGAAGGAATTAATTAAATTGAGAAACTTTTCTTTCTCGCAAGATTCGACCAGAAAATCAATGTTAAAATCTCCGCATACAACAATGGATTCAAAAGAGCGATTGCTGACTTTGTTAAGTGTTATCTCCAGGTTTTCTAAGAAAAAAATATAATCTGCAGTTCTCTTTGTTGGAGGTCTGTAAATGCAAAGTATTATCACTTTTAGTGAAGTAAGATGTACAACAGCAATTTCGAAAATATTTTCAATGGAATACACATTTAATTCCGCCAAGGGGATAGAATCAATATTACTTCTAACGTAAATACAAGAACCCCCATACGTAGGACCTTTATGCGATTCTCTCTCTCTGTAATAAAAGCCTGCGAGGTAAAAGTTTGGAATTTGGAAAATGCTTAGTTCATTAGGAGATAACCAATGTTCTGTAAAGCTAGTTGAGGCTCCTGTAGGTTCTTCATATATGCTCTTAAAGAAGGTTGCAAATAAGTTCCCGATATCCAATCCATAACTCGCTGTATCATCATTTCAAGTTATCACAGAAGAAATATCTCCATGATTCGGACGTTTGTTTTCAACAAATTTCCATTATTTTTTAGGATCCGAGTTCAGATCATATTAGTTTTCTCACTAGTTTTTGTAGCAGGTTTCACTCATTTGTTTGCACTCTGATCTAAGTTTGCTGAAAATAACATAATCAACATTACTTCATCTCATTTTGTAATTTGTAAGAGCAATGTTCTTCTGTCAATAGTGTTAATTCCTTGGAAAACCATCTTCGAAATTTTTTTTTCTTCCATAAACCACTGGAAGAAATTGAATTATGGCCCAATAGATCACATCATTGAACTAGTTTAGTTTATGATCTATATTGAACAATTTTTATACATCTATCCAATTAACACTCAGAAAGTAGTTATTCATTGCTACATAATTAGTATTCTGAAGTAATACATCCTAAATCTTTTGCCCTATAGGTGAGTTGATTGAGGGCTCATTGCATTAATTGATTGGTTAAGTTCAATTTTTTTCAGTACAAAGAAAGGTAATATCATCCTCAAATAAAAACAGTATAATTGGTAATTTTACAAACAGTTGACACTTCATTACTCACTTAAAAATACGATTACTGATCCTTGAGATATACCATTTTCTAACTAGTTTTTGAGAAGTAATATAATTGTTACATCATAAATTGAAGTATAATTTGATAAAAGAGTTGTTTATAAAAGCTAACATATTTCCAGTAATTTACATTTTCTGTATAATCATGAGGAGATGAGTTTTAGTTATTAAGTCATAGGCTTTCACTATATTCAATGAAACCAATATCACATGATGATGTTGAGTGAAGGCATTACAGTTTTCAGTAAGTATGTTGACCAAATGATCTTGAGATCAGTTAAAAGAAAGGGTCAAAAACTGCTTTGGAAGGGAGAGAGAATATTACTTGATTGTAGATATCAATTTAAATCTGTTTCTAAATTTTCTAATTATTTACACAGGGAATGTTTTAGAAATTGCTCAGAAATTTCTTACACTTCACATTTTCAATACAATTTCGAATTCCCTAACTTTCCCCTATCAACGGACTGAAGCTATTGGTCTTCCTATCCCTAAATAAAATAAAGATCATACGAATAAGATGATCAGGTGAACATAGATACTAGAATTTTTAAAGCCTTTCCTTGATGTTTTAGCCATGTAGAATTAATTCTTGTAACTTCATGGAGTAAATTTGTAGTTATATTGATGAAAATTGGGTAATGGTGACAATTATATAGAGTATTGTTAGAGTTCCATGAAATATGAAAAGCATAATGTTTTGAAAGAAAACTACGATCTATAACACTTTCTGAAGAATTACTTACAATATGAGTGAATATGCCAACATTTAAGAGAATAAATTCATTATGAGTTGGTATCAATTCTTCTATTAATTTTCCACGCACGTGTGTTGTATGAGAACCCTAAAAGGAATTATCACTGATAAAATGTCCAACTAATGAAAATGGTTTTGGGAGTTGATTAGATATATTGTTTAATTCTTTCGTGTTAATAACTTGGATGAGAGGAAGAAAAATATTACAAATTGTATTATAGAAGTTGAGTGTTACTTGTGCCGCTGTAACTTCTAAAGGAGAATTTATGGGAAAATGGTGTCAGAAATTGCTAATTTTAAAAAAATTGCCACTCTGGGAGAGTTTTTGTTTGTGAATGTTGATTTATGACCTTCAAGTGGTCAACAATGGTGATTATTTAAGTTCGTCTCTTGTAAACAAGTAACCTTAATAATAATAATAATAATAATAATAATAATAATAATAATAATAATAATAATAGTGTAGTGGTAGTGATAGTGATAGTGGTAATACGCGCTGTGTTTCGACTCTGGATGAGAAACGTATTATAGACGTCTGCCGGAAGTGTTCACAAGCTAATATAGCACTGAAACGTGAGGAAAGGTCCGGAAAACGTGGGTAAGTGTTAGCAACACGCGGGTCTCGAGCCTAATCTTGAAATTAGGGAATATCTACACGATGCCGCTGGAAAGAAGTGAGGTTAGGGTATAAGGGAAGTACGACAGATCGCCGCTACCTCATGTCAGCAGCACCATCCAACATGGCGGATGAGCGCTCGGCGGGAGCGCCAATTTCGAATGAAGCTGAAGAGACCTCGATTCAGACTTTAGGAGAAACCGTGGATATGCAACTGGTCGTAATGGTAGAATTGTTGGAGACCATGCGACGCGCTATCCTTAGACAGAAGAACGTAAGCACTGAGATAAAGGAAAGCATCAGTCGCCTTGAGGAGAGTGTCGATCTCATACGGGAGAGCAGACGGCGCGAGACCGTGCCGATGCTCATTACACCGATGCATGCACAGGGAAACGAAGAGAGCAGCACGAACGAGCAAGAGTGTGTTAATGGCGCCCCTGCTAGCACCAACGAACCCCAACGGGAAGGCAACTGGACGGAGGTCCGGGGAAAAAAGAAGAAGCCTCCTACGAAAGACAGAACCCCTCGAGACCATAACAAGAAGAAAGTAAAAGGCCGTACAAACGCAGTTCTTATCAAACCGACTGAAGGCAAATCGTTTGCAGAAGTGGTCAATACCCTTCGCAGCAAGATTAAGCCGGAAGACGAAAACATCGAGGTCAGAGGCATACGAAAGACCAGAGACGGCAACGTCTTGGTGGAACTGGGCCGCCAACCACAAGAGTGCAAATCATTTCACAAGACAATGCAGGATGCACTAGGGGATACGTGCGTCGTACGCAATCTGACGCCACGAGCACGCGTAGAGATACGAGATTTGGACTGCCTAACCACAGAGGAAGAGGTAAGATTAGCAATTCAGAGAGAAACAAATGCTGACCTGAGCGACGTGAAGGTGGCAGTGCTGCAACCTAACAAGCGTGAGCAAAGGCTGGCCATTGTGGAGATGGAGGAAGCGGTAGCCATTCCCCTACTGCACAAACAGCGCATTAAGATAGGCTGGGTCAACTGTCCAGTAGAAAGAAGAATTACTGTTCCCCGCTGTTATAAGTGTCTTTGCTACGGCCACGTGCAAAAAGACTGCAAAGGACCAGATAGGAGCAACCTGTGCTGGAGATGTGGTAAAACCGGGCACAAACGTACCGAATGCCAAAACAGCCCGTCGTGCGTACTATGCGCGACCCGAGTCGACGCAAGAGGGACAGACCACATACCTGGAACAGGAAACTGCATTGTATACAGAGATGCATTGAAACAGAGGAGAATAGCGAACGCAAGGAAATGAAGAGAATACTACAGGGAAACTTAAATCGTAGTAGAATTGCCTCGGAGCTTCTCGAACAGCTAATTAATGAGCTGAAGGTTGACATCATATTGATCTGTGAACCGTACAGGGCTAAAAGTTCGACAGCATGGTTCTCTGATGACTCAAGCACTGCGGCCATATGGATTCCCGACACAAGTCGAATCCGAGTGGAGCGCCATGGAGCGGGCTCACACTATGTATGGACGAGGATAGATAGAATAACATACGTGAGCTGCTATCTGTCCCCAAATGACACCGTCGGAGAATTCCGACAGAAACTTGAGGACCTCGAAGACTGCCTAACAGGCATTCAAACTGAGGTCGTATTGGCCGGGGACTTTAACGCGAGGGCATTAGAATGGGGTATGCCTCGAACAGACACAAGAGGAATGTTAATTCTGGAAATGGCCGCACGATTGAATTTGATAGTTATAAACAAGGGCTCCACCCCGACATATAGAAGACCTGGATTCGGAAACTCTATTCCAGACATCACGCTCATGTCGGAGAGATTAGCGACTAAGGAACGAGGTTGGCGAGTCATCGAGGATTACACTGGTAGTGACCACCAATACCTATTATACCAGATATGTAATAATGAAAGACGAGAGAGAGACTTCCACCTCACCAAAAGTTACAAACAATGGAACACCGCGAAAATGGACAAAGGAAGGCTTCAAAGTGTGATCCAGAGCGGACTGGAGTCTAGCCCTAAACGGCCAGCAGGGTCGCCGGACAGGGCACAAACAGAGACCCTCGTAGAGGCAACCATGAACCTCATCACTAAAGCATGCGACGCCTCTATGCCCACTAAAAAGCGAGGAAACGGAAAACATCCGGCCTATTGGTGGACGGAAGAAATAGCTGAATTAAGAAAACAGTGCCTCAGACTACGCAGAAAAGCACAGCGAGCGCATAAAAGAATAAATCCTGCAGAGTTTTTAGAGCTCTCAGCGGAGCACAAGGCTGCGAGGAAGATACTCCAGAACGCTATCAAGAACAGCAAAATTCAATGTTGGAAAAAACTATGCGCGGAGGTCGATACCGACCCCTGGGGATTGGGGTACAAAATTGTCAACCAGAAATTAAGGGCTCTTGGACCTACAGGCATCCTCAACTCAGAAGATATGACGAGCATAGTGGAGGTTCTCTTCCCAACACACCCAGTGAGAAGCGAAACCAAAGATGAACCGGGGAATATTGAAGCACATATCTTCACCAAGGAGGAGCTGGTAGTGGCGGTATCCTCTCTGAAGAATAAAAAGGCACCAGGACCAGACGGCGTACAGGCAGAAGTTTTCAAAGCAATTGTGGAAACATCTCCACAATTACTATTGAATATGTACAATACCTGCCTCAAAGCAGGGGTCTTCAGCAGTCGCTGGAAAATTGCACGTCTGGCCCTTGTAAGCAAGGGAAAAGGTGATACGAACACGCCATCGGCGTACAGACCTCTCTGCATGCTAAACGTAGCGGGAAAAATCCTGGAGAGACTCTTAAAGCCACGATTACTTGCAGCAATCGAAGCTGCAGGAGATCTCTCTGATCAACAGCATGGATTCAGAAGAGGACACTCTACGATAGGAGCCATACGGGAAGTAATCGGAGCCGTCGACAGAGCGAACGAGGCATGCCACGCGGCCCGCCCAATCGTTCTTCTTGTGACTCTCGACGTCAAAAATGCCTTTAACTCAGCAAGGTGGGTCGATATTCTAGAGGCACTAGATAGCACGTTTGCAGTCCCCAAATATCTTACCCGTATGGTAAGGGACTATTTCAAGGACCATTTCCTCTTATACGAGACAACAAGTGGGCAGAAATCCATGCGTGTTACCGCTGGTGTTGCACAGGGATCAATTTTAGGCCCATACTTCTGGAACTTGGTGTATGACAGCCTTTTAAGGACACAGATGCCAGAAGGTACCATCCTGGTCGGATATGCTGATGACACAGCAGCCATTGTAGAAGCCTGTAGCGTTGAGCTGGCCCAGCTCAGGCTAAACCAGGTGATGAGGCGCGTCAGTGACTGGATGGAAGGCCACGGCCTACAACTGGCACTTGCTAAAACGGAGATCGTGGTCCTTACCAGAAAAAGAATCCCTACCATCTTACCCATGCAAGTGGGTAAAGAAAGAATAATGACAAAGCCGTCTGCAAAGTATCTGGGGGTAACTCTGGATACAAAGCTGACCTACTGGCCACACATACAGAAGACTGTTGACAAAGCCGCAACTACAACTGCAGCACTGAGCAGGCTAATGGCTAACGTAGACGGCCCACGGCCGAATAAAAGGAGACTCCTGATGTCGACAGTACAGTCAATGCTTCTGTATGGAGCCGAATTGTGGGCTGAAGCACTGACTGTAAAGAAATACAGAACACGAATCACAGCGGTGCAGCGTAGGGGAGCGTTGAGAGTGGCATGCTCCTACCGAACAGTCTCCGAAGACGCTATCCTGGTGATCGCTGGAGTTATACCTATTGACCTGCTCGCGCTGGAGCGCAAGCGGATATATGATAGGAGCGGAGTCGAAGGAAGAGCGAAAGCGACACGAGAGGAACGACGTAGGACAATGGAGCACTGGCAAGAACGCTGGGACTGTGGAACCAAAGGAAGGTGGACGCACCGGCTCATCAAGCAACTGTCACCATGGATGCAACGGGAGTTCGGTGAAGTAAATTTCTTTCTCTCACAGTTCCTGACAGGACACGGCTACTTCAGAGACTATCTCTACCGCATGGGGAAGGTTACATCACCCCACTGTAATTACTGTATAAATGAATTAGACACCGCTGAGCACACCATTTTCCAGTGCACGAACTGGGAAAGAGAACGCGATAGGCTGGAGGAAAAGACAGGTAGCCTCACGCCAGAAAACACGGTGGAAGTCATGATGAAAGATGAGAAGTCCTGGAGCGCAATCTCCCACTTTATAGAGAGCGTCCTGCGGACAAAGAAGAACGAAGGCTGTCTAGACAGTAGTGTATAAGAGGGAACAAACGCAGTGACACCCATCAAGAAAGGCCCCAACCCGAAGTAATGCGAAAGCGGTTCCAGGTTGGGGTCAGAAGAAGAAACAGGTGGTTGTTTTTAGTGCGGTCGCCTATCATGAGGTAATCCCACACTGTTGAGCAACCGGTTTTGCTCTTCGCCTTTTGAAGGTTTTTTTCCACCTGCGCAAAAAAAAAAAAAAAAAAATTAATAATAATAATAATAATAATAATAATAATAATAATAATAATAATAATAATAATAATAATAATATTATTATTATTATAACAAAAGAAATGTGGAAAAAATTGTTAAGAAGCTGAAAACTTTGTTTTCTTTAAGGTTTTTTAATAATATGATAAAGAAATAAAATTAAGAGTTTTGTATCAATGATTTGGTAAATTGAAATACATATTACTATGCATTCTGTTCGAGGGTGGAAAATATTGTGAGAATTCTTTAGGTTTTTGAGCAGTATAATTATTCCCTTTGGTTCTATCAAAGAAATTGAAAAATTGAGAATTTTTATCATTATTAGAGCCCAGAAATTCAAGCATTAATATAACCTAAAAGAGGCAGACAAAAAGGCATTATTTTGAATAAAATAGGCAGATCACAAATTTACATTACCACTTACATGGAAAGAAAATATCAGTTCTTAGTAATTTTGATTGCATATGCCTCTCTGGTATGATGACTACAAAAATAAAAGAGTAATATTAAAGGATAAAATTGTATATTTGACAGGTTTTATAGTAAGAGAGATGGAAAAATACAGAGATACTTTGAGAAGGCTGTAGAGGTTGGTCCAAAATGTCAGGCAACTGCCTAAATTGGAAGAAGGTAATGAAGATCAATTCCGAGATTGGGCAGTTAACAAAACTAGGGCTGGACCCTAGTGAAGCCACTAATCCACACACTGCCAAGCCTTGCTTTGGTAAGTATTGACAAAGAACGAGAAATTGGACATCAATCTAATAATCTTGGAGAATAAGCAGATCTTAAGACCTTTTGATCCCTCTTATCTCTAAACACATTTGGGATTCAATGCTGGTCTGACCCTATAAAGCAAGATTCACTGAGCATGATATACAGTTGACTCCAGTAATAGTGAACATCTGGCGACTAACATTTTTGGTTCTGTATATCCAAAGTTCACTATATCCGAGGATGTCAAAATGAATAGAATTTCTCTACGACGATTGATTTTATTAGTAAAGACATACAGCAACATACATAAAATGCACTAGCAGAAAATTTCAATATCTTTATTAGTTCTTAAAAAAATTAATTATTTTCAATTGTTTGCTGCTTACTTCTTCATTTTCAGATTTCGAGCTCACTACAAGCTTGGGTGTGCATTTTCTTCCTCAGTGTCTTCAGGATCATAATGCAATCTCATAACCCTTCAATGCCTCTTGCACATTTGGAACACTTGTCACACTCCGAAAGCCTTTTAATATCCTTTAAACATACAAGAGTTTTTAGGCAGTGGATTGTAGTGTTATTTGAATGAAATTTCATGAGTTGATTTAGGGATACTTTCTGTTTTCTTTTCTAAAGTTTTATCAATATGGTAATAACATCAGAGAAAAGTAAGAACATTTTTCATTGAAAATTAAGTTGAAGAACTAAAAACTGAAGACCAAATTGGAATAGATAACATGGACTATGATACGAAATTCGTTAAAATGGAAAGTGGAAAGAACAAAATTGTGGCCATGGATTTAGGTAGTGAAGATACGGCTTGATTTGACATTTCAGTTCTTGGTAAGCTAGACAAATCTGAAGGACCTTGAGAGGTTTCTGATGTCAAAACGAATGGATGGGAACTTGTATGGAAGAAGTTAAGAGGATAATTGTGAATATTCTGTAGCATATTATGAGATAGAGAATCTTGATCCTCTCACTGGGCAAGGGATACTGTGTGGTAAATCCACCAAGACCGATGAAAATGATAATGGACTTCAAAAGGGAAAGCCACATAAATTCTGTGTAAAGACTGTCAATAAATAGGGAGAATCAGGAGAATTAGAGACTGAAGAACCCATCATTGTTAAGAATTTTTTCGGTAATGTTTAAATTTATAGTGTTCTATATTTTAGATTTTGTTTTTAAATCAGAATTATATTGAATAATTGCTTTCAAGGTGAACCAAGCAAACAGGATGTCTAATCCTACAAACATGGACAAGACTAGGGACATCCAGTGGTCTCAACGTAAAAGTGACAGAAGAGCCCATATTAAACAAAACATTATTCAGAAAAGAGACAAGAAAGTTAAGGCTGGGCGGATGCTTTTTTGGTACCAGGAGACAGGTGAGTTGACTTTTATTATTATTGCTTCATAGTTACTATTATTGGTATTAATATGATTATTATTAAAATTATTATCATTAATAAGGAGGTGGTATTATTATTATTAAGGAATTAAGGAGGTGTATGAAATAAATTTTTATCAAACTTGGTATTCGCTTCCTGGATATTGGTACAAAAATTTTGCAACCTGAGCCAAATAAAATCGGGAATCATTTACCAACATTCTGACTCAAAACATGATTATTAAGATATAATATCTGAAAACAATTGGTAATAGTTCTTTATCAACGTAAAAATAATAGTCAACCAGTTGCAAATGAGAATTGTATATTAATTATAATTTTTCGAGTGTCTAAATTGGAAAGAGCGTAGTAATCATCATTTGTCAATACAATGTTTGATAAACAAAGCAGACCATATATATCTATATCTATATATATCTATATATCTATCTATCTATCTATCTATATATATATATATATATATATATATATATATATATATATATATATATATATATATATATAGACACACACACACACAAACTTTCTCTACATTAATTTCTGGCAAAGATCTTAGCATCCGGCTTGCTGGGTCAATGGGTCACGATATATTATAATCCTTATTACCTTTATAATGGATTATAGGATCCGCAGACTATACAGCACTGCTGGGAATCTGAAATAGAATGATTCTATTCCTAGTTCATTACTGTTTGGATTGACTAAATGAAAGATCACTTTCTTTTCTGAAGAACACAATTTAACAAAGTTTATTTTTACCTATTTAGCAAACAATTTAGTGAATTTAACAAAATGATTTTATGTTGTGCCTTGGATCAAGATATCTTTGAATTTACAGTTTTATACTGCGGTTAACTTATCTATTCTTCGTTGATGTCCCTCGTAGACTTCTCAGTCGAAATATCTTGCGAGCTTGCCGTAGTCCAAAGTCCCAAGAAATCCTCTTCTGCCCCTATCCAAACTGGTCTCAAACTATCAAAATTATCAGTCCCAATTACGTCCTATGACATAGTCCCGAAATCTATAACTCGATTACCACTCCCGACAAAGTCCCAATTTATGCATCAATATTACTTCCACATGCAATATCTGCAATATCATTTACTGTCCTTAAAATTTCATGATCTGATAACCTGACTCTGACTATCTGCACTAAACTCGCTCCCTCTCACGAACCTACGATCAGTTCAGACACGCGATGCCGGTCAGAATGAAATCTTCCTGCATGATTCACCCCTCGAAGACTTCGTATTAAACCATCTTCCTTTTTTTTTTCATAACATTTGACCGTCCTTCTCCCACCCAGCCAATCCATGCGTTCGTTATATTTTGGTGTAGCTGACCTTTCGATCGTCTAAACTTCTTCGACCAATCCCAAATTTTCTACTTTCGGCATCCAGCCACCTCTTAATGCATTTTCCACCATATAGTCTACAAATAAATGTTTGTTTATTTTCATGTGACATATCGGTATGTCACTATATATATATACACACATAATTACTCTTGCATAATCATTGTTTGACTGATTTGTTTGTACAAAATGAAAGAATATTGTGAAGTTTAAACAGAAATTCTTGCAAAAGTCAAAAAAATAACATTTTGAGGATGTTAATTGATGTGGTTTATGCAACTTATTAATAGTATTGTTACTGAAGAAGCATTTGTGTAGTCTCTGTAGAAAGCTGATACATAATAGTGAAATATGAGTGACTGATGCCAATTATAAATTTAAGAGAGCATTTTAAAATGGCAACTTTTCTATCAATAACTTAAAATTAGATTTATAACAAATTATTTTACTTATCTGAGCATATATTTATACCATATGCTAATTGTATTTGAACTTTAATAAATAACATTCATAAAAAGGTTGTAATCATGGTATTAGATCAGGCATAAAGTTTCGTAAAGGCCTGCGAGGGTTGTAACAGTACTGTTACGTGTATTGGTTCAGGTCTGTTAAAACATAGCAATGAACTTGTCAACCATAAATGAATAATATGTAAAAAAACCTGAATCTTAATTGTACTAAATACTATTGTTACATGCACTTAATTTAAAAATATGTATGGCTTTAAATTCCAGTGGCTCCTCAAATGGATCAGAAAAGCTTCCAGAAGAAAATGATATACAGTGGACAGACATTCTGTATTGAAAGTGATGTCTACGGAGAGAACCTGCTGCTAAGATAACGAGGACACTAAGAGACCATGTTCTGAAAATTCAAGAAAGGTAAAGAAAAGAATTTCAGTTTCTTTACCATATGCCATAGTAAATTTTCTTCTATTTAAATTCTCAATATTTATGACTACATTGCTTCAAAAATTAAGGTTACTTTGGTTCCTCAGTTCTAATATAAAGCAAACTTTTCTATATAATGTCTTATTTTATACACATGTAATATCAAAAAAATGTTTTTATTATTTTAGGAACTAAATTTGATTTTTATAAAAAGTTTTTGACTTCCTTGTATCAATGGAAGGTGTACAATATCTACAGCATCTTTCTTCTCTTTATTAATGCCACTATATCCTTTTTGTGTGAAATGTTTGGTTTTCCTGAAAACTTTTATATATCTTAATAGTAAAGAAAACCTGAGGTGTTATTCACTTCTTTAATGTGAAACCAGGAAATAAGAAAACATTGGTATTTATGGAAATGGTTGTTTCATCAATGTTTCATCCTGGTGTGCACAATCTGTTCTGAAAATTCCATATTTTTAAGAAAATCACAAGTCTCAGACCCAAAATTGCTTGCCATAATCAAAATTGCAGTGTCATATGAAGTTGTGCATAATAATACATTGATGCTAAACTTCAGTATGTGAACTGATATTTCACATAATTCTTGGTTTCACTGTAAATAAAAAAGTGAAATATCCCTGAAGACTACTATAATATTGTATTCACTTGCTTTATTTAACAAAAATTACTCTTTGAGAGAAAAGAGACAAGACAAGTCAAACTAGACAAAGTTTAAAGTTAAATGGGTGGTTAGGAGCACAAATATATTTACCTTAAGTTGCATATTGTTATTGAATTTCCATATTGATTTGTTTTTTGTTACTTTCTTACCTAGTTCTTCAAAAAATATTTCCTTATTAACACATATTTAGTCTAATCAAATTTACTAAGTAAACTTAGTGTACTAAATTTACTAACTTTCTAAGTTTACTAAATGAACTTACTACTTTCCTTACCATCACTGATCCTGCGAAATCTTAAGTACGAGAGAACACGAAAATTGACAAAAATCGTGAGGAAGGAGGTGAAACTAGGAACAGAACTACCAAAAACATATGTACAGTTTAATGTTAACAAATGAAACAGTACCGCAGATGCATTTCACTCCAGCCTAAGAAAAATATTGAAATCTCATAAAACCAAAATTCTGAAAAACTGAAGACGGAAATTCTGATTATAAAAGCAATGTTTTAAGGGAAAATATTTATGATATTATTGTTCTCAAGAAGCATGAAAAAATGGCAAAATGTCAATAATAATGCATGTTTTATTTGTTGTTTGACATAACACAATGAAAAATTTTACTAAATTGAAAGAAAAAGGTTTTGCATCATTAGTTGACCCTGGTATTGATTAAGTTAGGATTATGATATGAACATGGTGTTTACACCATGTTGTCAACAAAATATTGTTGGAAATTAATGACAAAATAAAGATGTCAATAACAAAGAAGAAATAATTCACTTTTATAAATGTTTTCATCATTAGGATCAAATTATTGTTCTTAACATTAAATTATGATTGCTTTAAAAAATGTATCATCGTTTGCTATGTTGGGACCTCAGTCTTGATTGCCGGTAGGTGCAAAAGTTGTCGTTCTACACTGCTATGTCACAATTCAAATAGCAGTGTAACATTGAGAAATCATATCTCGGGTAGTAAAATTAAGTGTAAAGAGCGACAAATTAATGGTGTAAAGAGTTAATCATAGGTCTTATCATGGGTCTCATGAGCCCATAGCCATGGGGGGCACTAGCCTCATGGGACTGTTGTTCCAGAATATGTTAAATAATGGATTTATGAGCTTCAATTCAATGAGTTATGTCTTCTGTTAGATTAAATTTTTAATTTCAATTTTTATTTTTTTATTAATTTATTGTTTTGCTGCTCATATTTAGATTGAAGATTGAAAATGAGAATTATAAAACCACCTTTATTCTACAAAAAGAAAAGAGAGCTGATGCAGGAATTTTTATAGTTACTGCAAAGAATGACTCTGGCACCAAAGAAGTGTATGTGGAAGTAACCGTTCTCAGTAAGTATTTTACAACATATAACATTTTCAGTAATTGTATTTTACCTTAATTTTGTAGTGATAACTGAATGTGCAATATCAGGTTTTTTGAAATACTAAAAGGTTAGAAAAAGGGGACAAATCCTTTTCTAATATGCAATAAATTAGGCCCACCAGCATGTTATGTAGTGAGATATTATAAATAGTGTGCCCTTGATCCCAAAAAAGGAGGACACATTGTACTTTCTCATAAGGTGAATATACCAGTACATGACCATTTAAGCATATGATCATTAATGTCTAGTAATGACTACATGAATTTACATTCAAATAAAATGGTACTCGTGTAGAGTTTATAAAAGCCACAGAATAGTTCTACCATGATAGTTAATATTTCAAGCTGCAAGAAAAGCAGTGTTTAAATTTTAATTAATTTATACACTGCACACCAGTGAAAGACTGAATGTTTTCAGTTGCTTGGACAAACACCATTAATGTAACCATAAACGTAAATGACAACCTACCATAGTACTTTAAGAACATGAAATTATATATTCCTTTTCTTCAGTCAAATTCTATTATATTATGGGTGCTCCCAAAATGGAGGAATCAGCAAATACCACGTACAAGCTAGCTTTTGTGTTGTTGTATGTGTGTGCGACAATGAGCATATGTTATGAGCAGTAAACTTCATTTAGTTGTTGATGGGTTAAATAGGCATATGCAGTAAAACTTCACTTATACGTTTTTCAGGGGACCGAAGAAAAAAAATGTATGAGAAAAACACATAACTGAAATTGAATTTTATGAGCAAAAAAAAATCTCTATTTTTACTCTACTGTTTTATTAGAAAACTTACTACCAAAAAAGAAGATTTTAATATGTAGTTTAAATAATTACTTTTGAAAAAAGTCTGTTATCTTGGTCTGTTTAACATTATAAGCCCCCAAGGTATACACTTCCCCCTCCAAACGTGATAGCTGTCCCATCACCTCATCTGCGACACTGTGTTGCATAACAAACTTTTTAACAGTTTCTAATGCTGCAACGGCTTCACTGAAACCTACTACATTTATTTCACTATCATCCACTTCATCATCAGTCTTCATCAATCTCTTTGTTGATTTCACTCACAATGTCCTCAATGGACCTTAGTTCAGATGTAACCACATCTTTATCTACATCCACAAATTCTGTGAAGTCCGCTTGATTGATGGGTAAATCTCCCAAAGCTAACTCCATTTCTACATCATCTTCGGGGCTGCCAAATGCATCTTTCCGGAAACAGTTCCTGATGGTAGATTCTTCAACTTTCTGCCATGACGAGGAGATAAAATGCATAGCCTATGAGAAAAAAAAAGGAGTGTTCCTGATTATAAAAACCAAAAAAATTCTACCTCACTGACCATAAAACTAAAAATTTTACCTGTAATACATTTATTTTAGTCGAACTCCTGTTTCCGTTGTCGATGTAGCTGATGGCCTGTTGCACCAACATTTTTCGGTAGTGCAACTTTAAGTTTCGGATAACCCCTAGATCCATGGGTTGCAACTCGCTGGTGCAGTTCGAGGGGAAAAATTGCACCTTGATGTTCCGTAGATATGAGGTGTCTGGTGGATGTGCTGGACACTTGTCTACAAATAATAGTATTTTTCGCCCTCTGATACCCATTCTGGCATCTAAAGCCCGCAACCAATCTTCAAAGATTTTCGTGGTCATCCACGAATTTTTATTGTGTTCATATTTGGTGGGCAGTGTTTTAATGTATTTGAAGCATCGCGGCTACGCAAATTTCCCGATCGTGACCGGTGGCAATTTTTCTGTCCCATCACTGTTAGCACATAAAAGCACAGTTACACGGTCTTTGCTCTTCTTACCCCCGTGACAATTTTCTCCCTTGAACGCCATCGTCTTTTCAGGCATTAGGGAATAGAAAAGCCCCGTCTCGTCGGCGTTAAAAATATCTTTGGGGGCATACTGCTCCACCAGTTCTTGAAGAGGTCCCGACTTCCATGCCGACACGACATCTGCATCAACATTTCCGCTTTCGCCGCACATACTTTTGCAGCAGATTCCGTGTCGCAGCTTGAATTTATGAAGCCAGCCAGATGAAGCTTGGAAATTTTCTAAACCAAGCCGCAGTCCAATTTCAGTCGCTTTCTCGCTGTTGTATCGGCGCTAGCAGAGGGCGCCACCGCGCACAGACCACACCGCGAGCCAGCGAGTCTTCTCTGTGTGTTTTGGTTCATCAGTGTTTTGCTGTTTGCTGCTTGTCGCGTTACGTGTGTTTGTAACGCTCGCCCTTTTTATCTTGTAATACATTTTGGCAATAAACCAGTATTCGATTACATTTGGCGTGATCATTTAATACTACACTCGCACAATAAGGGGCCGCTTATTGGTATACCTTCGGCACGATGCTGCTGAAACCACTGTAGCAATGCATCTTCCAAATTTTCATATTTTCCTCCTTGAATTCGCATTCTCTTGCTACTAGACACCCCAAACACACGTGCCTTGTCCTCGATTTCTTTCCCCTTAGAAATGATGGAATTCAGCGTGGATGCCGGTATTCCCAGTTCTTTAGCAATTTCTACTTTGTTTTTATTTCCACTCTCCCTAACAACTTTTAAAATTTTTATTTTCTCTGATATTGAAAGGGGTTGCCTTTTCCTACCACTCATTTTCGTGTAATATCGCGGACGCAAAACCAGAAAGAAGACGAACTACGACAGTACAACAAACGCGAGATGAAGGCGCGACCTGAGCGACACGAAGACTATTCGCAAATCCCAGCCAAGAACTGCAGATTGCAGAACAGAAAGGATGATACTGTTGAACTTGTGTGACTCAGTTTCACTACGGAAACGAAGGCCGTGACCTGCGTGGGCTACAACTGGCGACGAAGACCCACGGCTGCTTGCTTTGCTTTCAAGCTTCATGTTACTTGAGATAACGCGGATCAAAGCACGGTGATCTAATACGTGGGCAACAGGAAGCGCACGACAGCCACAGCTCCACCGTCTGGCGACACCCGCCGCGCCGCGCCTCGCGGAAAGGGATCGGTTTCATTAGCCGCTTGCGCCATCCGCTACCGAAAGGAACTCGTGTTATTACGGCGAGCCAAAGGCACCTTTGGAGACTGGGACAGTCAATGCACAAACATTCTCATTTATTGGTCATCTATGTCATTACTCTCTCCTGGGGACACCTTTGACCTTCCCTCGGAGCTAGCTGTCGCCTCCTGAGATCCTCAGAGAGCTCCCATGCGCATACGACTGAAAGTTTTCGTTTTGGAAGTCCCGCTTCTGGAGGTGGGCCGGGAGCCGACTTTCGCTACCACCCGCGGGCTCGCGCGGTCTTGACTCCTCAGCTAGGCCGAGTCGAGCTTCTATATTACAAGTTTCATTAACGGGAAGTGGCCTCAGAGGGCAAGAGTCAGCTCCGCGGGAGCGCTCTGGAGCGTGTCGACTCGAGCAAAATTCCGGGCACGACGCAGATCGTCCAGCGCCTCTGCGGGATCATTTGAACGTTATACGGCCTTAAAGGGACTTTTATTTTGAACGTATAAGTGTGAAAAACGTATAAACGTAAAACGTATATCTGAAATAATTTTGCATGGGAATTATAGGAATTTATTCGGGACCTAACAAAAAAAACGTATAACCGTGAAAAACGTATAAGTGAGAAACGTATAAACGGAGTTTCACTGTAGTTAACTTAGATTTAGATTAATTGCTACAGATAATGAAGCTATACTCTAAAGAGGAATACGAATGATTTTCACCATAATTCTGCTTATTATTGAATAGGAAATGTAGTTGAAACCTTGAAGAAAATAACAAAAATAATTTTTGTAAATGAAAATTGAATGAATACAACATAAATTATATTCTTACTGAAAATCTGCATCAAGTAAAACATATTTGTCATTCTAAATGAACTCTACATTATAATATTCTAGTTAAAGATTGACAGTTATTTTTTTAAACACAAACTGGCATCCTTTCTTCTATTTCATTATGTATTACTTGTGTACACATACTATTTTGCCGGATTTAGCAGGTGACTTATATCGCATGGTAATCGATCATTCAGCCATTTTATATGGAATTTGTTCCTGACACTGGTAGCAGTTTATGCTGCTAAATGTATTATCATGGTGCAATTATCACACTGTCTATTTGTGTTTGTCAACTGGTTTGATGAAAGTTTAATTAGAGCTACAGCTAGCCTCAGTTTTCAATTGTCGGAATCATCAGTTTTAATTCATTGGATACGTAGTGAAGGCTTCACCAGAAATAGGCAAAGTATCAGTGAAAGTCAGTAAAGTGCATAGTGAATTCATAGGTTAGGGCAAAGTGAATTACTACCGGAGAAGAAGAAATGTCATTAAAAAAAAAAAAAAAGTTGTCATTTCTAGCTAGTGGGTAAAATAATTTAAATCTATATTCATAGGAAGAATTTTTTTAGTAAATTAATTGCATCATTTTTCTTCACTTGCTTACAAAATTACCAAAATATTGGATTACTTGACTTCAACCACAACCAGCTACTGTGAAGCACCTCTTTAGTAATACTTTATCACTAAATCTGAGTATTGAAGAGGGCTTCTGTAATTTACTTCCATATGTATATTTTAAGTTTAGGTTTCTTAATCTTAGAACACAAAAACGTAATTTTGAAGGCTACCATGAGTGCAATGAGGTCAATGGGATATTGAATCCTGCATTCACTGAAATTGGGTCTTGTCACACTGCGTTGTGTGGATATTAACTTCTTTAGTTTGTCTGGTATCATGTCAAGTTGTAGGTTATGTCAATTAAGTTGGCACATTAGTGTAAAGAAAATATTTTATGATTCTAAAACATTACTGAAGTAGTGAAATCCTTGGTTAAGAACATGAATTAGGAAATGAAAAAATTTTTATTTCTCTCATTGATTCTGGTCTTGTTCCTTTTGTCGTATAATACATGTCATATTTAAATCCACAAATGTACTTCATTTCTGTTTTACATATTTTATGTAAGAATACTAGTATCAATATGTAAAAGTGAGAGTTCTGGTAACAAATTTTAATACTAATTTTATTTATTATCAATTGTTATATATACAAGTAATGAAAATTTACAAAAATCCCACATGCAGATACGAACAGCACGGAACAGCTGATGGCAATTTCATCAGTCACATTAGACTGATTTCACTGTAGCAGCACTCTCTGTTGGCACAATATGGAACTTCTTCCATTGCAACGACCAAAACGTGCAAAAACTCTTTCTTGACTTTACCCATTATTGATATCTGTCAAAATGGATCACAATTGTCAAATTAAATTAAAACTTATATTAAGATAGAATGCTTTCAATACAACTGACGCTTTACTTACAGGAAAGAAAAACAAAATCAAGCCGCTAATAAACAAAATAGTTCCCTAGTGCAAAATTATTGATTTTCATTACTCTCTTAGAACTTGTATTTTGTAGAGAAATAAATGAATATGAATATTGTTTCTCAATAATATCAATACTGCTTTTGATTGCTTTAACATTTGAGTGTGCACAAACTCTCTATTAATAAGGAGACTTTTCCGGCTCATTAATGCAGGCTACTATATTGCTGTGTGTATAGTAGTTTGTACAGCGGTGGATCCAGCGGAGGGGGAAGGCAAGCCCCCCACTTAAAAATACCAGTTTTCGTTCAGCTTCTTTTATTAGGCAAAATTGATTTAATTAGTTATTATGTAATAGAATATGAGATTATTTAAAAAATAATATTGTGTAGTATCATTTGTACACTACAAAAATATTTTGCAACATAGTAACAAATGTTTATTATTTAACAAAAATCTGTGATGGTCCCCTCCAACAAGATAGGCTTGATCCGCCCCTGTTCGTACCATCAGTGATTTCTGGCCATTTTCAATGACCTTGGTGAAGGATTTTTATTATCTTAACTTGTGATTCAGCATATCCTTTTATCACTTATTATTCCTAGATATTATTGCATCACTAATTTTTTCTCGGAATCATTTTCGTTAAAATTTACAATGTGCATCTCACTAGCAGTGGAATGAGTTTGCCAGTGCTTTAAAATATGTGTTATCTGAATCTGAAGGAAGAGACATCACCTCTGAATCTGACTCGATATCTCTCTCCCTATCTTGAAGTTTCTTCATCGTTTTCTGAAGATTAATTTTTAGCATTTTCTTCTGTCTTATTGTTTTTGCTATAATTTTTTTCCTGTTCATCTCATGATATGAAAATTTTCATGGTGACTTCCTGTTTTATCTAGTTAATTGAAGTCACTTCAAATTATGTGTTTATTAATGACCACATGACAATGCTTCATAGAATTACATTATGTGTACATACTTGTATAAACATATACATAATAAGTTTAATTGTTTTAACAATATTATAATATTCTTAATAGTGATTAGTGAATTAAGATTTCTTTTTAAATCATCAGCTATTTTGGGATCTTGTCTTATCTTTATTGTATTTGAACATTCCAGTAACAGATGACTAATTGTGTATGGGGGATTGTGTGAGGAATCCACATGTATGTCACTTTTTTTTAGATGAAAAAACTTCACATTGGGTAATTTGTACATTTGTGTTCCATCTTCTAATTTGCCCATCCAACTGCACATCCTCCATGTGGTAGTTTTCAGCCATCACTATATATGTGAAGACTTCATATTGGTTTCGTATTTTATAGAACAGAGTTTGGTATATTACAGGATTAGTAATTTTGTTATCATATATTTTGCCAGGCATTTTGAGGAGTTATTTTGGTGTCATTCTTGTTAGTATATTATTGAATTCATTGAAGTATTATGGTGAAACTAGATTTTGATTGTTGGGTTGTTTGGGTTTGAGACCACTAGGAAGGTGTAAAAAATAGTTTTTCTCTAATGAAGTTTAATGGTTCTTCTCCTGATTCAGCCAGAATGTAGGTAATGAGGCTTGTACAAAGAGAACCAATCTGAGGCTTGTGTTATGGATTACATATAATTATTCTAGTATATTGTCCTTTGCAGAAGGCTATATAACTGAGCCGTAATATATTTTAGATCTTACAATCTTGAAAATTATTAAGTATTACCTCCTTGTTGGCACCCTAGTTGATTGATGAGATCTTTTTTATGATATTTAGTCTATTGAGACATTCAGCTTTCAGTGCTTTAATATGATTTCCATGTAGGTTTCTCATCAAAGCTTAAACCCAAGATTTTAATTAAAGTAAATTCCTTAGTTTAACATAATCGATTTTTTTAGCATATTTTTAGCAGAAAATGCATTTGTGACCTAAAAGTTTTACAATTAAAAATAATTTTAATTGTAATAACGTGTTTAAATGTAATAATTGTGTTAATAATACAATAAAAATTAAAAATATATTTTTTCTGCATTAACATTTCATAATAAAATTCAGGAGAAGCCGTTTATTTTTGGACAAACAGAAAATAATCTACCTTATATCTATGGAATGTAATCTACCTTAGTGGGTGAAGTAATTAAAGGAAATAATTACCTTAGTGGAGTACATTGTGCGTCTTGTTGCATTTCTTCTGCCCGGTTTAAAAAAAAACATCAAATCAGGAAATTTCCTACATTTGCATAAGTATTTTATCGTTTATAGAAGAGAAAAACAGAGGCAACTGTGACAAGCTCTTTGTGATCTATGAACGTTTGCAAATAAATAGATTGTAAGAAAAGTTGAAACAACATAAGAGGTAAGATATTAACAAAATATGCAAAGTATGTCCTTATCACATGAATATGCACGAACAGGAAAAATAGGCCAAATGTGCTCTAACATATTAATCTGCATAACATCAAATTCTAACCAAATGTCAAGAAATTTCACGTAGCTATGTCCTGAAGCAACAGACGAAAATGTGCAAAATGAAAGAAATCTGCTCCCAAATCAGCTAGCTGAAAATATAATTTCAACTGATTTTTTTGCTATAACCTAGACAAACAAACAGATTACGAATTTTAAACGGACATTCAAACCTCAACGAACTTTAGATTTATGAGGTAGTGATAAGTGTCAAAATCTATTCACAGTTCAATTTACTTCCAATATTAAATCACTGTGCTAATTAATTTTCTCAAAGATTTATTCTATTTCTGTGACAAGTGACTATTCCCTTGTTTTGAACATTACGAAGACGGTGTATCAAAGTTTGAATTTGTTTCAAATCTTATTCTATATTTCGAAGACAAACTTTCAGATAATATCTTTTATCTAATTACGGTAAAGTATAATCTACTGATTGTATTAAACAGTTGCAGCTTAAGTTGACAAAATTCTACGTAGCCACATTGCCAAATTTCGTAAGTACTAGCTTCAATAGATTTTGTGTGTAGCATACCTTCTAGTTTTTATAATGTATCTTGCTTTTTAATTTATTTAATACACATCAATTTAACACTTTTAAAATATAAAGCTAGGTTTTTGTTGCTCTTATGTGGGTTTTCTTGTATTAATTCCAATTTTTATCACATACATTTTAATGTACGTGTACGCATTCATGACATGGCTATTTATTTTATTTATTTATTTACGTCAAAAAACAGTTAAAAACTGCGTATGACGGCTATGGGGAAAAGTGAATTGTGTGCACATTTCAAAATTCTGTGATCCCTACACTAAATCATATACTACTTAAGTTTTGAATTTTGAAAGGGAGAAAAAAAACAAAAAAACTCCCATGTAATAAAATCATTTTCAAGGATAAATAAGCAATAAATTTTAATCTTGAAAGGGAGAAAAAAAACAAAAAAACTCCCATGTAATAAAATCGATTTTTCAAGGATAAATAAGCAATAAATTTTGAATTTTGAAAGGGAGAAAAAAAAAACAAAAAAACTCCCATGTAATAAAATCTATTTTCAAGGATAAATAAGCAATAAATTTTGGCTCTTATTACTTCCTGCTGCGACAACGTGGAAACGATAATTTGAATAATTGTATTTCCCACTGAATTCTAGAAGACGTGTACAGAAAATGAAGTTACATTTATGTCCAGAAGCAAAACAAGGGCCATCTCAGCATTTGCTCAATGGATCAGGGAAACTGGACGAAAAACCTGATCGAGATGGGGGGTCATTGACCCGGAAGCTGTAGTACAATAGTTGTTACAGGTTGTTTATACTCATTTATACAGTCCAAATGGTAAATAATGCATTATGTATCATTTTTAAAATTAATGTTACTTTTCTTGTGATGCTCAGTATAGTCTCTAATTGTATAGAAACAGTTATGCAGCAGAAACGATTTCACTTGTGATTTAAACTTTTCTATTGAATTTAATCGTTTAATGCCATCTGGCAAAGTGTTGTAAAATAATGTACATGTATTGTATGTGAATTTTTGGTAATGAGCTGTTGATACTGTCACCTGATGAATATGATTTCTACGTCGAGTGTTATAGTAATAGACTTCGGCATTTTCTGAAAATATATTCCCGCCCTTAAGCAAGTCATTTTTTACAAAAACCACTGATTCGTAAATAAAAGACACGGTAATGGTAGAATTCCTAGATTAATGAAGATAGGCTTACAAGAATCACGTGGGTGGGATTTGGTTATTATTCGTACAATTCGTTTTTGTAATCTAAAAGTCTGGGAGCTATAAGATGTATTTCCCCAGAATATTATGCCATATCTCAGGCGGGAATGAACATTCGCGAAATATACACAACGAGCAGTTTAAAGGCTGACTGAATTTGCAAGAATTCTGAACGCGTAGCTTAATGAACTTAATTTTGTGTTCAATTCATTTAAATGGATGTTCCATTTAAGGTTTGACTGAATTGAGAGACCTAAAAATTTTGTTGCATTAACATGAGTCAATGGTACACTGTTCATTTTCAATGGAGCACAGAATTGTTTATTTGAAATGGAAAACTGCATTAAAACCGTTTTCTTTTCGTTTACTATTAATTTGTTATTTCGGAACCAATTTGAAACATCTGATATTGTATTATTTACGGTTTCTTTATTGCAAAGGATGTTCGTATCATCCGCAAAGAGAACTGTTCTTCCGTTTCGAATCGTCGAGGGCATATCGTTTACGTAAAGTAGGAACAGAATAGGGCCTAAAATCGATCCTTGAGGAACTCCACATGCAATGGGCAAAGAGTCGGAAAGGTGCGTACGTAATGCTCCATCATTCCAGTAAGGTATTTCAACTCTCTGAGATCGTTGTTTAAGGTACGAACATAACCAATCTAGAGCAATACCACGGATTCCATATGAAGGTAATTTTGAAAGTAAAATGTCATGATCAATGACGTCAAAAGCTTTTGAGAGATCTTAAAATAATCCAATAGGTGCCTCCCGTTTTGATCTAATGATGAGGCGACATCTTTAAGAAAAGAAAATATAGCTGTTTCCGTTGATTTTGATTTTCTAAATCCATGTTGGCAATCTGAAAGCGCGTCGTGTTTAGTGAGAAAGGTTTCCATTCGTACGTAAAAAGTCTCTCTAATATTTTTGAAAAAACTGATAGAAGAGAGATGGGCCGATAATTTTGAATTTCATTTTTGTTGCCTTTTTTGAAGAGCGGCTTAATTTTAGCTGTTTTGAAAATATCTGGAAACGTTCCAGTGCATAAAGATGCATTAAATATGTGAGTTAACGGGTGTATAATGGCATACGCACAAGTCTTTAACAAAGAATCTGGGAATTCATCTAAACCGGACGAATATTTATTTTTTAGTTTACCGATTATTTTGAGAATTTCATAGGAAGAAGTTTCGGAAACGAACATTGTGTCTAAAATTTTGGGTGAACTGTCTGTTTTTGAATTTTGTGGCTGAAGACCCTTAGTGAGATCATCGGCAGCAATTCTCGAAAAGTATTGGTTAAAGAGACTAGCCACCGTTGCCGGATCGTTGACATTTATATCGTTATATTTTAAAACAACATTCTCTACGGGTTTTCTAGTTGATTTGGTAGTATTTTTTATTATATTCCACATTGATTTTGTTTTATTATTTGAGTTCAAAATATCTTGATCGTTTTTCATGATTTTTGCCTGCCTTATGACTTTTCGTAACAATGTTCGTAATAATGATGCCAGTGGGTCTCGCATCACATGCAAGTTGAACCTGTAATTAGGATTAAATGGCATTAATACTCTATCACTCACAATTTTCTCTTTCAGTGGAAGAAACGCAATCTTCTCCCATCCATGGCAAATACATATTTTCTGTACGATCTAAAACCTATCTATACGGGTTCCAACGGTACGTCTAATTTTATCTCAGCAAACTGATTTCGAGGCAAGAAAGTATAACCAGAACTTGAATCGATTTCACATAAAGGACTTGCTTTGGGTGTTCACTTCAATCTGAAAACAATTAAAATCTCTCACTGTAGCTTTATTCCGCCAAATATCAATTATTTGATTTGCTCCATATGAGTGCACAGTACCACATCTTGATCTTCTCGGATGTAATTCGTTGATTGATTGACTGGCCTTTGATTTGCGTTTTGCCTTTGATTGTTTAACATTGCACGAATGCACTCTTACACAATATGTTCATGCATTTTTCATTAAGGGAAAAAAATCTATCTTTAATATTTTAGTTGTAGAAAGACTCCGAAAAAATTGAACTTCTTCAATCGAAAAATCAGAGTTATCAACAAACACGAGATCTGCACCATTTTCTTAAACGTCCTTCACGCTAAACGTCCTAACACAACAACAAAATTTAATCAAAAATGATGAAGCCATTTCTTTGAGGATTTTTTGTAAATTTAGCAACTGGATTAAACCACTTTTTCGTTACGAGAGCCCTGTATTAAAAGTTTTTTGCTGAAAATTCGCGGGTTTTCGCGCAGTTTTATATTACTTTCCCTCTACTGCGATAGCAGTAGCGAAAAATTAAAAATTCGTCATAAATTTTAAAAAGTGCCTACTTTTCAAGCAAAATTGCGTGAAAACTGCTCATATTTTCGAAAAATTGTACAAAAGCTCATTCAGTATTTCTCTTTAAATAATAGACCTCACTTAGGAAACTAGTGGTGCTAAAAGAGTGCTCTTCTGTATCTTCGCACAAAATTACGCCAAAAGTTCTCAATTTTTCGGAAAATTCTACACGACCTTATTTTAAAATCTTTCTTTAAGGAAGAGATTTCATTCACGGAAAAATCTCTAATCTTCTATGTTTTGGATGTAGAAAGACTTCAAAAAAAATTTGAACTTTTGCAATTTTCAACAAAAAAAAATAGAGAAAATTAAACGAACATGAGACCTGCACCACTCTCTTAAACGTCCAAGGGGACGCGACATTAATCAGATCGATTGGTGAATATCAATTTTGGAGAAAATAGCGTTTAGCCGCTAGCGTTGTTCACAGATAGACAGATGGGCATACGTTTTGCCGCCATTCTATTTTTTGGTGTCAAGGACCCACAAAACATGGATTCTGGCTACACGACGTGAGAACGGATTACATTTCCTACAAAATTACATAACTTTCCCTATTCTACATAAATAAACAGTAAAAACTGAAGCACATGAAATTTCTGACTAAGATAAAAGATATTCACGACGAATTCCGTCAAAAACAAATCATATACTGCATTTTAACTACCCTTGTAGGTGTCACGTTAGAGCCCTGTTTATTCAGTACATAACTACAGTTGTAGTTGTGGATTCGTATTTGTTTGATCTGCTTTCATTCGTGCTATTTTGGCGAGTAGCACACCATTGCAATTGTTAAATAATGAATACCGTTATTACGGATCTTTGAGACTAGAAGTAATACCGTAAAGGAATCTCACCGACCAAGACTTTCAGCATGTCGAAGATGTTTGAGTCAGAAGTTCTTCTTACTAGGATCCTTCTGAAGTTTCCTTTTCGGAGTGAAGGAATTTGTCGGAATTGAAGTGTATGATATGATTGCAGTAGTCTTCCGAAGACGAATGATAGTTTTTAAGTTTTGTGTGTGATTCATAGGCTTTAAATGGATTTCCGTTAACCTGCAGTCTGGAAACTGATGTTAATAACTCTACAATAATACAAAGAACAATTTAAAAAACATAATTTCGTTCATTCCAATAGAGCATGAAAAAGTGTCCCAGTCTCGATCACTGAGAAAAGATTTTCTTTGGAGTTGCAGAAGAAAGGCCGTCAAAGAAACTCACGATGTGTGTTGTGCCGTCGTTGCAAAATTTCTCGTGTATCTCGAAAGGAAATTCTCTCCCATAAAGAACAGCATTGCTGACTCCGTGCGCTTCAGGTGCTCGGGAAGGCGGTACTTCGTCCTCTTTTCAATGTTCTTCCTCTTCCACGGCTGCAACCTGCTCTTCATCTCCGTGTCCGCCTCTTTTTCCTCGTTCGCGTGGCTTTTTCTCCTCGCACGGCACAGCGCCCGGAACTCCCGTAGATCAGGTGGGAGGGCGGCGCGCGCCAACAGCCTCCGCACCCACCCCCGCCCCGCCCGGCTCCCCCGCCCCGCCCCGCCCCGCCTCGCCCTGCCCCGCCCCGCACTGCCCCGCCCGCGGCCGCGCGCCAGGCCCTCGTCTGCCGCGCCGCTCCGCGCCAGGTGGCGCCGTCGCGCGAGGAAGACGGACGGCCTCCGCCCCCAGGTCCAACCCCCTCCCCCGTCCCCGCCCCCGCCCCTTTGGCCTGCACACTAGCCCCTGCAAATCTCTTCCTCCTTTTGAACACGTGTGTTTTCCGTGCATCGCCGTGTGTGGGTCGGGGTGTAGTTTCATCTTTACGCTCACTGACAGTTTGAATATGGCGCTGATGGTTGAGTTGTTTTCTTTTAGAACACTTTGATAAAGTATCATACTGTGTGGTAATGTGAGACTTGACAGTTCTGCACAGTGACGTGCGAAGTACGTCATAAATCGCGATTAAAGGTGGTTAATTGTTGGTCCCTTCCATTAAACTCTAAGAGCTCAATTTCCAACATATTTTTTCAATATTTATTTTCGCATATCTAACATATGTCTCTACAATTATAAATTTCTACCAGATCGTAACACCTTTGGATGACGACCTCCCCCCTCCTCCCCGAGTTAAAACATTTCTCCAAAGAAGCCACAGTACCCCACCACTCTCCTAGTCCATTGTGCCAAATTGACCCGTGAGACCTCGTCCTTGTTCATACGGATGGAATCTCGCGTTCTCCCAGCCAGACAGTCTCCCTCTGAGACCGGCATCTGGCGAAGAAAGTAAAAATGACGTCCAGGCGCATCGCTAGAAAGATCCCCAAGATCCGCGCCGGGGCAAGGCTTAAAAGGATGGGCCCGCCGCCTCCCACTCCCAAATCATCCCACTCGCTTAAAAATGGTTCCTGCTCCACAGGACAAGTGTGACTCGTAAGCCTATCGCGCTTACACCTGTCAGGCCACATCTGGATGGCGTTGACCGTCGCGTTTCTGGTCTTCTTCGCGCTTAGACAACTTATCGTTGAAGGGGAAGGAATTAAGGGTTGAATTTGAGATTCACGAGTGATAAATGGATAGCTAAGAATGCACATCACATCACAAATAACGATACCGAATACGAGTACTAAGCGGAGTTCGAACTTACAGCCCGGGTATAACGCGTACGTTAGCACAAATGTACCAAGCCGTCCTTCCTGACCAAGAATGGGAAGGAGGAGGAGGGTTAAAAAGTGATTGGGAGAGTACCATCATGCAACAACTAAAAAACCAAACATCTATGCCCGAAATGAGATTCGAATTCACAATCCTCCGAGCGGAATTGTTATCACTCGTATGGCTTAGCGATTTCGGCTGTGCAGCTCGGTTAACGCTTTAATTTTTAATAAAATAAAATTGAAGGTATCGACATGGTGACATTTTGAATTTTGGACCACACTCTCGCACATCTCTCTCGTTTGAGGTATTCCAGTCACTATTCAGCACGGTCAGTACTTCGTTCTATGAAATTTAACATTCCAGTATCAATTCGTAACCACCGTATGTTAAACAACTGCTAGAAAATTCAGATTATATGAACGTTTTTAATATTTCTCACGAAACTCGTCTTCAATGACATTTGAAAGTGGTCAAAATGAAAGCTAGTAATGCTACAAGAGCATGTATCATGTAGTTTATGACGGTTAAGTAATATTATATTTTTATGGCTAATTAGCACTAATATTTCTTTCTTGGCCCATCGGACATTTGACGAAGGTTTTTATCATAGATTAGTGGGGGATGGGCCGGCCATGCGAGGGTAAATTATTAACTCATCGCTCGGCCCTAAGGATAAGGAAGGAAGGAACAATCTTGTTCCGTGGTCCATACTTTAGGTTGCTTGTTCCAGCTTTCGCGTGGAAGCGATCAGAAAAAAACATGGATCAGAAAAGTCGACAGTGGCGGAATGTGGAGGAGTGTGATATACAATATTTTATTCTAAACCCTTTTAGCCATATTTTCCTGTAAAGAAATAATCACTGAAATGAAATGTATAATATAACCTATCTAGTTGTGATGATGGCCAAGAGAGTGCGCGGGGTGCGCTGAAAACACAACCTCTGCCAAGGCCGCAGCAGTGTCCAGCAGTATACTTTGATTTTTAAAATGCCCGATGATATTAGGTCATTTTATTTATTTATCGTCGCATCGACATCAAGGTCATTAGCGACAAAACTGATAAATGCATTTTACAATTACAATGTGAAATTTTTTTAAAAAAACCTTTTTCAGTATCCAAAAAAAGTAAGAGAATATTATATATACGATACAATACAATTATTACAATACCTTCAATGCAGTAAATACAATACAAACAATATAAGATTAATAAGTAATTCATCCAAATGCAATATTAGGTCATTGTTACATCTCCTACCCCATAAAATTAATATTTTTAATTAATTCGCGAACACTTTTAAAAATATTAATTTCATAAGGCAAGAGGTGTAACAATGAAGTATTGTCATCGGCCACTTTAAAACTAGTGGTGCTGAAACAACATGCAGTACTTTCTCGCCTTTGGTAATGTAATACTATTTACACCACAATTTCTCTCCGAATTATCACATCTTAGTCATCATGTTTTGTAAAACTCATTACAAATTGTAGAACATTTGGTGCGAAAATTAGTTTCAAGCAGTATATTTTTCATTCAAAACTTTAAATGAAAATATATTTCTGGCATTGAGTTCATAGTATAAAAGTATGCTGTTCATTTACGAACATATCCGCTGAGTTTTTTAGCCTTATAATATTCTGGGCAAGCAGTATATTATAGATAAAGTAAAATAATGAAAAGTTACAAAATATACGATCCACCAGCAGCGGAGACGGCGGCAGCGGCAGCAGTTTACGCTTCCGTGCGTTGTTGCCAGTGCTGCTTTAAATTGATTGATTGATTGTTACTGATTCCGGGCGCGTCAACTACTGAGGTCATTAGTACTGTAAGTGCAGTGCATGTTTTTTCATCGGGATGTGGCGACGATCTTCCCACATTGGATGGCCAGATCCGGCGCCCACCTACCGCCGGCTCCGATCAGAGCAGCCGGCTGCTAGAATTCTTCTTCAGACAGCGTACAGGACACTTTTATCAGAATCGTCGTGTAAAGAACAACTTTCTTGCAGCAAAACAGAACAACAATGAGCTACTTTCTAGACGGTCTCGAATAAAAGTAAACGAAATGGTAATTGGAAGGGATGTTTACGGAAATTGTTTCCTGCTACGAATGTGCCGATTCATATTAACAAAACCAGAGCGCTTGGGATTGCGATGCGAGGAAGTAGTAATGCGATCGGGGCGGTGGTGGAGGAAGGCGAGCGCCCCCCCCCCGCCCCCTACACTTCTTGTAAGTAGCGAAGCGGCAAGGCACTCCTCCGCTCGCCTGCTCAATTAAAAAGTTAAAAGAACTCGCTCCCAAAGCAAGGAGACTCCTTACTGGTGCCGAAAGCCCGTTCTTATTGCGGATTCACTTTGCCGACACATCACAGGCCACTAAAAATGAGAAGAGTCGCCGGTGCTTGAGACGCGCCTCAAGGTCCTGTTCTAGCGAAGAGCGCGCGTGACGCATGCGCTATGCTACTAGAGAAATGATGGAAATCGACTACCGACGAGAGGAATTGCTACCCCAACGCACATTTTAACTTTTTTATTATCTAATTTGTTTTTAATTTGGATATTTTGTCTTCTTTCTTTGGTAACTAGCCGAAATCTCTTCTTATCTGTTGTTTTTTGGTATTTAGTTTTACGACAGCTTCATTCATAGTTCCTTTAATCACATGACTTCCTAATGTGATTTGACATTAAAATGAGTGTAGATTTAGTGTAGAGGTTCTCTGGTTTCCATTGCCTATCAACATTCGTATGACATATTCATAATTACCAGTTCATCAAGATCGTATATTCATTTCCTCCAGATAGGATTATAAAGCTTTGACTATTGCATCCTGAAGTACATATGTACATCAAATGTGCGTTCATGATATTATTTTATTGTACATTTCATTAAAGTAATGCAGAAATTTCTGATAGTGTAGGTTTAGGTGCTGATGGATGACATTTTGCGAAGGGAGAGAGGAAAACCGAAAAGCCAGCCCCAACTCAAACATTTAGAAAACTATGTAGAATGAGAAAGTCTTTGAGGATGTTAATTACATATTCATATGTACATATAAGTATTTTGGGAATTGCTCTCCATAAAAGGTTGTGTTTTCGCTACCATAACACAGTGTGACAATGAAATCTGCCGCAGAACAAAAATGTGATTGTTATGTAGTTCAGTACTCGGATGACAACCGTGAAAACCATTTTTCGCAATTACCTAAACCAGTGATTTCAAGGTTGATGCCACCCGCGGGAGTCCCTGGTACGGAGAGCACGACGAAATCACCCCGCCACGCGGTTGATCATCTCGCCACAAAAGATCAGTAGGTGGTCAAAGTCACCCTTAATGCTTTTACGCTTTACGCAAGAAATACGATTAGACGGGATTTAGATATATAAATTTAAGAACGTTGATATTTTTATTTGTATTTTTACTTTAATTTTTCTGTGCGTATCCTCTTTTTTACAAGAGATTGCACCAAGTTGGAAAATGGCGGGGTTACTACAGATAGTTCCCTTTCCTGGCGCTAGTTGCACTGAGATGCTCGTGGCATGCCACAAAGCGTGCCACTGCCACCGGTAAGAGACCTTGACATCACTGACCTAAACTTTCTTCTGGAACGCAATGTTATCTGCGCTTGGCTGTGTTATTTATGTTGACGCGGCGCTTATCCCAATCTGTTATTTTAGGAATATTTTTGCCTAGGGTTGGGAGTAGAGAGGGAGATGGCCTCTTGAGGTAGGTAAAGGGAAGATGCACTTGCATCAGTCAATCGATAGTGAGATCACACAGTATTTATTCTCGAAGTAAGTAAATTCCCTAACCTGAAGAATACTGTTTGTGTATGTTTTTGTGTTTCTTATACTCAACTATGTCTAGGAAGTGTATTAATTCATCATATATTTTCTGTTATGTATGTGGTTGAGTTTACGACTAAGTCTCAACGACATCCCATTTCTCCGATCATCGAAAAAGCGTACGAGTAGTATTTTAAATCAAAGGAAGATGAGAGTAAGTGTTGGTCACCACAGAACTGTTGCTGCCGCTATTTAAGAGGCTGTTTTTGTGGATCCACTCATCTATGTCATTTGCCATACCAAAGTTGTGGAGGGAACGTAGAGACCACATTACAGATTGGTACTTTTGTTTAATGAAAGTTAAAAGAATCTCGAGTAAATCAAAACACACTGTTTCCTACCCAAATTTGGAATCTGCAATGCGCCCAGTTCCGCATTCTGATTCTCTCCCAGTTCCAAAACCACCAACGGAAAGGAAAATGAAAGATAAAAACGACGATAGTAGTGACAAACCAATAGATCATGAAGATATTGATTACATTTTATCTGCAGCACGGCTACAACCACAGCCATTATCACAGGCAATATTGAACGATCTTGTAAGAGATGTAAATTTTTCAAAGAGTCAAGCAGAATTACTTGTGTGTCGTTTTCAAGAAAAGACTCGAACCTAGGACCTCCCGGTCAGAGGCGCTGCAGTGACATCAGTTGATTGCACTGAGCCACTGCTCCCGGTACTAAGATATTTGTAGGTACATGTGTCCACGTGTTTCTTGCACAGAATGCTCGCACACACAGAATACGTTTGCAAAATATGAAAAAGCAGCATTGAATTATATGCAAAATTGTTTTGATGAACCATGTGCGTCCGTGTGACCCATGACGCTGCAGGAGCGCCCAACTTAACAATTCTATAGCAGTGTTACACAAGAACCATTTCAGTGTGGCTTCCAAAACGACCGGTCGACAGACAGAGCGAGAGAGTTTCTGTTAGAAGAACCGTTGCCGCCCCGCCTGCGGCGTTACGTCATTTACGCAGAGATGACGTCTAGATGCAGGGTTCCGCACTTTTGCATTTTGTAACAGATGGAGTTAAAAATTTAAAATTGTGTGTATGTAAAATTAAGGGTTACATGTCGTACTTACAGCTTCTCTGCAGACAGTGGGGGAGCACAATGCTCAATACGATTTCGTATTATGCGCAAAATCCGTTATTACTCATCGCGCACTTCTTCAAATTCCATCGTTATGTTCATAGTTGGCAGCTACCAAGCCTTTGCGAAAGACTGTGCGATTCCTTTTTGCAGTAGGAAACGTTCGTCGTTATTGATTTTCCTCAATTCTATGGATTCTGTACCATGACCAATCACATCACCATTCCGTGAGGTTCTTGAATATTAATGACCTCTCCATTGAGACTCCCTACTACCTCAAAATCGGCAGTAACGAGTGCATGTGCAAATTAGATAGGTTGAATAGTCCCAATGCATCATTAAGGACTTTCGCACTTAACGAGGAAATTGTGATTGCAAATCTGACGTCCAATCACCGAACTTACGTTTATCGTTATAAATGTGTAATGCAGGCATGTCAAGGTTGTGGGCAACGTAACTAGCTCACTTGAGTTCGTGGGCACTATATCCAGAGCAACTAGCGCGGAATTTAAAAGTAAGGATTATACATATTGCTCCAGTGTCCGAACATCACTGGATATCTGGACCATGACAGACTTTCGGAGAAGTCAGTTGCCATTTATTGCCAAAAATTTAGCTGTATTCATTTCCAATTCCTGTAGTAAACCAAGAAGTTATATATTAAATTAAATAATACACCAGTCATATTTCAGATTGTCAATTGAGAGTAAAATTAAACATTTTGAGTAGAAAGTATCTTTATTTCGTAATCTGTGTACTTAAGAGATTACTTGCAAATGTTCTTGTCTGTTAAAAGAGCTCGTAAGCGAGTAACAACTTATATGACACTTGTTAATAGATTTCAAATATTGCTGTATACAAGAAATAACTGAATTATTTAATAACAGAAAACAAAAACAGGGAAAGAGTTCGCCATTCCAACATATTCTTCATATTCTTATCACATGCTAAAATGATTACACAATGCAAAATTGAAAAATAAAATAAACATGAAATAGTAATAAATAATAAAGAATGTAATTATAATTCAAAACTCGTTTGTTTCATGGAACAAATCTGGCAAACAAATTTTCGTATAAAGTCACTATTCCCTGCCTCGCGCCTCTTCAGCTTGTGGTGTACGTAGACCCCTTTCTGGATTTGGAGGGGAAATGAGAGCGGAGTCAGAGGAAGTTCCCCCGCCCGCAGGAGCGTTGAGCTTCCCAGGTGGACGTGTAGCTCTTGCGACCGCCGTTTGACATTCCTATAATGCAATAAATATTGTTTGTACCAATTTTCTAATCCCTTATTCCTGACTTTTGCCGTCCTTTGATCAATAATGCAAACCCCATCTTTCTCCGGGCGTAGCGAAATTCGCCTGCTGAATTCTCAGTGGCTTTGCAATTTTTTCCACTTTGGAATAATAAATGTTACGAAGATATAACATATGAATTTAAAAATGTTAGGAATGTACAAGAATGAGAAATATTTTATGCAGACATTTTAAATCTTTTAGATTAATTTATATACTTGGTATGTTTAAAAAATTTAGAGTTTTAATCGACTCGAATCAAAACCCTAATATTTTACATTACCTGAATATCCAGCGGTAGCTTGATGCATAGTTTACTATAATTAATGCTACATTTTGGTTAGCGTCATGAAATGCGACGTCATAACCCTGTACAGTTGCTACAAATTCAGTGAAACAATTTCGCCGACACGTGCTACAAGCTCAGTGCTTTTAACTCACAAAATGAGTTCTCATCTTCGAGGCTATTTCGGGTGGTGTTTGTGTTGAGACGTAAAACATTTATTTTTATGGCCCATTTCTGGTGAGCATTAAAAGTCATGACCTATTCGCTCAGGTAATGGAACTTTTTGTCTAAGGCACGAAGTTTCAGCAGTATTCACAGATTTCCTCAAGAAGGAGGCCAATTAGAGGTCGTTGTTAATCCTTTCTGTAAGATAATCTTAGGATCGGTTGCATCAAACGTGTTTAACTCGATCGCTAAATTAAAAAAAATCACGATTAACATTAAACTCGAAAGTGTATCCTGTGCATCTTTTTCTCCAAGGAATCGATCAAGTAAACAGCATTTTCGTTCTATTGTGGAGATGTTGCAATTTTCGAAATACATTGTAGAAAGGTAATTTTTCTATATAATGCATTATATAATCATAATCGATTTACAATTGCAAAACTGTAATTTGTCGTATGCAAAGAGATTATAATCGATATATTTTAACCCGCTTTTCTTACTTAAGACAATATCACAAAATGGCAGTGTAGATGGATAGCGCAAATTATTTATGCTATTAAATAATTTCTGCAATGAAAAATTACAGCGTTTACACATACAAAATGAATATTGCAATATAAAGTGGATATATTGTTAGCACTGCATAAATATCAAATCTGCAGTTCGTTTACCGTTGCAAATAGTTTTTTTATAACTCGGGAACGAAAATGTCTAATTTTTCAAATGTTGCTAATCTCGAGATTTTTTAATTCTATTCTTATTGTTTTAATTATATTATTATTCTAGTTTTATTAAAAGTAAAAGCTTTTAACGAGTATTTTAGCCCGGTTTTGAAGCAGAAATCAAACGGTATTCAGACACCAACGCTGTCAGAAGTCTTTTTCATATTAATGTAAATAATTTGCGGAAAAGAATAAAGTTAATGAAGAGATAGAAATCACGGGACCCAGATTCTATTTCCGCGGACATCATTAAATCAGGTGGAGAGGCTATTATACCATGTTTAATTAGGTTATTTAATGTATCTATAAGCAACGCTTGTGTACCGGAAGATTGGAAGCTGTCTCTCGTCGTACGTATTTTCAAAAGTGGCGACAAGACAATACTTAGTAACTATAGACCGGTAAGCTTTACATTAGTCATATGCAAGCTTTTGAAACATCTAATTGCTAGCTACATCAGGAAAGAATGGGAGGACAAGGAGTGGCTTCATCAGGGTCAGCACGGTTTCAGGAATGGTTTCTCGTGCGAAAATCAGCTTGTCTCCCTTTTACAGGACCTAGCCGACGGTGATGAAGGTGGTAGGGCCGACGCGATAGTAATTGATTTTGCCAAAGCTATTGATGTTGTTCCACACGATCGTCTTATAAAGAAATGAATAGATTCACGTTTAGACACTAGAGTGGTAGCGTGGATAAACGAACTACTTCATGCCAGAGGACAGAAGGTCTGAATCGGAAGTTAATTATCAACCTGGACAAACGTCACGTCAGGAATTGCACAAGGGAGTGTCATCGGACCACTCATGTTTCTTGCCTTCGTGAATGATTTGCCGACAAATTTAGCTTCTAATGTACGACTCTTTGCAGATGACTGCGTAAATTATAGGATTATTAACTCGGAGAAGGACGAGGATATTTTGCAGCGAGACTTAGATAAATTACACATCTGGGCGGAAATAAATAGTTCAAAGAGCAAGTCCATTATGTTTGGTAGGGGTCGGAGTTACAATGAAACCGTGTATTGAATAATAATGTTATACCTCGAGTCACGTCTTGCAACTATTTAGGAATACAGATAGAGAGTAAATTGTGATGGGAAAATTAAGTAAATTTCGTTGTAGGGAAGGCCTGGAGATCTTTGCAGTTTATAATGCGTATTCTGAAAAAGAGTTCAGTGAGAGCCAAAGAAGAAGCATATTTGTCATTAGTGTGACCCATATTAGAATATGGTGCGATATGTTGGGACCCATACAGAATTTTGCAGCAAAGAAATCTAGAAAAGGTCCAGCGTAGAGCATCAAAATTTGCTTTTAGGGGTACCAAGAATAAAGAAGTACGGGAGTCACTCGAAAGAAGGAGAATGAAGTCGCGTCTCTGTGCTATGTAGTACAAAGCGTACGCAGGCTTTCGAGCTTGGAAAGAAATTCGAAGTCGATTAGGGAACCTAGTACATATTTCGGCAAAGCGGATCACATGCGCAAAGTTCAGACACGAATTCAGAAGACGAACGTTGGGAAATATTCATTCGCGAATCGAACCATTAGAGACTTCAACGGTTTGTCTGTGACAATCTTTGATCCCTTTCCTCAAAGCCTGAGCAAATTTAAAAATAAAGTAGATTCCTATATGTTAATATGTGTATTATATCTTTAATATTAAGTATGCTGTACGTATCGTATTATCACTATTATTATTGTTATTATTATTAATTATGTGCAGTGGTGTGTAGTGCAGTGTTGTGAAGTGTGTACGAGTGAAACGAGTGTGTAAGAAACACATTACAACTTAGTGATCAGTAGTGTGGTGAAGCGAAGTGACGTGTGGTGAGGTGGAGTGTTATGGAAGCTTTCTCGGTGAAATGTTCATATTAATTTGTAAAGTTTGAGTAGTTGTTAAGTTCTGTAATGTTTAGCTAGTGTATTCTGCCACCAAGTTCTCAAACTTATTTGCAGAATTGGTAATAAATCTAATAAATAAGTTATAAATTAATAATATTTAATAATATTATTTATAATAGTTCATTAATAATGGTTAATAATATTTATTATATTATTATATAATAATAATAATATAATAAATAGTTATAAATCTAATCTATCTATAAACAGGAAGAAGTAAATTATTATTATTATTATTATTATTATTATTATTATTATTATTATTATTATTATTATTATTATTATTGTTTAACTTTCATTCATCTTTCAATTACTTATCGTTGAAGTGTTGGGATAGGATTCTGGTACTCAAGAAAACGTGCGCAGATAATCTTCTCCCTCATACGTCATATACGGTTTTTACTGTTTTTCGACTAAATACATCACATCAAATAAACTGCTAATAATATAAGTATTTTACTATTTTAATATTTATAGCAAAAGTAATAACTTTACGTTTTAATTTCTAACAAGTGAAATATGAAAACATGACCTTATTACGGTCTACGTGTGCTAAAATTATAATTTATATATTTCACTTGATCATTATATTAATGTTAATATTAATTATATTTTTCAGACAAATTGTATTGTAAAGAAAAACTTTTTCTCGTTATCTATTATATATAGAAATGATTTATAATCTAATTTAAACCATCAAACCTGAAGATTTAAAAATACAATTTTTATGAAAAGTTGTAAAAAATATTTTTAGGTGTAAATACATACAATTATATTTGAAATGAGTTTTGATTGCCTTAAAGATCATACCAATATTAAGTTGAAATGTTTTTCAATGGCGTCCTTCGTCTTTAATAGTGAAGCTAGACAATTCTTTCGTAAAGAAAGGTACTCTTCAATATTAGATCTGTAAATCACTTGGTGTACATTTTTTGATAATATTAGTGGTTACTTCGAAATTTTGAATTTAATTGAGAACCACAGGAACATTGCGAGTGTTTTCGCACAGTAAGCAATTACACTTCTCGCGGATGTCTAAAAGGCGCAGCAGGTAGAGCGTTCGATACTCACCTACAGCGTTCAGATAGGAGCTCAGCCTGAGCAATTTAATGTTATTTCCAAATCTTTGGTTAGTTTCAAAAAATAAAAACTGTGTGCATTTTTACAACTCAGGCACTCCTTTTGATTTGGAGTTTTTGAAGTGAGGACAAAAATGTTAGCAGTTTCAATTATATAATATTACGTATTTTCTCTTTTTACGTATATTCTCGAGGAAATACGTGCTATTGTAGCATAACGAATTTGTATTTGTTTTTCTATTCCTGACGTCCTATTAACGTCCAGTTTATTCTTCCCACATTTTGTTTCTGTTTCCCCATTTCAAAAACATACTTGTCGTTTTTCAAGTTCGAACCCACACAGTTTGGAAGCGGGGGGACAATAGTAGACAAAAGTAGGCCGAACGATTTGCGCTTGCGATACGGCGTTTTAGCCGTGTGCGTATTTCAGGACGCCCAGCGGGCTGCCTTTGCCCTTCGGAGACGAAGGCCCGGGCCAACGCAGCATCTCCGCGGGATTGTACGGCGCGCCCCAGCGCAGAAGGCCAGTGGACAGCCATTATCGAGAGGGCGGCCCCGACCCCGGCCACGGCTACCCCGGGGACAACCGGAGGCGCTTCTGAGGAGTGGTACGTTAAGCAACCTCTCTCTAGGAAGATAGACACATGCACATTATTTTCAAGCTATTCATTATCGCACAAGCATGAGATATTCTCCAAGCTTCTTGAATTGTCCCGTAATTATTTAGTTACCTAATGTAAAAAGTTGTATCTAGCGTAAACAACTGTGTGATGTACTGTGGGGAGAAGTGCAATCTGTGCATATTATCTTGAGCTCTGGAATCTCTACTCTATCTCATATACATATTAAGTTGAGTTATCAATACATGTATCTACGAACGTTCCTGGCGAGAATTGATAAGAAAATATTCCCTCCCGTATAATAAAAACTATTTTCAAAGGCAAATCTGCTACAGATTTGGATATTATCAATTGTCATGCCCTCCGTAATGAAATCGACAAACTGCTTACACCGAGAACATTTAAAACAATTTAGAGCCAGAGCCGCGGCAGCGTCAGACAACGCGGTGCTGCCAGGTAGAAAATTTCGCTCCCGCCAGCAACGCCACTGAGGATCCCTGCCACAGTTGCAGGCGAAACATGGACACGTCTCCGTTAGGCCGTCCTACGTGCACATACAGTGCAACTCCATTTTCTGTATGTCTAGAAGCATAACAAGGACAGTTCAATTTTTGTTCAAAGTATCAGGGAAAATTGACGAAAAAATGATCAAGGAGGAGGTCATTGATCAGAAAAGTTGAGGTACAATACTTTTCCCAGACTATTTAGTATTTTATACAGTGCAAATAGTAATTAATACTCTAAATATAATGAATAAAATCAATATTATTTTCCTTTTTGATGCTCAGTTTAGCCTTTAATTGCAAAGAAACAGTTATGCAGCAGAAGATATTTTACTTGTGTCTTAAACTTGAGTATAGAATTGAATCGTTTAATGTCAACGTGTTGTAAAATAATGTGCGTATATTATTTGAAATTGTTTTGCAGTGAGATGTTGATACTCACACCTAATGAATACTATGCTACATCGAATGTTATAGATATGCGTAATGACCAGTGGCGGCCGGTGCTTTGCGAGGTAGGGGGGGGCGGTTTTAGGCCAAAGGAAGAGAAACCCCTAACGCGCTCAAGTGATGTAAATGTTGATTCTTTGGCCAAAACCATGGTGGAAATAACACCATGGCCAAAACGATAAGGGTTTTTCCGCCATGGCCAAAACGACCTCGGTGCTGCTAGTGAGAAATCGAATTGATCATTGATCAACGCAGTACACCTTATGGGCACCTTACTGATGACCTTATGCCGCTCAGTTTAACTGCGGAAACAAAGGTCGTGTCCTGTGTGGGCTACAACTGGCGGCGGTGATGCGCAATTGCTTGCTTAGGTTTCAATCTTGGTGATACTTGATATGCCGCGGGACAAAGCGCGTAGGCGACAGGATGCGCGCGATGCAATAGCCTGGCGATATCCACCGTGCCGCGCGGAAAAGCGATCAGTTTCATTAGCAGCTTGCGCCATCCCGCTACCAAAAGCATCTCGAATGTTATTAGGCGAGTACAAAGGCTTCAGAGAGTGGGATGGTTTCAACTTTGCAAGAAGCATTGAGGGTCTCAAGACTGCATTACAATACTTATTGTTAGACACAGAGGACAATGCAGAATCAATTACGGAGAGTGCACGAATTCTGGAGAAGGTTCTAGAGAAATTATTAATGAAAAAGTTCGAAGCAAACAATTGAAAAGAAATTGATTTTTTAAGGACAAATAAAGATATTGAAATTTTCAGTTCCTGCTCTTAATGAGTTTTTCTGTATCTCCATGCGAATAAAATTAATCGTTATGCAGAAAATCTGTTTAATTTTGACATCCTCGGATATAGTGAACCAAAAATGTTAGTCCCCAGAAGTTCACTATAACCGGAGTCGACTGTATATACAAGAAATAAATATGTTAGAGACACAGTCTCCACGACAAGAATCTTACCTTAATTAATAGTCTTGTAGATGAAATCCATTCTCCTCTCCCTTCCTTCAGCAAAGTGATTGATGACAAGATCATTAAAGTTGTATGCATTCAGAAGTTCTTTTTCTATAGAACACATAGCCAATGCACTAAGTCTCTCTTCTCTCATTGTATTTCGTGAGAAAGTCTTTATTCTGTTGAGAGTCGAAAAACACCTTTCGCTTTCTGCAGTTGTCATCGGGATTGTGCAGATAACCCGCAAGAGTTTTACAGATTCAGGCAAAATTTGGACTAAGTTGTTTTCATAAATACAATTCAAGAGGGTTAAAGCTCCTGTTGCATTCTGAAAATCGTTTCTGTTGTATATAACAGTCAACTCTTGTCGCAGTTCAATTTCATTAAAATCGTACAATTTAATGGCAATTTGAAATTCTGTTTCAGGAAATAACAGTTTGTGTTTGCTGAACAAGGTGGGTTGAAATAATATGGCTGCCGACAAATGGTCGTTGAATGTAAAACGATCATCAATGTTGGTTAGAATTATGTCACATACTTCTTTCGCGACAGTTTTAAGCTTGTCTTCGAAACGAGCACGTTTCTGATTGCATGACTCGTTATTTTGGGTATTCCAGTGATGATCAAGGTCAAGAGAATTTCTTGTCCGCTGTATGGAAGACTTCAATTCTGACACATACTTTTGGGCTTTAATGGTGTCTACATCCTTTTGTTGTAATTGTTTAAAAAGTATATCGCAATGAGGTAGAATTTTGTTAAAAAGCTCAAGCCAAAAGAGAAAATCAGCATCTTTTAAAAGTTTTCCCAGTCCAATCGCTTTTCTTACTGTTGAGTAGTCGTTAGTTGTATCATTCTCAATTATTTCCAGACATTCACTTATTTCATTCTTGTAATTATACACAGTGCTTACACAACGGGCTTTAAAATTCCACCTTGTATCGGCATTCCTTGGAATTCTTTTCTTCACAACTTGGTCAAGAACCGCAGTTCTTTTTACCGACTTTGTGAAGAACGTTGAAAAGCCTTCCAAGTTGCTAAAAATATTCTCACTTGTTTGTTCTGAGTGGCAGAGCGCTCTATAATTAAGTTCAGTTGATGGGCATAACAGTGCACAAAATGTGCTTTCTCGTACACTGCCCTCACTCTTACCTGCACTCCACTCTGTTTGCCACTCATAACCGACGCACCGTCGTAGCTTTGTGCGATTAATTTATTTGGGGACTCGTTTATTTTCAGTTTTTCAAGTTCACTGAACACAACACAACTAATTCCTTCTGCAGTGTGATCACTTGGTGTTACGAAGTTTATGAATCGTTCATATATCTTCCCCTTCAATTCATATCGTACAACAAACACAAGTTGAGACAATGTCGCACAATCAGTTGTTTCATCTACTTCTATAGCTATGTAATCAGTCCTAGATACTTCCTCACAAATCAACTGATGACAGACAGCATAAATTGAGTCCAACAAATCATTCTGTATGGTTTTAGAAAGCCCCAGAAACACACGATTATTTGTTTTCTCAATATGTTGTTTTAACGTGGAGTCCAACTCTGCCATCAAATTAACTAAACCACGAAAAATACCTGGGTTGTCCGATCCATCTGTTTCGTCGTGTCCCCTTAGAGCAAGTTCAAACTTCCCGCAAAATTTAATACAGTCTATCAGTTTACTCAAAATGTAACGATTCTTGGAAACATCTTCATTAATTTTCTTTATTCTCATTCTATAAGCTGAATCTAACTGACACCTTATATCCATTTTGCCTAGCATGGTAAATTCTATTCCACTGTTTATGTGTTGTTCACTCAATTTGTGCTTCTTCACTTTTTGGGCAAGGTGTTTAATGTCTGATACACCATCCTTTGTCCATGCACGATCACTAACATTCATAACAAGGCACGTATAACAAAAGAAAGAATTTCTTATGTCACAACCACATAGCCAGTCTGCGTATTTGTAGAGAGAGGAATTGAATTTTCTTGTGTATCCAGTTTTGCTTTTGCAGGCATTTTGAATCTGCGTAATTTTAAGTGAGGTCTTGGCGGCCCTAATTTCTTTAATTCTATTTTTTGTTCTATAGTGAGATTCTGACTACCATCAGTTAAAATAGTGTTCACACTGTTGATACCACTCATGATGAAACACTTTAAATATCAAAACACGACATGCAAGTCTCACATTAACAACTGTTCAACTCAACGCACTACACATGAATTTGGCTTGATTCCTATCAATCACTTGAATCGCATATGCTAACGCACTCTGTCTGGTCACAACAACATTACGTGTGCGGAAAACTTCTTCGGACTCTGCCGCCGCCCAAGCACCCTTCCAATGCTCCCCCCTCCCGGCGCCCACTTCCCCCTCCTACGCCGCGTTCTCCGTAAAGGGCCTGGGTAAAGGCTGGGGCGGATCTCCGAGAGTCCGCATGTGTACGGTTCGGTTGAGAACATTGACCCTTGGTGCGGCCCATGCAAACACATTCATTCTAAAAACATTTATTTTTTCTGATACCATATAAAGATCATGCAACATTTTTGTTGTTTAACAGTTCATGTTTGGTAAATTCTGAAACCTTTCGTCTTTGTTAATTTTACTGGGGGGGGGCGCCGCCCCTGAGTCCTCAAAGAGCAGTCACTGCAATGACTAAAAACATGTTCCCTCTTGAGTAAGTCATGTTTGAAAAAAATCGCTCTTAAATCAGGAGGTCAGGCAATGGTAGTAGTCGGAGCTTGATAAAGGGAGGCTCACAAGATCACGTGGTGAAATTTTCTAATTATTCGTAGAAATAATTTCTGTAATCTAAAAGATAGGGAGGTTTAAGATGTGGTTTCTTGGAATATTATGACTTCGGATTTCTAGAATTTTAAAATATGCGTTTTAGGTACTTAAAATAGGTTATTTCAGCATCTCAGACCTTTTAAATGGTATAGTAGACACAAATCAAACAGGAAACTTACAAAAAAATACATTTTTACAATTTATTATATATATTTCTCAAAGATAAAACCTAAAGCAATATTACATAGAACCAGTATTACACATTTTGCGATAATACTATTGTAACGTCCCCCTTCCTCCTCTATGTGTCTAACGTTCCTATGTATGTAACGTTCCCTCTCTCTCTCTCTCTCTAACCTCCCTTCTATGATTGCCCGGAAATACTACCACTTCTTATTACTTACTTTCACCAAATTACCATCGCATCATTGCTTTGTGCCCAGCTTTCACCCTTAATTATGCCCGTCCGCTAGCTGCTCTCAAAGAACCTCTTATTTTATTTACTTAAAAATTTTCTTATATAAGCGTGAGGCTGTGGCTGCCCTATACAGGACCTAAAACAAGGTATCTGGGCCGTGGGCATGGGTCTGCATCTAACTACTCAAAAAAAATCAGAATACATTCTGTCAATTCGCTGACGAACCTACTGATGTCCGTCATTATTTATTCTTTCCTGCATCAAATTTTGAATTATTGTTTCGGCTAATCCATACATGAATGGGGGTTGCTGCCCACTGACGACACACATGAAATTACCCCACAAAAACAAAACACATAAACAATACGATAACATATCATAGATCACTTTAACAACAAAACCAAAAATACTATTCATTCACACTGACAAATACATATATATATACAAACTCATTCACACTGAATGCGCATTCTGTCGGCTCAATTTTAAAATTATTTATTTTACGACAGAACTTGATCTTCAACAAAGGCGTACTTGACTTTCTTTTCTTTCGAAAAACACGTGAAATAGATAAATAAATAAAGTTATCGTCCACTTCCCTTTTTTTTGCTGGCTGGATATTGCGACTCGCGATATATCGTTGTTGCCTGGACCAATACCGCATACCACGCAGTATTTTCCAAATTATACTGCAACTGCTTCTCGTTACCACGTTGCACGGCCGAAATTCCACCGACACACTAGTATCTTCGTCGCGCGTCTATTTTGTCATTTCACCTTCGTTATAATATTAATATACTACTGTCTGTCCATGGCGTACTTATGTTTCTTTGAAACCACTCCATTACGCGAAACATAATATATACGCAAAACTTCTATTGTTCTGACACGCATTCTCACTACGAATGTTTTTGTCCGATAACAATATCAAGTAAAAGAAAAAACATTAACTGTTCCTCGCGTATTTTTATACTGAACAATGTCTTACGCGGAGCATTACATCACACGTCTAACCATCAGCGTATTTTTCACACCATCTCTTCTCATTGTTGTCAAGATTCTTCATGTATTTTGCAACGAACATTCACCGATCGCTTGCATGTCTTCACAAATAATATCATAACCTTTTCATTGAATTCTGTCTTTCAACGTCATATCACATCCTTATTAATTCCTCTTATTCTTTTTAATCTCTGTGGTATTTATTTTATTGCTTCCCGATGTCTAATAACGCTAAATTAGCTTAATTTTGGTCTTATTGCGTCGTGACGTAACTGTGACGTCACCGCGATGCGTCATTACTCTTATGTTAATTCTAATTACATAAATTGGTTTTTAATTTCTACTGTGGCTCCTCGATATTTCTCAAATCTGCGAGTAATACCGTAATTTTCTGCGAAATTTCCTCTTATCAATTCTAAAAGTTTCGTCGCGATAGCTTCACGCGTTTTCTTAATATTTGAAAAAATCGCTCTTTCACATTAAACTTCCCATAGTTACAATGGCTTTTGATTTCCAACTTCTTTGCCAAAAGTGCAATTCTAAATTTGCTTATATCTTCCGAACCCCTAACGCGATTTACTTGAAACAACTTTTAACTGGTTCCTGAAATTGTGTACTACCGATTAATACTGTCTATTTCGGTTTTTCCTCGTGCATTCTTTTAATTTATAAAAATTGTTCATGCGCGATGCCGCCCTCTCTGGTCTTCTTACCTCCCACTCTTGTTATTTCCTGCATATGTTTACACTTTGAACCAAAACTGTTTTTTGGGGATTCTGGATTATTACACTATTTATGAACAAGTTGAATTGTTTGTCCTCTAGTTAGAATTATTCGTACCGTATTTTTCCTCAGAACAAGTTACTAATACTTTCTCCAAGTTTTGAAGAGAAAATGAATGTTTCTTATCGGTAAAGATCTCTTTTATTTAGCGGAAATTCAATCGCTGTATCTTAAAAGCGGAGGCAGGCTTTTCCACGAAGTCAGGAAGTAGATGCATGGAGACATTTATCGCAAGATGCTTGTCCTGTTACAGAATAACGCAACTTAAAATTAATTCACAGACTGATTGAGAAGGTTCGGTAACAATTTTGACATGGGACTTGACGGTCTGAGTGTTGCAAGGGAACCGTAACTGATTTTTGAATGTGATGTAGTCTTCAACTACGATTCTTGTCAATTCATCGTCTCGTATTGTTTCGAGATAAAAGGTTCTGTGATGGCATCATTTCATTGCATCAACTCTGTGTAATTTGCAGCTTCAAAATTTAATTCCGCTACTGCATGTCGAGTCTCCTCATTTTATTTTCTTCTCCATTCGAAAATTCTATTCATATAGACTAGAAATTCATTTATATTTGAATTGCAGAAGAAATCTGAAAAATGAACGGCTGGCTTTTGCGAATGCATTAATGAATGTGCCTTCTTCCGTGGCGATGACCCAGCAAGCTCGATGACATGGGCACTGTTGCACGCACCAAAACTAAGAGGAAAATAATTGCTCATGGGTATCCAAATGCAATGTAGTATTCTATAAAGTCTAGTAACTTCCAAACCTGTTCGATGTCTCCACAAATATGTTCAATGCGGCTTAACAGTGAATAAAGAAATTATAAAAAGCAGTGCGGCTAAAATGTGGGATGATAACAGTGATGGCGCGCGAAGTAATTTTAGCTGATTGCAGTGAAACAGGTAAATTATTCGAAGCAAAATTCTTTAATTAGAGGTTTCATGCTTCAATTTTATCTAAATAAAAAGTATTTTGGATTCAAACACAGTGATATGGCTATTTGAAAAGTGTCTCTATGGTTTTAACGTAAAATTGACCATATTCGGACTAATGTGGCACACAGTCAAAAAAGTAATGTTTGATGGACAAATCACTGTGGAGGGATAACGTGGCCACCACCTCAGCCAAACATCCGTTGATAAAAATACTATTCAATAATATTTATTCGTCATTTTCTAAAAATAGCGAAAAACTGTGTTTATGGAGTTTGTGGCACCCCTAAACTGATTTTAAAAACTGTTTTATTGGTCTCGATGTTGTTGTTGCATCAAAAACTAACTTTTTTCGCTAAGCCATTGAATTCTATTTTTTCGATACAGCCTAATATATAATTAAATATAATGGATGTTGGTATGTTCGCGATCAATGAACTCCGATACCGTTTGACTTATCTCTATGAAATTTGGCACATTACGTTTTTTTGTTTCCGTGAACAAGGTTTTTATGCTGTTCATTTTGCTGCAACTCCACTAGATGGCGCCGCAACATAATGTGGCGCTTCAGTTAAATTCAAGGCCCATTCCACCTGGGCTTCATTGTTGCTGTGCGTTACCATGCGACGCGAGGTGAGACCGAGGAAAACAGAAAGAGGAGAGAGAGAAAGTCAGAGGAATGGGAGAGAGCAGGACGTCTGCCGAGTCCTGCTAGTATGCTTGTAAAAAACAAATGATCTGTTGAAAGCAAATCAAGATTTGTGGAAGTTGTATTATTTAGTATCTCCGTGGAAAATGATTAATTACGGCAGAAGTGAAAAATCTCAGTCACAATTTATTTATTGTCTATGGCAATTTCAGTTTCCGTTTTTATTATAACGTATAAATTTGCTATAAACAAGAACATCCGTGTTTACGTAAATGGGATTTTGTAATTAGAATTCGCTTGATATTTGCTTTGGCTGTGGAGCCCTGCGTCAGTCCGTTTCCATCATCAATAACCGCATCGCCTGCCCCGTCGATAAAACGCGTGGAGGTGCGCTTTTGCGCCGAGATGGTGGCGTATCCGATTGGCACGAGGCAATTCGCTCCGGGGAAGACCTTTCGCTGTTCACCGTGGCTGCCGCGGACCGCTGAAAGGCCGTCGGCTAATTGGAACTCCTCCAATTCCAGCCTCTCTCTCTTTCTTGCGGCTTTCACTCAAAATCATGTGTTCATTCGTGGTAGGAATTCAACTGGATGTCGTCTGTTTCAGACGAAACTCCCTTCAAGGGGGTGGACTCAACGTATTAGCTCGTACTAGCGAGTGCGAGTTACTGCTGTGCAAACAGCGCACAGTGTGTAATTTTGGCCATCTAGCTGGAAAAAATTAAATTTTCGACCGAATGGAAACTGCAATTGCTAGGTTTCTGTGTAGTAAGTCCCAGCTATGTAAGAACGTTGTTTGTTTTCTCTTGAAGGTCACATGAACTCCGAGGTGCATGTTCAAACACGTTCATCGCCGCTCCGACAGAGCTCAGCTCTGAATGACGATTTACAGCCCGCTAAGTTCTCTTGGTCGTTACACACCGCTTATCTGATTCTGTGATTTTTGTGCCAACCAGAAATAATTTTCATGGATTTACCATCATTTTTATGTAAATAATATTAAGTATTGATTTTTCATGTGCCTAAAAACGTTAATCGAAAAGGTGAGTGGTTTATCTTAAATATCTGGGAGCGGTGGCTCAGTGCATCAACTGATGTCACTGCAGCACCTCTGACCGGGAGGTCTTAGGTTCGAGTCCTGACGGCGGCAGGATTTTCGACACTAGCTTTTCAGCTAGGTCGAATTCAGTCGCTATCTGGAGGAGAATTCTAGCGGCCGGCTGCTCTGATCGGTAGTTTTCCGTGGTTTCTCCGATCAACACTAGGTGAATGCCAGAGCTGTACCCTAGCAAACGGGCCACGGACCGCGCGCGATCTTTCCTTCCTCTTCCTTGTCCTATCCTCTCTCCTTATACACATACTTACACTAACATGCACTACACTATCACATATTCCGGGAGCCCGGTCGGGAGCATAGAGCTTGTCCGGCAGGGGCGGTTCCCCGCTGGTGGGAGAGTCCTGGTTAGGGGGAAACCCCGCTAGCCGGCGGTAGGTCGGCGCAGGGTCTCTCCATCAAGCGGGGAAAGAACACCGTCATTGCCCGAGGAAAAAACATGCTCTACACTTACAGGACTTATTACCTACAACTGTTGACGCGCCCGGAATCACTAACAACCAACCAACCAACCTATATTAAATGTATAGCACGTTCTCTAAATTCACTTAGAGTTTTAGTGTATTATATACCTTTCGGGCCATATACATTTTAAAACTACTTTTGGGTTCTTGATAGTAAAAAGACTAGCTACTTATATCTGCCTATTTGAAAAAAAAAATTTACAGAATGGCTCCTTCATTTACCCGTAGGTGGCTATTTCATATATGGGTAAAAAATCAATTGATGAGAAATTTGAAAGTGTATTAACTGTTTTCTTGCGTTAATTAGGAAATATAGAACCTGAAAAGGCATTGTTGAGAAAATTAAGTCATATGTTAGATGTATTTTAAAAACATATTAAACAAGATGGAAAAAACCCGTGAGAAGTAAAGAACAGTTCCTGAAATACAATTCGTCCTGCTTGCAAGAAACTCTTTCCCTTCCTGATTATATTTTAGAGGCAGTCCCAGGCCCATCACAAATTAATGTGAAAATTAATAGAGCTGGAAGACGTAATAAACCCTTTAAAAGCTGCGGGAATAAAGCCAAAGCCCTAAACTTGAAACCTCTCTTTTATACCACTAGTTCAGAAGAATTATCCATGGCCACTGAAATGAAACTAAGGAAGGGTGGCAAAAGAGATTCGGCAGCTATAGTTAAGGAGCTCTCTAAAGCCTCTCCTAATAGGGAAACTACAATTAATAAAACTCTAAGTAATAATTCTTCAAAAGCCGTTCGTTGATCAGACACTTGTTGTTATGGTGGCTACCAATCTTTCAACTCACCAGTACATTCACTTACGCCAACAAGAGACAGACTCAAATTGTAATTTCTATCCCCCTACCACAAAGCGATAGAAGCGAAACAGTTATTGGATCCAGCGGAAGTTACAGTTACTGAAAGATCTGCTGGAATTCCCCTCCAAACATTGATCACACCCTGACACGGATATTTAAAATTCAGAAATTTTACATTCGCTTCAAACTGCATCTTTTGAAATAATCATTAAGTGGGGATATGATGGATCTGAGCGAAACAGATATAAACAAAAATTTTCTGAAGAACAGTACACTGACGAAAGTTTGTTTAGTATTTCAGTGGTACCCATACATCGTTTAGAAATGCAAATATAACAATTGAGGAGAGAAGAAAATAAAGCGAAAGTGGCGAAAAAGTAGAAGCAAGTGTAAGATGGATTTAGAAGTAAGTTGGGCCTTCTCATTGATATTCCCAAAAAGCAAAGTGAAAATACAAATGACGGCAACACAGGAAGAAAATTTTTCAAACATACTGAAGTATCTTCTGGAATAACAGGAGTTAATTTAGAACTAATAAAAGGAATTGGTATTATTTTACAATGTATAAATGGTAATTTCGAAATTAATTTACAAACGTTTGAAGAGTACACCACAGACGCAAGGGAACTGTACGTGAAAGAGTATTTGTGGTAACCAATGCCTGTTAGCGTGTACAATGTACTTTCTCATGGAAAAGATAGTGTCACCGTGAAATACGCGAGTAGTTATTCAAACAATTTTGTGAGTATTTTTGTACATTCCTCACATTTTATTTATTTTTTTAAATTTTTTTTTCGTCTTTTTATTTTTGTATACTGTCATTTTATCTTTTTTGCATAGTATATTTTGTAAAATTCAGATATTATATCCAATAACATTACACAATTACGTTTGAAAAGCATAAACTGTCGTAAGGGCTAATACACGTATTACAATTTCCTAAATATTTTACAAAATATTTCGTAAAAATTTAAGTTTACATGTAAATTTTTTCATTTGTAAATTATTTATACATCTCCATAAACCGAGATATTCATTCCAAAGAAAGTTATTAATTTTTTCTCTCTAGATCGTCAAAATTACACACTGTGCAGCGTTTTGTTGCAATTCTGTTTTAAAATTTCCAAATCCAATTACAGAATGTAATTTTTTTTGTAGTACTGATATTTTCAGACAAAATATGAAGTGATTTTTTAATTATAAACATTTTCATATGTTACAAAGTTCTGTTCACACCCTACATTTGTATTGTTAACTTAATAAAAACTGAATGCTAATTTCTTAATTTTAAATGTCACATTTGTTCGGGGAGGAATCCTTTATGGGGAAATATCAGGAGTTACATTTCGGAAAACTTTGTAAGGGACGTATAGAAGGGAAATCTATTTTTAATACGGGTAGCAGCATAACCGGAGGGGAAGTATTCTGGTGATTTGAAGTAAGATACGGTAAAACTGTGTGGAGATATACGTGATGTAGTTTTCTACAGATTCGAGCTGGGTTTAATTGTGCAGCTGTTGGTTTCAACGGAGCATTTGAATGGTGCGTTTGTAATTGTGCGGAGAAAACTGTTTTGAACGATCTGTAATTTGTGTGTGTGCGTGTGTGTTCGATCATACGGCATTCGTCCATACTGGACAAGCATAGAATAAGAGTGTTCTAATTGTGGTTTTAAATATTATGTCTGTGTTATATTGAAGTTTGGCTGACCTGTTTAGTATTGGACTTAGTTGATTTGCTTTAGCCTGTAATATTTTATTATTTACTAGTGGAGTCGGCAATGCTTCACTTTTGCAATGTATTACTCTTCACTCGCTGCTGATTACATGATTGTTAATCAGTTTTACCCAACGCTCTGCAAAAATATTTAATAGATGAAAGACGTATTCGCGAGTATAGGTTGTTCAATTATCTGGTTTGGATATAGTTGGTAAGTGTCTTATCGTTGAAAAGTCCTCCCTCAAGTTTGAGCATGCATTCGCTAGACACTGTCTTGAAGAAATTTGATTTGTCTGAAATAACGTAAAAGTAGTCATTCCTGCCGATGATTCACAATGGCAGGGGCAGAATGTGCAGCGAAGACGCACTTCACACTTGAGGGTACGGCGGGCTGCGTTGTGCTTCTGTTCAGGGAGCTTGAGTCAGCATAAACACAAAATCATCGATGCGCGTCTATGTGCGACAGATTTACGCACATTCCCATTGCACTATTTCTATATTCTTCGCGCAAGTGCAAGCAATAAGTCAACAAAGGTTTATCGCAATCAGATGAACGGTACCGCAGCGCATAAAATACGAACAAACAAACTGTTTTGTATATATTAGATATACTGTTCCTAGTTTAATTTTATATCCATTAATAATGCTAGGTATGTCATGTGTTTGTTAGGCGGGGACCAGGTAATTACTTCCTGATTTAATGTAAGTGGAGTGGGTCGGTTATATGATCTCAGGGTGAATATTTTTATAGCAGTTTTGTTTGGATTTAATTTGATTTTTATTTTGGACGGCAAGTTGTTTAGAAGGTTATGATATAACTGGAGTTGGGTTTTCGTCTATTCTAGTAAATGGCCGGATGGATAGATGGCAGTACTGGCTCATTGGGCTCATTGGCAGACTGCGCTATTTAATTGAGTTGAGTTTGGGTAAGTCTGTTGAAAAACGTTCGCGAAAGCGGCGACACTTGTGATAACCCTGCTTTGACAGTTTGAGGATTTGGTCGGTGGTTACTCACCGTAACCGAGAAGGTTCTATCTTCCAGGAAGTTGGTGTTTATTTGGATAAGATAAAAACGTGGGCCTATTTCTTTGAGTTTGTGGGTTAATGCCATGTGTCAGATCCGGTCGAATGCTTGAGCGATGTAGATGTGTTCTGACATCTGAAGTAATTGGTGGTGTGAGGCGATGTTTTCTGTAAATCCTGCTTGTTCTATGGGAATTGCTTTGGTGGCGCAAATATGCGTGTATAAACGTTTTAAGATTATTTTTTCTAGAATTTTAGAAAGTGTGGGGAGTAAAGTGATTGGTTTATAATTTTCTACTAGGCTTGCTTTTTTATTTGACTTGACCATTGGAAAAATAATTACGTGTTTCAATGTTTATGGAAAATATCGTGTTCGTAAACACAAGATGTAGATATTTGTAATATACGTCATGATATGCGCCGGATTTTTAAGTTACTGTTATTAATTTTATTGTGACCGGGGATATTTTTATAGGTAATGCTTTTGTAATATCTTTGATTACTTTTGTAGATGTTTATTCAATCTTAGCATGGGGCCGTACATTATTATGTCATTTGATTTAGTAATTGTTATGTGCGATGGGCACGGTTGTGTTGAAGTTGTTGTGAAAGACATGGCGAAAAATTTGACTAGTTCTTCTGCTTTCTGTTCTGGTTTGAACGCTTTCCTTGCGTTTTGTGTCAAGTGGCGGAAAGGTGGCATTTTTCTTACGGAAAGCCATAAGGAATTTTCGTTAGTACTTAAAGCTAAACTTTGTTCATTCTTTAAGTCTCGAAGTTCTTAAGCGGGCCCAAAATCTTCTTGTTTTATTTTTAGTGTTTATTCATTTTGTAATTTCACTCCTTGGATTTTCCTTATAACTTTTGCTTGAGTGTTTAGTTGTTATTTTAGAGATTTTTGTGGAATTTGGATTATAGAATTTTAATGTGCTTTGCTTGATCTGTCTTTATTGCGGTTGGTAGTATTTTTACTTTCTCGTTTACGTACGTATATACGGAGTAATATACGTAGTATAGAGAAAGTTATGTAATATAGCGTGAAAAAACGGCGGATTTTCGGCAGAAAAAAATTCATTGCCGGGTTCTGGTGACGAAAAGTGCATAAAATCAGTTGCTACAATAAGAGAAAACAATCCTCTAACACGTGGTGTAGCCAGAATCCCTGCTTTGTGGATCCTTGATGCCGAAAAACCAATTGGAAGCAAAACGTCCATCTGTCCGTCCGTCTGTGAAAACTCCTAGCGCCTAAACCGTTCATGCGGTCTTCTCCAAATTGAAGAAACCCGTGTCTCTCTAGATCTAGTTGAAGTTTTGAAATTTTGAAAAGCATTCTTTAAAATTTGGGGGTACTTAACATGAAGCCACCGTACATTTTCAATTTCTTTTTCAAAAACGGCTCCTAATATTGCTATAAATTTATTGTAAGAATAGAGTAAAGTACACTTATTAAGGTGGCATAGGTCTAATTTTCAGGGTTAATTCTGAATTTTCGAAAATTTCAAAATGTTGGATTTTTCTGCGTAATTTTCTCTTCTCGCTAGTTAGTTTTCTCAGTAAGGTCATGTAGTATATTTTCTTGAAAATTTTAGTAGATTTCCAGCAATATTGCGTACAATAATTGCAATTTTAAAAAATAACAAAAACAAGATTTTCTCAAAAACGGCTTCAACTTTTTTCTTTAAATTTTTAGTAGGGATAGTGTCAATGTACCCTATACGATGACAAACGCCATGTTACTCTATTCTTTTGTTGTTGTTGTTTTTTTCAAAAATTACAGAAATATTTTTTTACTTGTCTCTCCCGTCGTTAAAATTTACATTACATATGTATTTCATTGTTCAATGCGTTTCTCAACACACGAGCTTCAAAGTATCTCTAATGATGTTTTTTTTAATATCCGTAAGTTCTCCATAATCGTTCAGCACGATTAAACTGAATTGACGAATTTTCTGAAATGTTTGAACCAAATTTTCTCGAAAACTAAGGAGATTTTTTCGCCGAAGTTCTCCACAATGGAAAAGAGTTCAATTCTCTCCGATATTCCAAAAACTTGATTTTGTCCAAAATATTAGGGGCCCCAAAATCAAAATAATGCTGAAAAACGTAGGTGTTTTCAAATAATAAATAGCTTAAAAAGTATATATTGCAGAAAAACGAAAAATAAAACATCGTGTCAATTGTAAAAAAATTTTAATATTTTCTTTTATAACATTTTTTCGATGTATTGTAAATATGACCACAAATGTGATTTCCTGCATTCTCTCGCCCAGAGGTTTTATCAGTTTTATCAGGAATAGAACGGTTAGCATGACAAGAACGTTGTTATTAAACAATGTGTTGATACAATCTGAACACACGAGCTATCATCCGTGGAATATTGAAAAAATATTACATGTAAGTGTGTGTGTGTGTGTGTGTGTGTGTGTGTGTGTGTGTGTGTGTGTGTGTGTGTGTCACAATACAAATTCGTGTTCTGGTTTAAGTGTCATCGTAGTGTATTACTTACGTAGTGAGTTTTTCATGTGCATCCGTTGGAATCATTTTACCATTACTCCTACTACGTAGGTAAGTAGTTGAGTAGATTAATTCAAATTTCACAGCTATATTTTGTGTTCATCATTTTTGCATCGTTTGCAGTTAGACTATAGTAATTACTTATTGCTTTCCCTGTTTCAAATTGCTTGAAATAATACTTGAAGCAAAGGCGAATTTAAATTTTTGTTCTCAAAACCCGCTCCAAAATTTTCTTTTAATTTTTTCCTCGGATAGAACAAAAGACTCTTAAAAGACGGTCAATTTTCGTTGAAATCTCTAATTTTCGAAAATTACATGATTTATAAATTATGCGCAAAAAATGTTGTGTTGTAGCACCACAAGTTATATTCTGCAACTAGGGAACCGAAAAATAAATAAATTGTGACAAATTATTTTTGATGCCGATAAGAACCAGCCGGGAGGAGAGATGGGGACAAAATCGAAAATCAGACGAATCATAGAAGAAAACTAACTAGCACGAGAAAGTCTGTGCCATTCTGTAGCACCACTAGTTATTTTTGACATGTGGTTCGGTGTGAAGGTTTTGAATTTATTCCGATTAATTTTTAGTGTATTTGGTTTTGGAGGTGGTGAGTGCGGGGATGGAAGTTGATGTGTACGGTGGAGGCGTACAAATTAACACCTGAGAAAAATCCTTGTAATCGATGAGATAATCTTGAAACATGTCCCACTCAGGTGAATTGTATTGTTCTTTGTTGGTGTTGAACCATATTGCAACTGCGTGCAATTGCTATTGGAATTCAACATTCAATTATTGGATATCAACATTCAATTTGCACAAAATTAAAATCAGATAATGTAATAATAAAATAATAAATTAACGAATTACAAAAGGGTTCAGGTTCAATTTAACTATTTTTCTGGACTGGAATACAATTGATAATGTGACGTAAATAATCATGTTAAGAGACATTGGTAACAAGAATGAAATCACTGGTGTATAAATTGTCACGCATTTTATTTAAATTTAGCGCGTAACCTCAAATATACTTAGGTTTTCGTGGCCGATGACATTAGGTCATTTTTACATCTCCTACCTTATAAAATGGATCTTTTATTTATTTATTGTCGCATCAACTACATGGTCATTGGCGACAGGTATAAGGTTAAAATTGTTTACATTGTATTACAAGGATACACAGTCCGTTGTATATACAGTTTGGATTCCAGAAAATTCAATGAGGATACAGTAAAAAATTATACAATAGAAGATACCACGAAAACAAAAAATGCAATACAAAATACATAAATGATTACAATAGTAATTACAAGATTACATGATTAATTCATGATTACAATAGTAATTACAGAAGGTGCGTATACATAAGTGTACACCTATACTTGCATATACATTGATTGCTCCTTGTTGAGTACACTATTCCATTTATATTTCGTCAAAAAGTTTGATATGTTTGCAGAATTCTATAATTTGTTTTGGTATATAGGGGAGTCAATGATTGAATCGATATTCGTTCCTTGCAGATGTTTTTGTCTTTGTTGTGAGAATTGAGGGCATTCGACAATTAGGTGTTGTATGGTGTTTGGGATGCTGCAGATAGAGCAGATGGGAGGAGTATTCTTAGTCAACAGGTGAAGGTGGCTTAGTTTACAGTGGCCTGTTCTTATTTTTGATATGATGACTTGCTCCCTTCTACTTAGTTTGTTGTTGAGTTTAAGGTTGTTGACATGCTCAATTTTCTTATGAAGGATACTGGCTTTTTGATCTCTCCGTATTTACATTTTGCAAGAGATATTTTGTTAATATATGTCCTTAAATCGTCAGTTGTGTTGTGTATTGTTTTCTTCTTGTATTCACGCCCACACGTTGGGGCGCTACTGTAATGGTTTTCTGTCTATATCCTCCCTGCTCTTTTCATTTACGCACCCCCGTTGGTGCCACTGGAAGCGATCTCTCCCGATCCCTCCTCACTAATTTTATATCATAATCCTATACTTCATAGAATTGACTTCGTTTGGTTGAGCGCCTGGTTTCGTTGACATTCTCTGACAAAAATAATATCCTCACTCACCTGTTACCCGTACCTCAGCTAGCATATACAAATAGATCCTTACCTGGGCGTGACTACTGTGATCACTCCATACGGAATTGAAACGGTGTAACTGCACGTTCGTGCCTGGGTCAGTTTCTAGCTAAATACAAAGCAGTACTCATAATCTAGATATGCATGAGTCGCAATGAGCGTTCATTCATTTATTTGCTTTACCTCTCCATTACAAGTTGTCAAGGCAGCTATTTGACACCCCTTTTATGTGAATTGCCCCTTTTATGGCATGCAAAATTTTACACAATGACATAAATACCCTGTATTTAAAACATAAACAAATACAAAAATCATTCATACTTAAAGAACAAACAAAATAAACATTCATACCGGATGCGCATTCTGTCGTGACTTTATACTGTTATTTTACTCTTAACATAATTAGCATGACTTGGTCTTCGACAGAATCTTCAAAATTTATTCCCCCTCTTTACTTTTCAAATAAAAGTATATAGTAAAAGTTCATGCGACTTTCCTGGTGCTGCTAATATACGGCGACACACACTGCCATCGCCCGTCGTCGATCAATGTTTTTGTATACAGCTCGTGTACCCAACTCCATCAAATCAGCCGCTACCAGTTCTTGAAGTCCACGAATCACCATCAAAGTCCCCGTTCAAAACTATTACGACGCATCTCGCACGAACTCATCAAGTTCCATAAAAATGTTTGTTCGTTTTCGCGTCCTAACTTACGAGAATTACTGTTTTTGCAATTTTGTCCATTAACTGTTCGCAGACAATTTAAATTTCACTTCCATGATATTAAAATGTCTTCATCTAATTAATAACGTTCCCGCATAAACTTTCACTTAACGCAAAAATTTCGAATTTCCTATCACTCTGATACGGGTCGTGCGTACCCTGCGAGAGCTCAACTCACACTGAACTGTCCTCTATTTGGCATTGTTGGTCCAGAAGTCGGAAATTTTTTATAAAACACCTGCCAATCACTGCAAAAACATATCGTAATATGTTCATAGTTCTACGTTTTACGGGCGTCTTGCGTCTCATTACTAGTTTCCTAAATTGTCTAATCTTTAGTTAAGAAATGTCACATCGTTATATTTCTTCCCCTTTTTTCCCTTTCTTTAAAATAATTATTTTTGTGATATTCATCCATGATGACGTCATTCCACTACGTCGTTTGTTTTCCCTAATCCCTCACGTAATAAATCTAAATATTCAATTTATCTCGGTCCCGTGTTAAATTTCCCGTGCCGTGACTAATTTTGTCATGAACCAAAATTATGTGAACCTTATGAAATATTATCTCTACAATTCCAGAAAGTTTGAACTCATTTCATAAAGGCGTTCTCGAGATATTTATGAAAACTGGTTTCATAAATACTTTTGCTTCCACAACAATCCATTCACTTTTCCATTCTCTTTCTGCATGAAATTAGTACCGTTTCTTGTATCTTCTAAACTCGCGGTTCGATTTTCCTGATTTTCGCTTTAGATTTTTCCTGAAATTCTGTTCTGACCATTGTTTATATCGCCCTTTCACGCTTTTCGCGTTTTCCGCTAATTTCTGAAAATTATATGTCCGCGTCGTCGTCTATTGTTTCTTCTGTAGTTTAATGTCTATCTGATGAAATAAAATTTTGCTTTCGAGATCTGCGCGTTCTGGGGTTGTTGCAAATCATTACAGTTGGATATGGTCAATACACTGTTTGAATCTCCAGCTGCCGTATCATTGTCGGGGCATATAGTGTTGTCTTCTCCAATTGTTTCTTATGTTTGGATCATTTCTATTGTGATGGATTTTCCTGCTGTGGTGATGTTGTAGTATAGTTCTTGTATGTTAATGGCCATTTCTGTTTTCAGATTTCTTTTAGATATTTTGTGTATGGTACCGGGAGATTTTATGTAAATTATAAATCGGCTGCTGTTTATTTGGTTAGCCAGTTTAAATGCTAACATTAGTGAGCACATATCTGCATTGGTCTTGCTACAGAAAGAGTGAAGTTGATGTTTAATTTTGGTTTCCTGCGTAGAGATAACTGAATAGGTTTCGTTTTCATTTTTTATTCCGTAGGCATATATTCGGAGAGGGTTGCAACTTCCACTGGCGGGTTCAGCAAGTTGTAGGTCCCGGGTTTTTGTTGTGAGGTGTGGATCCTCGACAGAATTTGAAGCCAATTTGGTTAGTATTTCTGGTGTTGTCCACGGAAGAATATTGTGTATTCTTTTCTTTTCTGTTGGTGTTATCTGGAAACCAAGTTTTTGCATAAGTGTTTTAATTTTTGTATAGGAAAATGTATCTCGACTCTTCTTTGTAATCAGCTTGAATCACTGGATAAACATTGGGTTGATTGAAGCAGCAGCGTTGATGGCATATTTCAACATTAATGTCTTTCTGCGATGTGTTAGATTTGGTTCGTTGGATTCAATTAGAATGCTTCCGATGGGGCTTGTGCGGTAGAAACCGGTACAGATTCTTAGGCCTTGTTTGTGTATAACGTCTAGTTTCTTGAGGTCGTTCCATCGGGCAGAATCATAAATTACAGATCCATAATCTAATTTAGCTCTTACTATGGTTTTATACGTTAGTAATAACAGGTTTTTATCTGCACCCCAATTGTTGTGTGAGAGGCATTTTAGTATGTTGAGCCTTTTTTTTTACATTCGTCTGACAAGATCTGTCGTGATTTTTCCACGACATTTTTGAGTCAAAATGCATTCCCAGTATTGTTCTCTCTACATACTTCAGATTGTGATCACCGAGCCTAAGTGTAGGCAAATTCTCTTCATTGCGCTTGGCGAATAATATACATTCTGGTTTTTTGGGCCGAGAATTTGAATCCTGTTCTGTGGGTCCATTCATGAAGTCTGTTTAAGGAAGCTTGCATGATTTGTCGGCTTGAAGAGATAGATTTGCCTTTACAGAAAACGGTGATGTCATTTGCATATTTTCTTGTAAACACAGGAGATTCGATATTTGCGTCTACATTGTTAATTGCAAGAGAAAAAGTGTGACGCTCATTACGGATCCTTGGGGTACTCCATTTTCTATCTTCTTTTCTTCAGGGAGGCAGCCGTTGATTCTCACTTGTATGGTCCTGTCTTTCATAAGACTTTTGATAAACTGAAACATATTTCCTCCGATTCCAATCTGTTGTAATTTTCTTTGAATTCCGTGTATCCACACCATGTCGTAAACTTTCTCAATGTCTAAGTTGATGGCTAAAACATGTTGGTTGTTTGAAAATGCTTCTTGTATATGCGTGCGTATGCTTATCAGGAGAGATAAGGTTGAATGGTTTGATCTGAAGCCAAATTGGTTATTGGATACAATTTTTTGAAAATCGAGAAATCACCTGAGTAGTGAGTTAATTATTTTTTCAAAAATGTTGCACATGTTGCACGTTAATGCGATAGGTCTGTAATTTTTGCTTTTTGATCTGTCCTTACCACGTTTGGATATTGGAACTATTATTGCAGTTCTCCATACTTTAGGAAATATTTTCTTAGTCCAGATTAAGTTATATATTTTCAAAAGGGCTTCGTTTCCCTCTGTGGGTAATTGTTTGATGAGTATATTGGGGATTCCATCGGGGCCTGGAGATGGAATTGAATTGTAAAATTTGCTTTTTTATGGCATTAATCTTATTCCAGGAGTCTTTAATGTTGTTTGATGCTGAAATAGATGACAAAGGCTGTCCAAGATTTAGCTTTGCTCTCTTTGATGATCCTTCTTGCCTTAGTTCTCATTTTTTTGTACTCTATCTTGTTTTCTAAAGTGTTGTGTTTTTTATACTTGTTAAAAGCTCTTTTAGATCTTTTTATTGCGTCACTCCATTCATCGTTCCACCAGGGAACTGATCTTGTCTTATTTGTAGGCCTGGTGTATTTAATGGATTCATATGTAGCTTTTGTTATGACATTTGAGAAGGAGTGAATGATACGGTCGATGTCGTCGTTTTCTTCAAATATATTTTGCTGATTTAATAATGCTTGCTAATACATTTTTTGTATTGTTTCCAATTTGCCTTGTCGTAATTCCATTTGAGAGATCCTGCAAAGCTATTGGGAATACTGTGGAGGCAGTCCATGTACAGGAGTATTGGGAGGTGATCACTGTCGTGTAGCTGTTCGAGAACACACCAGTTGCATTTTGGGACAATTGCAGTGGAGTATAAGGTAAGGTCTATTGCACTGAGATGTCCGTTGCTCATATTAAAATGAGTGGGTTATCCGTTGTTCAAGATTATTAGGTCCTCTTCATCAATAATATTTTCCATGAGGCGTCCTCTTGCGTCGGATTTGTTTGATCCCCATATTGTGTAATGGCTGTTGAAGTCGCCAAGTAGGATAAAAGGTTTTGGAAGTTGTTTAATCAGATCTTTAATTTCATGAGCATCGAGAGAATGGCTATTGGGAAGGTAAATATTACATACACTGATTGTCGCTGGGGCTTCGATTTTAATAGTTACAGCTTCAATCTCTGTTTGTATGTCAATTTGTTCTGCAGGCAGGTATTCTTTTGCAAAAATGGCAACACCACCGCTAGCTATATTGGAGTAGTGACGGTTTTTGTTGTAGCGTTTGAAACCTTTTAATTTGCCTTTGCTGTTTGCCTTGAAGTTAGTTTCCTGAATGCAGATTATTTCGGGCTTTTGATTTTGGCAGAGTAATTGTAGCCTTTCATATCTTGTATAGAAACCGTTTGCATTCCATTGTAGAATGTTCGTTTTAGTTTTGAGAAGGGTTAGGTTCAGATATTTCTGTTGTGGTGGCTACATTTTGTAGTAGATTTGCTTTATCTTGTTGGTAAGTCTTTTTAGATTTTTGCAGACAAATATTGGCCAAGTCAAACTTGTTGTGCAATGGTTGTGGATACTCAGGTCAACAATGGTATCCAGGGGTATTCCTTGGAAGTGTCTTCGTTTGTTTGCATGAATTTTATTTAATAATGTCAGGTTGGTGTTTATCATGAGGCTTCAATTAAAAAAGAATTTAGTGTCAGATTGTTTCCATACTAGATTCTGAGTCGGATGTCTCTAATTCTGGTATGTGTTTTAACATTTTTTTCTTTAGTCTGGTGACTCTGCCTTTGATAACTCTGTCATGTAGTACAGAGTGGACATCGTTGAGCATTTTTATGACAGTTGGGATATAATTGAAATAATCTTTGACAATGGTAAGAGGGTCAGCAGAGCCCAAAGCATTTTCAAGTAGTAAATGAAGTTGGTTTTCTGACAGCGGAAAACAATTATTGTTCTTTTCGAACAGAGCTTTAGTTGGACTGAGCATGTCTTCAAGAGTAGTAGCAGGGTTACTGTCTTGGTCCGTTTTATCTTGTTTTGCAGAATTCTTTTTTTTCTTCTTTTTTTGGTCTTTTTCACATTATTGTCTTCATTGTGGCGGTCTTTAACATTGTTGTTCGCTTCAGAGGGAGAGGAGGATTCACTTGGGAGGCTTCTCTTAAGAAGGGGAGGAAGTTTATAGGGTCACTAGTAGGGGGGCAGTGGGTGTATCAACTGTGATGAGTTGCACTTCAATGTTGCTTGAGGGGTCTGATGATATATTGGTACTGGTAGAATCCAGAAGGCAATTCTCTTTGGGATGATTTTGGGGGCAGTTACTAGCAGTATGGCCTTCCATTTTGCAATTGAAACAAGTAATGTTTTCAGCAGAGAAAAAGAGTCTATATCGTATACCTTCATATACAATCACTGATGACTGAGGGAGTTTGTGAAGTTCCTCAGGTTGGATAAAAGTTTGCCTTCTGAAGCTCATAATGTGACTGAGGTTAGGGTCAGACAGACCAGCTCTGATGAAAGATATACTGGATACTAAAATTTTAATGTCGTGATTCTTAAAAATATTTGTGATTTCCTCGTTTAGAATAAATGTGTATACGTTTGATATTATGATTCTCTTGAGTTTGTTAATTAGGGTTCTCACATTAACAGTTGTATTTTGAATGATCAGAGTCGGGTATTTGTTTGTTATGAGATCAGCATTGATCTTGGAGTTCAGAAACACACATATTCTATTATTGGATATTCTTGATATAAAAGTAATGGCACTGCGGGGGAACAATTTCGGGTAGTTTACTTATATAGTCTTCGACAGATTTTCGCATGCGTCCAGTAGTATGGATTCTTCTTTTGATGGAAAACTCACAGTATTTGCAGCTCCGGCGTATGACTTCGTGGGTTGCTCTTGGAGGTTAGGTGACGGATTCATCTTGAGGTTGGCTGGTACAGCTTTATTCATGTGGATACGTCGAGCCAGCCGGCAGGCCGGCCAGAGAAACGCTGTATACTGCTTGGAACACTGATACTTTAAATAACACTGTAAAGTAATATTAATACTGAAGTGTTTTGGTTCGGAGATATAGTATATCGATAAGCTGAAAGAGCGCAGCAGTAGTTGTTGCCTCTAACGCTGTCGAACTACGACTGAGACCGGTCTTTATTTTATCTTGCTACCCATATCTGGGAGCACCTGCTCTTGTTTTGGCAATTTGGCAACCACGCATCTTGGCCTCCATTCATGCCAGTCCCTTTGTGCGATTCTAGCCAGTACGCTTAAGAAATAAGACTGTAATACTGAATATGAGAAGCAATATGTGATATGACTGATTTATCGATTTATTAATAGCAACGTAAAATTATTAATTAAAGAAAGCCGGCTCAGAGAGATATCATAAAGGTATCTCGTGAAACATCAGCGCCGAGCTCTTCATTATTTATAACAATAATAATACATTAAAAAGTATTATTATTATTATTATGGAAATTGGAAATTAAAAAGTAATAAAATGTTAATAAAAGTATTAAAAATATTAATAAAATATCAGTAAGAAGTAAATCAATAATTATTAAAAATTAATAATAATAATAATAATAATAATAATAATAATATATTATTTCCTTAAAATGACAATAAACTGATCTTAGAGTAACCGTCCAAAGTGACCAACTTTTGCCAAGAGACAAGCATTTACACCTTTCAATGTAGTGGCTGCAACACTTTAGAAGAGTATTTTCTTCAATTTGCTCAAGTGTTGTAGTGACGTAAATCTTCAAGGGAAGTTGGTTTACTTGCATAAACATTACGCGTTGCGTCAAGGTGGAGACGCAACATTACTCTTAAGAACACCTCACAGAAATAATTCAATGAAGTAAGATTCGGGGAACGTGAAGACCACAGACGTGAAACAATTCGTTCTCCAGAAATTCAGCTTAGAACTTCATACTATTGTGCGCCGGGTGACACGGGGCGCCGTCTCGCTGAAACAGCAGTACCTCTCGTCTTCATCTAAAAGAGGTACAAAGTTGTCGACAATGTCTTTTAATTTTTTATGTTTTGTTTTGGAAGAATTGTCTGCAATCAAAAAAAGTGGTCTGAGAACCCAGCGGCGAGATACACCAAAACCCGACTTTCTGAGAATCAAAGGGTTTTTGTAGAGTTTCATGTAGTTTCGATGTGTACCACAACCGACAGTTCAGTTTGTTTACGTTTACGTCCAGATGAAACTAAGATTCGTCACTAAAAAGCAGGGAAGAACATGAAGCCCTAATTAAATGAAGGTCCTAAACCAATGGCAGAAAAGCACGTTCCTACCTGGGCTTTTCAGTTTTTGAAGGGCCTGTCACTTGTGAGACCGCATTTTCGATGTTTTTTCATTGTAACATATGTGCTGCTGAGATAGATATCGTATTGCTGATGCAATCTTGATACCTAAGTGACAGGAGAGTGCTTCAAAATCTCCTAAATTTCCAGAACTTTCTCCCCCTTGTAAACAGTGGCATTGCGACTACAATTCTCGTCTCTGCTCTTGAGCTCTTACGGCCATGAATACACTAGAATGAATGGCTGCCCTAGGACAGAATTTGTGTTTTCTCTGTCTTACAACTAAAAGAGCCGCATTCACCCGAAAATCTGAGGGCAATCGACTGATAGGGGTCGCTAAAAAAGAAAAAGATGCCGACGGTATTTTACGCGTTGCCAAAACGCCAGGACAAGAGAAGGTGCTCCCAGACGTGGGTTGTCAGAAAAAAGATCCGGGTAGATTGCCCGTAAATATGCACAAATATTTACATAGTGGTCACTCCCTTCATGGAACAAATTTTACAGATTCAGTGTAATTTTCATTTTTTTTCTTACAAGATTTGTTGAGAATTTCACAATATTTAAAGAAGCTATCAGCTTAATGAAAGGCTTGTGTACCTTTAACTAACAAGCAAACTCTATGATTGCGATATGAAAAAGGCTATATTTACGAAACTTGGTTCGCGAAAAAACTTGTAACAATAACAATTCTATTTTATGTAGTAATTTAACAGTAATGTAGCAGTTTTAAAAGTCTCTAAACCATTTACAGGACTTCTGAACATTTTATATAATTTGTTAAACTTTTCCAAATCAATAAAAATTACCAACTTTTCCCAATTTTCCAGGAACTGGTCGGATTTATGAGAAGTCTATGAATGAGTCTACGAATTTTTTCAGAATTTATTCGAAGCTCGGTGACCTTGTTATACAGCAAAAATATATGATCAACTACTGGTGCTACGAACACGCTTATTTTCCATATTATTTATGGCTTTTGAATTTTCGATAATTCAGTGAGTTCAACGAAAATACAACTGGCACAATCCTTTAAAACCTTACCTTCTCTATCCATGGAGAAAATTTGAAAAAACATTTTGGACAGGTTTTCGAGAAAATGTTGTATATTTTGTTCAATAGTTTATTTTATGAAAGTCAATATTTACAAAGACTAACATTAATACGTATGTGCTGAGTTTTTTATTTTAATTGTTCATATTGTTTAGAGCGTGTGAATTCGCTAATCTTTAGGAGATCAATAAACTTACATTACATTTTTACAGCTAAGTTACATTACATTCTAAGCTAATCATATTTTCGACAAACAGTGCATGACCTTATTTCAATATCTGTCTTGCAACGAAAGATTTTAGTAAGGAATAAAATATAAATCTTCAATATCATAGTTGTAGGAAGATGCGCAAAAAAAATGTTGAACTTTTGCAATTTTGAAAAAAATTAGATATTTCAGCGAAAAGGGGAATTGCACAACTCTTTTCAGCGTCCTTTAAGCTATCTGAGGACAAAGTTTAATCCTAAAATTTGAAGCTATTTTAGAAAAATATTGAAAATGTTGAAGCTTTATGTAAAGTACCCCCAAAATCAAAATACCCGTTTCCAACTCAGAGAGTCTGGAATTCCTTACAATCGATCAAGGAATATCACTTTTGGAGAAAAACGGTTTAAGCAGTAACTTTGATCACAGACAGACGGACAGGCAGACGTTTTTTCGTCAATCAATTTTGCATCAAAAAACATGCACGAGTCCCAAGCAATAAGCCTCGGAACCATGCTAGTCTACGACGACGACTTGGCCTTCGAAATAGGTATATGAATTTTGGAACATGGAATGTGCACAAAGGAATCTGAAGTTTTTAGAGAATTAGACAGGTTAAATTTAGATGTTGCTGCCCTATCTCAAACTAAAAAGAAAGGGAAGGGTTTGGGAGAGATTCAAAATTACGTTCACATATACAGCGGAGTAAATAATGAAAACAGAGCATAGAAAGGAGTATCCATTGCCATACGCAAATCTTTAAAACATCATATAAAAAAATGGGATGGTATAAATGAAAACCTACTACGAGTTGATCTACGACTGAAGGGGTACCATATGATCGTAATTGCCGCCTATGCGCACACGGACAGTGCAACTGATACCGAAAAATTTGAATTTTTTACCAACTTGACGAACCTTCTGGACCAAATTGGAAACAGGAAGGAAATATATTTAATGGGCGACTTTAATGGAAAAGTAGGAAGACAATATGGAAGAAATGTAGGGACATTTGGAGAAGATACAAAGAACGGGAATGGGGAAAGATTGATAGATGTGTGCGAGCAATATGAATTGAAGATATGGAATGTTTTTTTTCAGCACAAAAATATCCATAAATATACCTGGTCTCAACCATCAAGGAAATTATACTCTATAATTGATTACATAATTGGTAAACAGAGTAATAAGACCAGAGTGGAGGAATGTAGAGTTTATAGAGGTGCAGAGTGCGGATCTGACCACTTCCTTTTGCGAGCCAAATGTCTTTTCCCCTTTCAAAATGGAAAAGTAAAAAATCAAATAAAAGAAAAAGACTCTAGAAGAAAAGGCGAAGATATTAAGTACAAAGTGAGTTTACTAGAAGACCCATCAATCCAGTTCTTGTATAAGCTAAGGCTCAGTGGGAAGTTGCAAATTGTGGATGACTCCTCTCCAAAAGCAATGTACAGAGATATAACAAAGTACATACATAAAGTGGCATACGAAAGTTTGGGGGAAATTGAAAGGAAGCAGCAAAGAACCAGGACGTATTGGTGGAGTGACAAATTTGCTGAAAGGGTACGGGAGAAGAAAAACGCCTATCAAAAGTGGCTGACAATCCATGATCTAGAAGCCAGAAAAACTTACACACGAATATGTAGAGAAGTAAAAAAGGAGATTATAAAAGCAAAAAATGATATGTGAGACATCAAGTGTCAGGAAATCAGCAACACCATTGGAAGCTCAAGATCACGGGAGGTGTGGAAAGTGTTGAAACAACTGAGAACAAATGAAGTGAGATATGGACATTTGCAGCTTATAAGCCTAGACAACTGGGCAAAGTATTACAAAGAACTTCTGCAGGAACACCGTGCAGAATACCGCACTCTATATCAGCTGAAGGATACATCTGACAATCCGGTAGAAGATATATCACCAACTGAAGTTGAGAAAGTGGTGAAAAGTTTCAAAAGCGGTAAAGCTCCCGGACCCGGTGGGATAAATATAGAACTAATAAAATCAGCTCCATCGGTGTTGTTTGAACAGCTTTGAAAATTATTTAATGCATGTCTCAGGGGCCGTGGGATACCTGAAGTCTTTAAAGTGGGTTACATCTCCAATATATTTAAAAAAGGAGATAAAGAGGACTGCTCGAATTACCGAGGTATAACTGTCCTGAATTCCCTTGGTAAAATATATGGTAAAATTATTAAAAACCGATTGGAAAATGAAATAAATGAAATGGAAGAACAGAGTGGTTTTCGTGCTGGTAGATCCTGCGCAGATAATATATTTACCATCCGACAAGTTACAGATAAGCGGCTGGCGCATAACCTTGAGACACATCTAGTCTATATTGACTTGCAAAAGGCGTACGACAGTGTCCCCCTTTCAAAATTGTGGATGGCCATGGAAAACCACCATATTAATAGCGTATATATTAAGGCCATTAGAGAGTTATATACGGACAATATCGCTTATGTCAAATTAGGAAATAGCATATCAAAAGAAATAAAAATAAATAAAGGGCTAAGACAGGGGTGTTGTATTGCACCAACTCTCTTCAAAATATATCTAGGAGAAGCTCTAAAAAACTAGAAGGTAAAATGTGAAAGGATGGGAATAAAATTAAATGACGATATGTTATATTCACTAAATTTTGCAGATGACTAAGTGATATTTGCAGAGGATGAATACGATGCACATTATATGTTAAGGAAATTAAATGAGGAATATGTAAAATGGGGCTTGAAAATCAATTTCAAGAAGACAGAGTACATGGTAGTAGGAGGAACAGGAAAAGATTTAGTAATGGAGGATGGTTCGGTTGTTAAGTGTTGTCAGACGTATAAGTATTTGGGAACAATTTTAACAGACCAAGGGGGCAGTGAAAAGGAAATTAAACATCGCATTCGGCAAGGAAAATTTGCTATTCGGCAATTGCATTCAATAATATGGAATAAAAAAAATTTCTAATAAAGTGAAAATTAGAATTTATAAAGCAATTGTGGAAAGTATATCACTGTATGGTGTTGAGCTGTGGGAGATCTCAAAAAGTAATGAGAAAAAGTTAAAGGCTATGGAAATGGAGTTTTGGAGACGCAGCTGTAGTGTAACGTTAATGGAAAGAATCAGGAATGAAAATATAAAGCAGCAAATGGGTGTCATGTCGGATATAATGGATACAATAGAAGGGAGAAGGTTAAAATGGTATGGTCACCTTAGAAGAATGCCGGAGGAAAGATGGCCATTAAAAACTTGGAGGTGGCAGGTGCCAATGCACAGAAAGAGAGGTAGACCAAAACTCACGTGGTATGATGGTGTGCGACAGACAAAGAGATGTCTCACATCAAAGATGATGATTGGCAAGATAGAAGAAGATGGAAGCTTGGGTGCGAGAGACGCCGCATGGTGTAGTTCCACTCGCAGAAGAAGAAGAAGAAGAAGAAGAAGAAGAAGAAGAAGAAGAAGAAGAAGAAGAAGAAGAAGAAGAAGAATTTTGCATCATTAAGAACCCACAAAGAATGCATTCTGACTACATAACGTGTTTGGAGAAGTCATATAGAATTTGATTTGAAAGTGAGCCATTCAGTTCAGGATTGCGACACAGGATGTAAAGAACAAATTACATACAGGAATTATATATAACCAATATATAAGTTACCCGGAGGACCGAGTAAGGGGTTCGAGTCCCGACGGTGGCAGTATTTTCGACACTAGCCAGATAGCTAGGTCAAGTTCTGTCGCCGCCTGGAGAAGTATTCTAGAGGCTGGCTGCTCTGATCGGTAGTTTTTCGTAGTTTCTTCGATAAATATCAGGCGAATACCGGAGCAGTACCCTATCAAACGGGCGACGGACCATGCACGATCATTCATTCCCGTTTCTTGTCTTATCCTACCACTTTCACATACTTACACTAACATGCACTACATTACCACACATGCCGGGAGAGTGGTCAGGAGCTTATAGTTTGTGCCGGGTCGGGCGGTGTACACTAGAAAGGAGATACCTTGTTGGGGAAACCCCCGCTAACCAACGGTAGGTCGGCGCCGAATCTCGCCATCCAGCGAGGCAAGATTACCGCCTCAGCCTTCCCGGCGAAAAAACATGAACTACAGTTACGGGACTAATGACCTTAGCGCTCGGAATCACTTGTAATCAATCAATCAATCAAGTAATATAAGTTACCATGGCAGTGATTCCTCGAAAAAAAATGTTGCTTCAGCATTCACAAACGTTAAACAGTTCGAAGAGAAACTACTACCAAATAAACCAAAACATTTTCTCCCCATTTACTAAAACTAAACAGGTGTCTTCTTTACAAAATATACAAATGTTGGTGTCAATGAGATCTTGAGGTCAACGAAATGTCCATGAGAGTGAGAGGACAACGAGATATTTTGAGCACTGAAGTTTCCTAGAGTAGAAACTGTAGTGATATTGTATTACCGAAAAGAGTCGAGAAAGTCTTCATACAGCTGGCCCGGTGGCCGGGATCGCTTAAGCAGTAGTGTCGAAGTGATGTCGGTCCGAGGGGTCGCGGGTTCGAGTCCCGCCTCGGGCACGGTAGTATTTGTGTTCCTTTCACCCCTTATCACCATTTCGTTTCATCTTCATAGTTTCCATTACGTGAACTCCAATAGTGGTCGCTAATGACCTATATGTTGATGCGACCTTAAATAAGAAAAAAAAAGTCTTCATTCGGTGTTGCTTGTCAGGTGGGATTTAAGTACTACACACTAACAGAGAGAGATGAAAGGTTAAATTGTTCAAAACGATTTAAATATTAAATCCTATTTTTATTTCCTCACAATAGAAATGTTCTCGGATCAGCAGTGCAACACGTCGAGGGGCACGTCTCCCTGTTTCATTTAGTTAATATTTATATCTGCTTGGGCCTAGAAAAGTATGGTAATTTCCGTCTGAAAAGCCACAAGTTGACACCTACAGTGTGCATTATCTATAACTCGCGTCAAACCAACATAGAGATCTATTGGTCAAACGCAAGGAGTTGATGTATTTAAAATAACGACAGTCGGTACTGTTTGCAAGGAGAAATTGGAGCCTGGTTGATTTATTCAGATATGTATTAGCAGCAAAATTTATATTGACACCTCGAAACTCCTGTTCATTACGAAAGAGCGCACGAGGGGGAGAAATCTCTCCAGGAACGTAGTGTGTTAGATAAGTTTAAACTACAATTGGTACTCTAACACAGAGGCAGTTAATTACAGAAATAAAGTAAAAAAATTCATGCAAATAATGTAATAATAATGCTAAAATAATAATAATAATAATAATAATAATAATATAAAAACGTATGATTCATAAAACATCAAATTACATCAAGAGAAAGGAAAGAAACGTGTATAATCTAAAGCCGCACTGAATGTTTACACAATTAAGACCGCACTGCACTGGCACTGCACTGTCCACTTTACTACACTTCTCTCCACTTCACTATAACACTTAAAACATTTCCTTCATTATTACTCTGCTCTACGCTGCACGACCTCTCACTTCACTGAAGTGTTATCACATGTTGCCCGAAAATCATCCCAAAGTGGTCCGGGAATATAGAATAATCAAGCTATCGTCAATCACAAGCGGGAAAGACAAGGTGACAACATACCGTGGAGTAAAGTCAAAAACCTATTTCGAGTCGATTAAGAAAATGTGAGCTAACTTTTGTCTGTCCCTTAATGGTTTTGTTTTCATCATTCTGAGTGGTTATTTTTTACATAAACTTTATTGAGTAGAGTACACAAACTGTTTTCACAGCTTGACCCATCATTCTGAATAACTCTCATTATAAGGTCATTTTCAAACTGCATCGCAAAAGCTAAATCAAAATTGATCAGACTGAACAAAAGGGGCAAAACAATATACAGTGGAACCTTGGGCGAGCGAGTAACTTGGTTTGCGAGCAAAAATTTTGAAGATTTTTAACTCGTCATACGAGCCAATAGGTGTCATGGCAGTTACACTATAAACATTTTTCATCAAAATTTTATCGTCTCCCTCAATATAAGGTACAGCTAGGTATTTTCACTGTATAAGGTCGAGTGCACTTTGTATTAATCATTATTAATGAATAAAAAGTTTTGGATTGGAAACGAATCATCTGCATTTCAATTATTTCTTGTGGGAAAATTAGTTTCCATAAACGAGTGTTTTGAGATACGAGCACGTGTCTACAACGGATTATGATCGCAATCCGAGGTTCTGTTGTATAATTCATTGCTTGAACGTTCGAGAGAGTTTCCTTTGCGTGTTACTCACGAATGTACTAAACCGCAAGAAAATTATTTGAAGACAATTTTCGCTATACCGATTTAATAAGTAAAGACACGTGTAAATAGAAGTATTAAAACTCTTATAATTGATGATGGAAGCCATTGGGTAAGTTCATTTTCATGTTCAAAGAATATTTCCAAATTTGTAGTTTTATGTAACAATGCAGTAAAACTTGCTCAATATGGAACGTGCATAATGCAGAAACCCGTCTCCTATGAACACGAATCGTGGTCCTGCCTCACACAATTTCTACTGTGTTACATACTGTATTTGAATAATTCTCTTTTATATTCAATGAGCACAGGCTACAAATGTTTCCAAAAATATTAGGTAAACAGTAATTACGTCTTTTAACATTGCTGTTAGACACTTTTTACACTTAATTGAGTTCATATCTAAATACAAGGAAACTCAATAAACCTTTATTTTCTAATGTCATGTTAACCATTTTTTTATGTAATAGGTTATTTGCTCCTGATACCGTGGTTTTTCTGTCCATTAGATGACATTAGAATTCCAAGGATGTTGCGTAACACTAAACGGAAACAAATCTTTTTTTCGTGTTACATTGCCAGGGGTAATAACATATTGGAACATTTGCTGCCAATAGCCTTGCTGGAAGCGCCAATGTCGTTTGCTGCTACGGAGGCGTCACCGTCCGACGGGGGAATTTTTTTTCAGTTTATTATACCTGCTACTACTAATATAAAAGGTGTGCGCTGTATGAGCTAATTCAGATTCTATTTGTGCTCGCCTTCTGACATACCTTGGAAATGGCTCTCCGTGTGGTATTTGCGTTCATGGTGAGTTTGGTATGTGAAATAAAACTTGTGCTTTATATTATTCATTACTATTATTTCGTAGATTTGGGCAATATAATTACTATGATGTGTTTAGATGCCCTCTGATATTTTCCACGGAAATAAAAAAGATTTCATTGGCAGACGACATATGTTTAGGAAAGTATACAATATATATTTTTTGTTTATATTTGTAGTAATTTACTGCATCTAACTATTTTATACAAGTATTATATCTTTAAATGAGACTATGTTCCATATTTTCAAAATATAAGTTTTTGCGTAACTTTGCATGAAATAAAAGTAAAAAAAAATCTCATGCATATGTTAGTGTGCCATTCTGTAAGCCGTCTTAAAGTCTACCTGGTCCTCTCGACGTAGTTACCGCTCCTCTGAGAGGCGGTGAAAAGCACCTCCGCACATCCCGAACATCGAATAGACCTATCTCGGTCCTGCAACTTTACACATTTGTTCATGGTATTCCTTGGCAACACCTCGTTTCTTGTAGCATTGCTCTAATACAAAATTTGCAATGGCGTACACGCAGCACAACTGAAAACATGCTCGTCTTACATGCCTTTCAACCCCACAGCCTTAACGTCCCGTACTTTGGATCACTACCCGGAGTCCTGGTCTTACTAGGCCGAATCACTTGACCCTACTAACTGTAAACTTGTTATGACTTTGAAACGTAATCATTAGATAAAAAACATTATAATAACTAAAATTGACCTTTGTCAGAATACTCTGCCTTTAATGTGCTCTTTAATGTTAAATCTATGTACCTGAAGCATTCTGAAAACATTCGTTTCCATAGCAATAGTGCAATGAAAGTTATTTTAGCATTAAAATCAATTAACAATGCACTCAGTAAAAACCAATTTTCCGACAAATAGCTAACTCTACAGAAAATGTAGAAAATTTGTAGAATGTTTGTAGAAATTTGTTGAATGTTTAAAATTTACAAAACATAGAACTTGACACAAATTACGTTGTTTTGAAATTGTGTTTTATAAAAAAAACGAACCTGTAAGTATTTCCCTTTTCTCCCTGAATAGTAGAATGGAAATTCGAGTGGAATAATATTATAGAAGAGTAAAATATTCTACATGCAAATTTTCATTCCAAATTTTAAGTCGTTCTTGAAGAAAGAGTTTTAAGAGTTTTTGAAAGTGCCCAAATTTCAGCTCATTTTCATAGAAAACTTTCATATTTTGTAAAACTTCATGAGGAATAAATTGAAGCGCTTGTATTTACAAGTACAGTAATGTATAAAGAACGCTGGTAATATAAATAATAAGTAATAATTTTTATAGGCTCGTTCGTGACTCATAGCAAAGTTGCTAGCCTTTCACCACTGAGGTCGGGGTTCTATTTTCATCGATTCCCGTCGAATCTCAGGTGAAATTTGATCTAATAAAACGAGTTTGGCTGCTTCACAAGGGCTAGTTCAATCCCTGTGAAGTGTCCTGAACACTACCCCATTCCTAATTCCTTGCCATTTCTGACCGTTGGGTAATAACGCAGGAGCGCGTAGTAGGAGGCGCGTACGCGGAGATTCTACCTGACGGTCCTCTTAACAACCGACTGACGAGGCGAGACATAAATAACATAAAATACGCTATGTTAATAAAGGATTACTCCGCGCTCAACGCTCCACAAAGTGCGAAGAGACGCGTTGCGTCGATAAATGGTATGATAAGATTAAGGACGCAACAAATTAAAAAAAGACATTGAAGATATATCAAAAAATTTCATTTGTGTAATTTTAAAAAAATCAAAAAATACGAGCAAATGAAACAAGAATATTACCATTCCTAAAATAATTACATATTTTTTGAATGTCAGAAACGTTTTGAATTACTTGCATAAGACTTACATTGTGAATCACTTTACTGTCTCTTTTGTATTTTATCAACTTCATTAAATATTGTACATTCCTCACCATATATATGTTTTCAACTACACTTTATTCATTCTAATTAATTTCTAAAAGGCGAGGAAGATGTTTTGCGCAGGATAAGAATATAAAATAAATTCAACATTTTGATAGAAAATAATAAGTGATAAAATTACTTAATACTCTGCTTTATTTTGTAGGTGGTGTGCATTTTACTCCACGTGGAAGGAGCTAGTATTCACGTGAGTGACTTTTCATGTTTCAATTCGAAAACATTAGTAACTTTTTAAGATCATGTACACCTTGAAATAATGTTGTATGGAACCAGTATTTTTAAATATGATCTTAAAAAATTTAAATAATTGTGTTTATTTATCTTTTTCTTAGTTATTAAAATGTTCCTACTCTTTCTAGAGAACCGTATAAGCAATTACGTGCTACGTTAAATGGGTTATATATTTCTTATGTCCTTCAAAAGTCATCATTTTCCGTATAGATATACATTAGAAATAATTTGATAACAAAATATTTGTAATCTAATATGCGAATCAATAAGGAAGTAAAATATAATCTCCGCGTTACGAAACTACAAAATGTGTTATATAGCGCAATGCCAAACAGGCTCTTAGTAAGGAACATATTGCGCTTGAATTGAATTTTACGCAGGTTTTTCCATAATAACTACAGTTTTGGATGATTCCCATCTGAAAAAAAGAGTCGAAAAAAACTGATAAACATATGTATTCCAGTGCCCAAGACGGCAAAATAAATGTTGATACCTTCATCCTGGATACATCGTCATAGTATAAAAGGTCACCTAATATAACAGCAGATTATATATATATATATATATATATATATATATATATATATATATATATATATATATTGTAACACGCCCACCTACCTACTTTACCTACTTTACCACACGTGGTGGGTCGTGATAGCATGAATGCTCGTGAAGCGAGCTTACAATTCTCAGGAAGCAGTATCTTTCGGATATGAGATAGGTCTGAACCCTTAACACAATGAATCAAATAAAATACGAATAATATGAACATATATTCAATGAGAAAATTTACAGTGACGCAATTTCACAACAGGTTATTGCACTTTAAGTAGCTGGTCACTAAAAAAATGAAACAAGACAAAAAAACAAAAAAAGTAAAGGCGTCACCTCCACTGCCTGAACACACTTTCATCAACTAAAATTTACGATTTGATCACTCCTCTCTGAGTTTTTCCACTACTAAATTATTTACTCTTTTGGCCTCTAGTTTTTCCGTGCACGGCTTTTTTGTTTCAAATGAATTTGATACTTGTTTCAAAGAAACCCTTTCACAGGTGCTAGCCTTGGGCTTCGCACTCACTATAATACTGAACACAAAAAAATATACGTGGCATTCACGTTACTTAATTCAGACCCTTTTACATGTCGCAGAAGCAATTATTTTAAACACAATACAACAAATTGATCTTTCTAGATAATATTAACTTTACAACATATAAAACTTCTGAATCATTTACGTAAAATTGTACAAGGTATAGCCTCTTTAAATGAATCTAATGATACGTACAGTAAATGGCCTGGAAACTGCCACTCACACAGTTCGAAATACTTCTCCCACCTAATCTAGACGTTTCACCCACTTTTAACACTGATGGTCGTGTATTTACCACTATCCTCTTTCCCCAGCTGAACGCTGCATAAACGTTGCCAGTTCCTTTACCTCAACAGCTCCGCGTCGCTCGCCTGTAGGTAACCTTGGGGATTTTCTGCCGCTCGCCGCGCGTTCCCGCCTCGTCTCGCGTACTGTGCTGCGACGAAAGCAGTTCCTTTCGCTCGAACGCCGCCAAGCCTCCAATTTCCACACCTTTCTCTCGTTCCGAACCCGTACTATCCTCGCTCTAGACCAAGTCCTTCTCGCCTACGCTTCGCTCTTCCTGGGGTCGTCCGTCTTCCACCGCCTCGTACACGTTCGTTCGCGCTTCCAGCCTCGAAATTATTAATGTTGCAGGAGTTATGCTCAAATGCTCGGCCGACCTACCACACTTTAGGCATGTGTGGTCTCAGCGTGCAATGTGAGATGCTGGATTTAATTAATGTCCTTCTGCGCGAATTTTACAACTTTTGAAGTTATTTCGACGTCAAACAGTTATTTCGCTTGCTCTCCGAATTATTGTGACTGCAACGAATGATTTTGCACTCTATTCCCTAATTACTTCACTTTTCTAAGATACGCTTTCCGAGATAACTTTTAACTATCAAGTTAAAATAAACTCCTATACTATCTATTTGTATTCGCCGTTACTGCTGTAGTCATGGAAAGTTTCTTCTGGTCGCCGTCACTGTTGCCGCAAAAGAGCTTCTTCTGGTCGCCGTCGCTGTTGCCCTAAAAGAGCGTTCCTCCGAGGCGCGCCGCGATACTTATGGTACTTGCGCCTGGGGGAATTTTGGAGGGGTGCATATTCTCCTCCTTTCGTGACCTCCCGGAAAAACATTACTCACTAGTTCGGGCGTCGCAGTTTGAAAAGCTGTGGGCAGATGGCCCGTTTACCGGCCATCGCTCCGCCGCGTACCCTAGTCCTCTCTGCTAGTGAGCTTCTTTACATAGCTGATGGTGGCGTTATGGGGTTGTCTAATCCCGTGACGTCACAATATATATATATATATATATATATATATATATATATATATATATATAGAGAGAGAGAGAGAGAGAGAGATGAGTGTATGTCAATGTACATTTGTAAGTAGGCGTGAAAATGTAAAGTAGAAAGGAAATAAGACATTTGTTTACGACAAGCAATGAAACTAATTTACACCTGTAAGTTCTTGCCAAAGTGCTCGTCAAACTCCCAAATTATTATTTCTTATTTGTATATAATTCCTAACAATTTCGTCCCGGAGCTGAATTAGCGCTCACCAAAGGAACGAATTTAAACAAAATGTTGTTACAAATACAAATGCTACTTTTGGTCAGCTTCAATGATACTATTGTATATTTACGTTCAACCTTCAAATGTTCAAACGCATGATATGAAGAAAAATACATTTTTCAATTAAATTTCACAATCACAATTTCAGATTTTCGAAAAATGCATTTTTTTTACAGACAAAAACCACATGACACCTTCTGTTGCTTCTTGTCGGCTCTCGATGTGATCACCACTGCGTTTTGTAGTCAATTGTAGTGTAAACAGGTTGGAGTGGCCGTTTTCAAGCAATAGTACTTACAAGATCAGGCGGAAAACAGAATTGGAAGTGGGCATTCGCCTCGTGTTGATCGCAGAAACCACGATCAGAGCAGTCGGTCGCCAGAATTCTCCTCCATACAGCTAAGGTCGTTAAAAAGTGCTCAGTTCAAGAAACTCAGTTCAAGAAACGTTCAAGAAACTGCTGGTTATTTAAACACACTAATGCACGTATAGTAATGTTCACTAAACAGGTGTACCCCGTGACGAATGCACTCTAGTGGAGATAACTAAACGAATCGTTGGGTTGACTAATCCATCGTGTAATATTTACTAATCACTGTGAAAATAACTAAACGAATAGTTCCTTTACGTAAGTTACTAAACGATGCTGAGTAAGCCTTATCACGCTGAAACATGAAAGGGAATACTTTCTTTCTATCCCCTTAGGCAAGTAACAACAGGGGTTCCGGAACAGTCACCCATCCAATGAGCCGCGTGTGCTCGTATTTCTTTAACCTCGTGTACCTCTCAGACCCTAGCCAATCAGAAAAGCCTCGAAAAAAGATTTGCGACGTTTGGCTGCCGACTGTACTTCTACCTTTCATTTAGAACATAACACACAATTATTTAAAAGCAAATAAAACTAAACACGCCATTTATACAGCATATAAAAGTATATACAGCGTTGATTTCTCACAGTTCACCTGGGCTCCATAACCATTCAAATTCAACAAATTGTTGAGAACGCGCGCTTACTAAGCAGTGTTCAGTTAGTATGACGACATGAAAAGCAGATCTCACCGAATGATTTTATCTTCGAAACAAGTGTAGTGCCACTGACACAAGAATTCTCTTTGTTTATTCACTTAAGATTTTCTATTGTCTGATTTATCAAGTAAAACGAAATCATGTTTAGTGAAACTTACTACACGAATAATTTCCTTTACTTTATGATCGCTTACTAAACATGTTTAGTTACATTGTATAACAACATTTCTCTTTGTGTAGCTTTAAGCACCCGATTGGACCTCTGACATGCGAAATAGTGTAGTGTTTGTAAGTGTGAGTAAGGCGAGAATCTTCGCCGATCTACGTCAGGTTGCAAGGTTCTTCCACAACCAAATTTCTCCCACGAGTGTGGCACAGCCCCAATATGGGTCAAGCTCTAAGCCGCGTCGAGCTCTGGCTTCACAACAAGTGTGGTAGTGTCGTGCATGTGAGTGTGCGAGTGTGTGTAAATAAAAGAAAAGGATAGGAAAAGGAAGAGGAAGAAAAGATTGTGCGCGGTCCGGCGTTGATGGGAGAAACCACGGAAAGCTCCCAATCAGAGCGGCCGGCCGCTAGAATTCTCCTCCAGTCGCTTAGTGGAGCGCGGAACAGTGTGCGTTCGTGCTCCGCCCTACCTGACGCAGCAGCAGCAGCCTTCTCGCCGCAGCCTCGGGTCCCGAGAAACAGCGGGCGCGGACGTGCCCAGCGCGCGCGCTGGTGGCCCGCACTTCGAAATGCCTTACATCTTTACAATTCTTACATCTCGAAATGAAACGACATATTTAATTTTATTACTCCTAGAAAAGAAGGAAGTAAATTTTGGCAAAAGTCAAGCATTTATTTTCTTGTTTGCCCCCTTGTTTTTACATAGGCGGATATTAGGTGACCCTATTGCGTTTCCTTGGAAGAACATAATCAGAACAGTTACCCGTTGCTTTTCCTGAAAGTGGATTATTAGTATTAATAATAATAATAATAATAATAATAATAATAATAATAATAATAATAATAATAATAATAATAATAATAATAATAATGAATTGTGAGATGATAGAGGATCAAACCCGGATCTCCCGTCTACGCAGTCAGAGCGGAACGCACTGAGAAACTTCACTCGGTTAAGCATTTATATTTTCAGAAAATTCAAACGTTCCAGAGAAAACATTCTTTTGGCATTGGACGGGGCGGTTGCCTTTGCTTTCAGTGGACTGTATAATTAGGTTGTTGGACGTTAGCGGGCAATCCACTCAGTCCCTTCCGAAGCTCGTAGGGAATCTTGCAGTGATGTGGGTTATGATGGAAACACAATTCTCACCTTGCAGAATAATGTTTAATAACTTTCAATGGTCACAATTGTTCTTTACAATTAAAGTACACTTTTAGTACTGTTCTCAATGTGAAAATACAGCAACCTTCCATCACGAATCCCAAAGTGCGAGCACATGTGCTCGCCTGGCAACTTACTTGCAACTTCATGTGAAACACGTTGATTAGTTCAATTTATACAATGCTGAACTATAACAAATTGAAATAATGTGGCTTTTCACTTTGCCACGACATAAGTACAGAATGTTACTTTCTGTATGAGATTTTTACGTGATCTATTAACACGGAGCCCGAGACATGTTTCTCGCGAGGCTGCCTCTCAGCGACTGATTTCTTTTCGGTGGCGGGTACGCGACGAGGGGATTTGAACTGATTTGAACAGGCCAATTAGCGACTGCTTTTCCAGCGGTTGCAGTATGGCGAGGTGGGGTGAATTTGAACAGACTAATTGGCAACTGCTGGAATTTTGAAATGTTCTGGAAGGCTTTAGAAGGTTCAGGCGTGGAATATCGCGCCGCGTGCGCGCGGTAGTGCCGCTCGGCTAGTGGAAATTTCCATGCCGGGCTTCCGGAGTTGCCGCCTAGGGCGTAGGAAGCGTTTTATTTTATACCTTCCTTTTCTGCTTTTGCGTGTGGGCCCGAACAGGCATTGCACTAAATTAATAAACTAAACAGTAATTACAAAAGGCACTGGGAAGTTTTATCTAAAAAAAATAAAGAGGAAAATCAGAGTAATGATGAGGAGATTCGTTCTAAATGTACACAAGGACAAAGATCCGTTTCCACGTTCCAGGCTCTCGAGAAACGCCAGGCAACTACCAATTACAGAATATGCTTAAAGTGATTTCCAGTTCTCATTATTTATCGTGTTCGGTTCCCATGACTTTTTTATTGCGTTAGTACTATAGGTAAACTTATTCGACTTTCTGTATGGATCCCAACATGCCTCTCCGTATTCCATGAGAGGGCAAACCAGCGAAAGATATGCCAATTCTTTTGCGTTTGCAGAAAGTTTCTTTAGAATGCGCATTACAAAATGCAAGGACTTCCACGTTTTTCTTACTACCTGATTTATATTCTTCTCCCATCCTAATTTACTATCTAGATGAATGCCTAAATACTTCCATGATGATGCTCTCTAGCGATTCCAAATTATTTTACACAATAAGTGGAGTTTTTAATTATTTTAACAATTCCTTCTAATAAAAAATTTATTAACATCAATCAAAACTGTCTTGTTAATCTCAAAACTGCCTATCAAATTCTGTACATTAATTTGGGACCACTGAATTATATATTACTGAAGGCAACACTCGTCAGCATAATTCTTCGATTACAGAATAAAATGAAAGTGGTGCCTTTTAATGTTTTCACAGCAGATACAGGTCTTTTATTTGGCTCTTGGCTTTGATCTATGTCACACTTTTTCAAAAATATTATACGCACTCATGTTCAATTACAGTTAGTTGGAATCACCAAGTGTTTAATAAATTATATTGGAAGCTTCAGCAACATTTAATTTTCCTTCTTTTCTTTCAGGCCAAACGTTCAGCCCAGGGATTTGGGACCATGGCCCAGACAGCCGGTCAGATGGGGGGCCAGATGGCGGGTCAGATGGGCCAGATGGCGGGTAAGATGGGCCAGATGGCAGGTCAAATGGCGGGCAAGATGGGAGAGATGGCGGGCCAGTTTGGCCAGATGGGGAGTCAGATGGCGGGCCAGGCGGCGGGTGCCTTCGGCTCAATGGCGGGTTGAACGACACAGACCCCTCCGCAACAAGTGAGCTTTCTATCATATTTTAAACACTAGGTATCACAGAAATAAATTCGACACCACAAACACAGAACACATAAGGGCATATTTTTAAACATCAGATACACCGGTACACAGTTACACTAGTCGGGTGAGTATACTGCGTCACCCTAGACTAGGCAAGCTATTTAGGGAGGTATGTAAAGTTGTGCCAAAGCAGCATGTACTTTCTCTCCCGTATTTTCACGCAAAATTACGCGAGAAGGACTCAAATTTTCGACAAATTGTACATGAACTTATTTCAAAATTTATCTTTAAGGAACAGATATCATTAAAAAATGTCTCTATATTCATTATTGTAGTATTGGGAAGATGCCGAAAAAATTTTGAACTTTGCAACTATCGAAAAATCAGGGTTTTCAACGAACATTAGACCAGCAGCATTCTCTTAAACGTCCTTCACACTACCCAAACACAAAATGTAATCAAAACCGATAGAGCCATTTTTATGAAAAATTAGAAAATTTCCCAGGCTCGTTAAGTAAAGTACCCCCCGCCAAAAAAATTAAAATATCGGTTTCAAATTCAAGGAGCTGAGGCATCAGCCAGAACGATTGAGGAATATCAATATTGGATAAAGTCAGCTGACCGGTTTATGCGCTAGCGTTATTCACAGACGGATAGGCAGACGTCAAAACGTCTGCCGGAAACTTTTTCGCTATAAAGATCCCACAAAACATGGATTCTTTCCACCACAGATGTTAGAGAATATTTTATAAATTTAGCAACTGGATTTGTTCACTTTTCGTAACCAGGGCCCGGCATTATGAGTTTTTCTGCCGCGTTCTTTTGGGCAGCATTACATAACTTTCTCTCTACTGCGTAGCGAGAAAGCGAAAAGTATTCCACATTCAGGTACTTTAATATAAAGAGAAAATTCAGATCACTGATAGGCATAGAAAAGACATTTTAACCTTTTCTATATGAAGGATAAATGTATTCAGTTTTTCAAGCTGAATTACTTTAAGTTGAAGTTTTAACACCAATGTAAAAATACCACAGTAAGAACGCATATTATGTAATGAACGTTTGGTTTTATAAACTTCGTCATAAAACTCCTGCATTTGGATCTATATTATTTATTACAAATTACGCAAAACTTTTTATTGTTCTCTACTATAATTACAATAAAGGTAATTATTATTTGATAAAAAGCACTAGTAGTGAATTAATAAATGCTTCTTGTACTGTAATGGATGTATTCTAATGTTCCAGGAAGAGATCAAAATTGGGAAGAGAATAAAAATTTGAAGAAAAATTATTCCTGTATATAGTAATTAATAAATCTTATTAATCAAATTGTACAGTTCATTTTCTTACCGTCACTTCTAACATTTTTACAAGAAATTGTTACCCTTTCTATAATTCAGTAAGCATTACTTCTTACTAAGAACGTATTGGAACTAGGCGGTCATGGCAACAATGCATTGAGAGAAATAAACGAAATAGTGATGTACACGAATAAAATACTCGAAATTGAATTATGTAGAGAAGTACTTATCAGTTATTATGGGTATTTTCCGATTGCTTGTATAAAAGAAATATTTAAAGTTAATTCAGCCAACAATAACTATGTAATTCTATATATTTTTGACATATTATAAGATATGGATTCAGGATGGATTAAAATCAAAGAGAAAAGAGAACTCAGAAGCAGCATTTGCGAAAACAACTCAGAAGCGCGAAGACCAGAAGAAGATATTTGCAAGTGAATAAGTGTGAGGTAAAGTGAGAAACGTAATGTGATGGTCAGAAATATTGAGTAATCCGAGAATGAAGAGCGCGTTGTAGATGATTTCTAACACTGATAATTGATATAGGATAGAAGAAAAATATTGAATAGTGTGGTTAAATGCATGAAAGTTGTTATAATACATTAGAATGGAAGTTGTTGTCTAGTATCAGGAACAGTCATACATGTTGTGTTTAATTTTTATTTATTGATTTTCTTTTAATGGGATCGAGTGAGAGATGAAAAGTGCATAAACGTGTTGGATCTATTGCTACAAGTACTGCAAAATAAGTTCACTAATATATGGTTCTTTAATAGCGTTTTCAAATCGATGCACACACGGTGAGAGAAATAAACGAAATAGTGATGTACACGAATAAAATACTCGAAATACTCTGGCCAGCAATCGTGCTCCCTTTTAACCCGTGGGGCACGCCAGCGCCTAGAAGCGTGTCTTCTATTCAACACGAGCCAATTCCAATAAGTGCACACACTTGTCAAGCTCACCTGCACAGAGAACTTTGTCAATGCTATTCAATCGCTGGGCTGTTTTTTGAGTTTACAACCAAATTGGATCTAGAAACGAAACATATGAATATTGAGTTACATACAGTGATGTACGTGAAGGCAATCAAGAACCTTCTTCAAGCAGGGACGCTTCGAATGACAGGTACTAGTCATTACTCATGCCTCCAACCGTTGTTTGAAGGGCGTCTTCTTCACTTGAAACAAATTAGCATCAGTTCCCGTTCGACATTAAGTTACGAGTACAATGCGTGAAACATTTCATAATCTTGAGATGTCGATGAAAATAAAGTATCACAAGCACAGTTAGCAAGTAACTTTCAAGGATTGAATATTGCAATAAAATATAAGCCGGAATCGATCGGAACCAAAAAAATTCGGTTTAGGGAGGTTTTCGTTTCACGAAGAGTTATCCATTCTATGACACTTTTGATATTGATATTTCCGCCCTGAAACTAGTAAATTAAAGTAAGTAAAATAGTAATTAAAGTAAAGTAAAATTTATCGTACATGACCTTATAATGATTATTAAAAAGATTTACTTATAACGGATTTTGTGGAAGAAATTACCAAAAACTGAATATTAAACACTTTGAAAGTAATAAATGAAAGTTAAAATAATAACGGCGCCTTGTCGATACTCACATATAATTTCCAAAAAAACTTTAGAAAATTTTATCGAAAACCCACAGTTCGCCGGAAGTTGGTGTAGAACCATTTTTAATGTTATTTGATAAATTCAAAGAAAAAATCTTGAGCCGATCTTGAGAGAAATAATTGTTTAAAAATTGCCAAAGTTTCACGCAAAATTATGTGAAAACTACTCATTATTTCGAAAAATTGTAGATGACCTTATTTCAATATCTGTTTTTGAACATATTTTATAAAGGATTAAAATCCCAATCTTTATTATTGTAGTTATAGGAATACGCCCAAAAAATTTTGAACCTTAGATATTTTTCTAAAATTAGGGATTATAACGTAAATGAGTCGTGCACTATTCTTTTCAGCGTCCTTTACCCTATCCCAGTACAATGTTTAATTGAAAAATTTGAAGTCGTTTTAGAGAATTCTAAATACGTTCCTGGGGCTTCATGCAAAGAACCCTCTAAAATCAAAATATACGTTTCACACTCAGAGGGCATCGTGTTCGTTTAAATCGAACGGTGAATATCATTTTAGGAGGAAAACATCTGAACGGTTTGGGCCCTAGTGTTGAACAGGGACAAACGTTTTGTACTCAATAGATTTTTCGGTATCAAGAACACACAAAACATGGAAATTCACTGCACAATGTGTTATGGGAAGTAATTTACTACATATAGGGACAAGTTTTATACACGTTTTCTTCACGAGGGACTGGTAATAGTTTTTCTGTCGAAAATTCGTCCGGCGCATGACTACAATAGTTGCTATTCTTACAAACTAGATCTTATTTATAACATATAAACGTTTCAGGATGACTTGTAAGAATGTTTAGAAAGCCTCCAGAAACAGTTCAGCATTTTGCAAAAGTTTGGTTTGCGTTTTAAATGCAAAATATTGAATGGGATATCTTGCATCCCATCTGCCATCTATTCGGGTCTACCGCGTCCCCGAGAACTAACCTCAAGACTACTACCGCGTCCCCGAGAACTCTTACCAGAGGAGCCCCCATCATGCTGAGGTAGCCCTTTGGTCCATCTTCGTCCATTGTCTTTAAATTTTGTGTCCGAGATAGCCCATAATCCCTCAGTTTGGTGAGTGTGCCTTTCTTCAACGAGGTATAACTCACAATGAGATTGGACACTGATAGTGTGATTTACACATAAATGTTTGGATATTAGTTCTGATTTATTATTATTACTACAATGAATTTTATAAGTTTTTAACTTCTTGTAAAAAAATTCCAATTATTCTACCAAATTTTATTGTCAATTAATGTTATCGAACTGAGTTTGTGTGTGTCATACAATTCTGCAGAGAAAAAAGAAGCTGTGACTATCTACTCAAAGCAACTTGTAACTAACTACATATTCAATCTGTAATTATTGATTAATGGATCTTACGAATAACACTTGAAATTCTTTTTGTATTTTAGCAAAAATGTATTTTTATAAGAAACGTTTACTTTTTCCATATTTAAACATTTTGCAGTCCCTCACTATGTTGTGAACAGGTTTTCTTCGCAATAGAATATAAAAGGAGTGAAAGCGATACCTCAACATGAACACAATACTTATTTGAGTAAAAAGACTGAATAGTTATTTACGTAACTACTACAGAAAGTGAGTCTTTAGCACGTTGATGGACGAGGTGACAACAGGAGTAGCGTCCACCAATTTGAAATGAGTACGCCAAAGACGCTTTCAAACGCGTTGCGCATGTTATTTTCGTGCGAATTCTTGAAATACAAGTACATACTCTAGGTGTCATTCTTAATATGTGAGGCGGTAGCCATGTTGATACATGTTGCACTAGTGTTTTGTTTTTATTGCAGTTTTCAGTTGCTCTTGTGACCTTGACATTAATGAATAAGGCCATGACTTCTTTGCGGTACGCGTACCGCAGTCTTTTTTCAACCCATAACCAATAAACAGTGAAAGTAAGTATTAGTTTCCATGCATTCGTGTTGAAATAGTTGTTTATTATACTAGTGGTGAAAGTGGCATTTTATTTTGCGAGGAGAAAGGTTGCGTCACTAGGTTGATAGGCGGAACAAATGCCCTGTTAATATGAGCAGTTCAAGAAAAAAGAACACTTTCCAATAATTATATCAGGAATTCCAATTTTCTGGAGGTATCATCTCTACATACGATTTCGTTGTTTCCGCTAAATTTTGACGAACTAGAAGGTCTGCGATAGTGAATAAGGTGTAATTGCGGTAAGGTGTAAGTCGTTATTTATCCAAGAAGAATGCCAAAATTAAGAGCTCATGAATTTATTACTGCAATTGTAGTTTTGTCTTTTTGACAGGAAACAATTCGAAAACCCACACCACTAGAACGTTCACCGTGAATTGGATTAGTGTTTTGATAAGTCGCTCGTTATTTGTTTTGACCTTGCTTGATATTGCTGAGTTTCGTTTGATTATTATTGTTAGTGCCTAAACAATCCGCGTTTCAGGGCAGGGTTACTCAGTGGTTTCTCACGGTACTTTTCATAGCCCAAATAGGTTATTGGATCAGTTAGCTATAGATATTGGGCTGTAATCTTACAATAATTGTTCGTTTCCCTCCTTCGGTATTGCGATTTTGGTGCCTTTACGTTCTATGTTTCTAATGGTAGCTCGTACCGCATCCGGTTAATCATTCCATGTCAGACATGCCAAGGTCGCGGACAAGGTAATTAGCTTAATAGAGCTCGCGGGCACTGCGTCCAGAGAAATTGGTGCAAGATTTAAAAGTAAGGGTTGTACAAATTCGCCCGGAGTGGCGGCACGTCACTGAATACCTGGCCCATGGCAGTTTGGGAGAAGTTATTTGACAGTTTTTATCACAAATTTAGCTATATTAATTCCCATTTTCTCTTTAAAGTAAAGAAATGATCCATTAAAATTAAATATATCAGTCCGATTTCAAATTCTCAATTGTGAGTAAACTTTAAAAAATTGAATCGAAAGAATCTTGTTTTTGTAATCCTGTTTAATTAAAAATGATATAAAAGCATGAACTTTCTACGTTCAGGTTAGAACAGAGAGTATATACTAGAGTCGGCACTCAACGTTAATTTGGACGCTCTTATTTTCGTGGAGCATAGAGAATCGACCCCCTATACTTGGACAGAAGTAACGAATCAGAAACAAGCATCCATTTCCTGTCCCCACCAGCCAATAGGCGTTGAAAGGCAGTCTACCAATCGAAATGGAGGGCAGACGTGAACCGGGGCATTAGAAATTTCTTTATCTAGCAATTTTCCAATATGGCGGATATAATTATATACTAAATAGAATGTATTTTATGTAAAATTAATGCGCAAGTCAATTTAGAAGCCAACAATTAAAAGGATTTTGAATTCCAAGTCAATGAAGGAAATTTTAGTCAAGGAAGTGCAATATAAAAAGTTATTTCATACACACAATATTTATTTCTGAATTAAGTAAATGTAGGGTACTTAGTCATACACAATATAAACAACAATTCAATTTTTTACAAACAATTATTACACATTTACAAACAAATATTCAATTTTTACAAAACCATTATAAGTAATAATATATACAAATCAACTCACTTTGCTGTGAACCAAACACACGAATATTGAATTCATGTATTTAGAAAATTGTCAAAATACACCTAGTGACAATTACTTCTTTAATATTGTCGCATTATGAAAACAACATGCCATCAATACAGGGTCTCGAAATTTTACATAATCATAACTGTAACTGAAGTGTTATAATACAAAAAATAAAAATTATTGATATGTTTTATAAATGAATACGAAACTTTCATTTTCACAATCTTATTCACAAAAATCAATTAGTCAATCTATTCGTCCTCTATTATTGTATTAAGCTACACAATATAGAAAATGTGTGTATATAAAATTACCGACTTTAAATAAGTTTCCAAAAATTACTGATATAAAATAAGCTAATGCACAAATTAAAATAAGTAATGCAGTAATTAAATAAGTCTGCTATAGATCTGAAGTTAACAAATGTTCAAAAATTCTTAATTAAAAATGTGTATATTTCAATATATGAATACACTGAACGAAATTTTATTTGGAATAAGGAGATATATGCACTGGCCAATATGAAACTCATGTTACTCATAATATCAATGCTGTGAAACAACCAATGTAACCAAATTAAACCACTTATCATACACTATTATACATATGTGCACATGAAAAGTGAAACCTTAAAAATCTAAAGATGTATAGAAAATTGTATACATTTCGCAGTGGAAATGCGATAGTTATACAATGAGCCTTTCATAGTCACGAAGTCAACCACTGGAGAAAAATTACTCTCTTTGGATTAAAAATTAATAGCTCCACAGACGAAACTGTTATTCTCCAAAATGCCATTTTCTTCCGATTCTTATGCATTACAAATTTTAGATAATTTTCTTGTTCACCAACATTATGTAACATACAAAAATCAGAATACGTAACACACTAACACCTTCAATATATTGGTACCGCCGTCGTCACGTAAAATGGGTATGGCCAATTTCTGAAGTCCCAGTACTTCTGCACATTCTGGCAGCACTGTACGGAGAACAACGCCATCTGCTTCTTTCGTAGTTAACTATTACAAAAGAACAATCTCAACCAACTGCCAACGACTGAGAAGCTAATAGGCCGGATTTCGCCCAATCAGCATATCTAGAATCAACGTTCCGTATGATAGGTGTGTTTATCCTAAGGGCTGAGAGTATTGGCGCAGAAGGCACAAGGGGCGGGAATGATCACATTACGTCATAGTGCAAGCCATTCGATGGCCTACATGAAATACATCAATAAAGATAATATTATACATTACGACATAAATATATTTAGCACATGCAATAGAATTAGTAAATTTGAAAAATGTTTAATTACATTTTTCACATGATCTAGATTTACTTGCGAAAAATCAATTGAATTAATTTTAATGCAAAACAACTTAAGTATATGAACGAATATTACGAATCCGGGTCGAAGAAATGAAATGTGGGAAGGCGGCTCCAGAATCGGGAAAATGTTTGGGGGTGGGTATCATTGGCGAAAAATAGTATTTAAGTATCCGGTTTTACTAAATTTTGTCTTTTCAGTCATGAGAACAAGGTTTTATACACATTTTAGCATCTCTTGTCAAAATTGTTTATTGCAATTTCACTACAAGATGAATTGAGGACCCTCCCGGTCCGTAAGCACACGTTTCGAAATGATTTATAAAATGTTTCTTTGTTTCCCCCAAATAATTCGTAATTATTTTTCGGTTCTGGGACATCAGGGAACTCTTCCGACTTCAGAATTGCAAAAATTGAACATTGTTTATAAATTTGCAAATATTGCAAATTTTTATTCTCATCTTTTTCATATGATTTGTGTCAATTCTTATAACATTCCTTTTAGGACAGTATTGGAACAATGTAAATCATTCTTGTAACTGCCCCTAGCCTCCATTTACATGCACTGAACTCTCACTTTGACACTCCCACAACAACTCACACTCCGGCCCAATTGGTTGGTCGAAGAATACATTGCTGTCAGCAAATTTTACTGAGGACCGCACTCCACACAGTTGTTTACCAGTCAATATTTCGGGCAAGTTGTGATCTAAGCACACCTTGTTAATGTCCTCCGTGGACAAGAAGAAACTTAAGTTCTTACGAGTACAATTGTTCCCTAAATACGTAAATGCCAAGAAGGTCATCTTCGGAGATCGCACAAATTTCATAATAAAAGAATCAGTCGTTTCAACTAGGAACCCGCTACACTATAATAGTCATAACATTCACAAATTCTTTAATTTATTATGTTCTTCAAATGCTCCCGTGTCTCTGGAAAGCAAACACCATACACTACCATTTCAACTAATAATAACCATTCTTAGAATGAATAAGTTTCTTTTTAAATTTGTTGCGCCTTCCTAACGCGTCTCCAAGCCCTTTTGGGGGCATTCGACGCTTAATATAATGCTCTTTGAAATATTTTTTTATTGTAGTCAGTCATTTACTTTAGTTCCTTCGGCCAGGGGCATGTTCATATCTCCTTTTAATCGTTTGTAGAAAATCATTTCAAATTATATTATTAGCAACGGAATTGTAGAGTTTTATTGAATTTGAAATGACTGTTTGGATTATTTGGGACTTAATGAACAAAATATAGCTATCTGAACTTGACGCTATGAAAAGTAAACGCAAAATGCGACAAGTATCAGTATATTATCAATATTTGTGCAAATGTTATGAATATACCGAAGTTAATAGAATTTCTAAACTAACACATGTATTTAAAGGAATTCACAAATCAAATGCATAGAGACCAAGTAAAAATAAAACCATACACAGTACTGAAGACTACAGAAAAATAACTAAAGTACTGGATGAAAAAGATATGGAATACCACAAATATCAAACAAAATAAAACAGAGTATTCCGTGTAGTACTTCGTTATATTCACTGTCTGTGAACAAAGAAGAAGTCAAAGATGAACGTAAATCTCAGGGCCTTCTTGTTCGTAACATACAGAAAGTGCGATATCGGGTATCCTAGAATATTTTAAACCACCCTTTTTTCCACCTCCACATTATGGAGTTAGAACCACACAAAAACAACAAAGAAATTTACAAAATTGACGAACTTTTGAATGCAAGAATCAAATTTGAACCATAATATAAAAAGAAAACACCAGTTCAATGCCATCGGTGCCAAAAATACGGTCAAACTACTGTAAAGACACGCGTAGATGCGTAAAATGCGGCATTGGGTATTTAACAAATGAATGTCGAATGGATAAATCACAGCCGGGTACATGCATTCTGAGTTCATGAAACCAGCCAGCAAATTACAAGGGTTGTCAAGTATACTAAAATTATATTAATAAACGAAACAGAGAAAAGTAAGTTATCGCCACCAGTTAAAATTAAACTTTGAAATTTTTCAAAATTATGAGACTTTGACAAAAATTACATCTGCGCCATTCTCTTAAAGTTTTACTGTTCTATTTGTGAAAAAAAAGTTAAGAAAATATTTGAGACGGTTTTTGTGAAAATGTTTTCATGTAAAGTGCTTAATTTTTTAGCACAATTTACGGAAGAAAGTTCTTATTTTTCAAACAATTTTAAATTATCTCTTTTAAAGAGCTGATTTTTAGAACAGATTCTGTTTATGGAAAATATTTCTACCTTCAATTTTGTAGTTTTGAAATGTTAATATATAACAATTTTCGAAAATTCAGAGTTTGCTGGAAATGAGACTAACACTCCTTTTTTTCTGCAGAGAAGAAAATTTAAAGAAAAAATTGGAACCGGTTTTTTAGAAAAAATTGCTTAAAATATGTAAAAACTGTCTAAATTCCACTCAAAATTTGCGAAAAACACTCATATTTTTGATAAATTGTAGTACATGACCTTATTTCAAAATTTGCCTTTAAAGAACACTTCCCATGAAGAAAAAATCTCTAACTTCAATATTGTGGATCCAGGAAAGCACCGAAAACTTTTTGAATATTTTATTTTTCGAAAAATTAGATATTTCAACGAAAATGTGACCTACGTCACTTAAGCGTTCTTCACGCGGTTCGAGGTCAAAGTTACATCAAGATTTTTGGAGCCATTTTTGAGAAAATTTTGAAAATATAGAGGTTCTTCCTAAAGAACTCCAAAAATAAAAGTGTCCGTTTCAAATTCATGGGGCCTTGAGTTCCTTTAAATCGATCAAAGTATACCAATTTTGGAAAAAAAAATCGGCACTACGGCTTAGGCACTAGCGTTGACCAGAGACGGACGAACGGTCGGACAGACAGACGCTCTGCCGTCAATCGATTTTCTGTATCAAGGACCCATAAGCATAGTGTAACGTATTGTAGGACTACAGTTAGCAACCGCCACAAAGGGCGGCGGCAGAGGATTAGACGCCAGGGGCCAGGCAGGATGTGACACGCCGAGGTATTCTGAGAAATCCTAAGAGCTAGGGAAAGGGATGCCCAAAGTACGGGACAGCGCATTTTTGCCGCGTGCCGCGTGTCAAATTCTTGGAATCCAGGGAAATGGATGTCCAAAAATGCCTGGCAAAGCGGTCCGTGTGGGCCGTGTGCAAAACCCAGTGACGTTTCAGGTCACGTGGGTGGGGGCTATATAAGAACAAACGCAGAGCGCGGGGGTGGGGTTTGTTGAGCTGAGAGGGAACCCTCGTGCGAACGCACAAAAACTTGCGCCCAGGGCGGTGCGGAGCCGAGCTAGGCTCGTGCGGCAAACCATGTGTTGGGACGCCGTTGTGGACTATATCCACGGGTGACAAGAGGTCGCCGGAGCTGTCTGCTGTGTGCGGGAGGCTCGCTGAGGAGTGGCGCGGGCCACGAGTCAGTTATTCATTTTAAGGATCGCTCCTGCGATCAGGAAAGTAAAGATCTACCAGAGCTGTAACTTAAAGTAGTACTGTACATATTGTGAATAAACCTGTACATATTTATCATTGAAGCTCGTGTCTGTGATTATTGTGTATTCCCACGACGTCACAATAGTTTCTGATTACACAACGTGTCAGAGGAAGTATTTTCGTATATTCTCGAATACAAACACGATTTACCCACTTTTTCGTTACCAGGACCTGGCAATGAGTTTTTCTCTCAAAAATTCGCCGGCTTACGATTACAACATTTTCTCTTGTCACGAAGTACGCATGCGAAAGTAAAAATGTGATATAGACGCCAATAGGTAGTAGCTGGGAAGAGGATAGGGAAAAATACAAAAGCTAACACAGACTAAACGTATTAAGGGACTTACGAGTACGAGAAAGTCTGTGCCATTTTGGAGCAACACTAGATAAGTTAACCTTTGAATCTTAGAAAGGGGAAAGCAGAATATACATAACAAGGAAAGCTGAAGCCACAGCGAATTGCTGGGAGTTTTAAACTGCAAGGTTTTAAAAAAAAAAGTATTTTATGGCAATGTTCATAAGACGCTAAATAAAACTTTAATCCGTATTTTATTTTGTTGTAGATTATGATCATCCTACTGAGTTAGTCAAACAATCTTGAAAAAATATTCATTTTTTTTTGTATTCTTGTATTGAATACAGTAAATTGCCATTGAGAGATTGTTTGGTGATTCCGGGCGCGCTAACTATTATTAGTACTGTCAGTGTTGTGCATTTTACTCCTTGGGAGGTGGTAGAATTCTTCCCTCGTTTAAACGGTTGAACATGAACATCTTAGAACATGAACCTCTTGTCTGATTAACAAATCAGGCAAATAAATAATAACACTGTAAGCCAAAGTGTTTTCAAAAAACTACTCTCATTTTTTTAAAATGTGACTTTCAAGTTTTTTATAACACTGGATTTCTCTAATACGTATTCGAATGAGTAAAAGTTCTTTGGTTAATTTCTAAAATGGAAAACCGGTATAATTTTGTGGTTTTTATAAAAACTAATGTGTCGATTTCGAAACTAATGTCGAAAAAATGTACCGATACGAAATAAAAAGGACCTATTTGTCGTTCTGCAATTAAACGATTAGGAACCCCCGTTCTCTACCATTTGACTGAACATCGGGATCGTGAACGGCTTACTACGTAGTAAAGCGGAAGTAATTATCCAAGATATTTTTTCGACATTTTGATGAAAATGCTCAACCTAACTCGTTGCGAGTCGAATTTGATTCGGATAATATAATTTGGGGGGCATTTCATATAAGTCAATACGAAATCTTTAAAATTTACTCACAACCTTCTCCAATTCTTTGTAACTGTGAGGTCAATGTGAGTAAAATGTTCTTACAGTTATGATTTATGTTCGATTATTAGTAAATTCTCTGGAATTCGGAAATTTTATTTGAAGTTTTTTGATCCTGACTTACATCATCAATATTGAAAACAACTTTTCTTAGTGAAATCTATCGCCAGTACACTATAAAATCTTTCAATTTTATAGTGTACAATTTTCAGAATAATTATATTTTTCGCGTATTTTTGAGATAAATAGTAGCAATGTTTCAAAAATATTAAAAAATATTTTCTCAAAAATTAATTTAATGTTGTATTTGCCGAGTTGATATTCCTCGAAAAGTAATCTTCGTAGAAGCACTCTCTTAGGCGAACGGTTAACATCGCGGCCAGTATGGTAGTCGTAACTTAGTGAGTTCGAGCCGTACCTAAGATTTTTTTATTTTTGATTTTTTCATACATGAGAAGTAGCCAGGTGTAAGATTCATTGTCATATTATCAATTTTTGTTTCAATGTTTTTGTGGCCCTCAAAAGGACCGGTCTTCAGGCTATCCTTCAATAGGATGACCAGAAGCCCTCGTTCTCTACTACCTGACGCATTCGCCGTGGTAGAGAACGGACGAGATTAGCAGCGTAACCTTCACTGTTTGCTACCCCATCCCTCATACCAGTTCCCACAGGGCATCTGCATTCGTTGGCTGCGGGTTGGGCCAATTTTCAGAAAGTGTTCTTTTTGTCTCGGCCCACACGTTCTCAATTGGGTTCATATCGGCGCCACAAGGCGGCCAATCGAGAAGCTCGACTTGTTCCTGCCTTGCAAACCATTTCTGAACCAACTGAGATTTATGGACTGGAGAATGGTCCTGCTGAAAACGTATTACACCGTCAGGATAAAGCACCCGTACGGAAGGGACCATAACATTTTCTAGGATGTGCACATATTCCCCGCCGGTCAATCCTCGCCCATGGGGACCTTGGTCTATTCTGTGCAACATACCTAAACCGCGCGCGCTCATCCACCCCCAACATGCCACGGATACGCGACCGGAGCGGTAAGCTCTCCTCTAGATAGCGACTGAATTCGACTTAGCTGACAAGCTAGTGTCAAAAATCTTCCTAGTCGGGACTCGAGTCTAGGACCTCAGCAATTATAAACATTATTGCAGTACTTGCGTGTTAAAGTGCTTCAAATGAAGTTTTTGAAAATTCAAAATTTTTTGTGGAAACGAGCTTCCAAATTTTGCATTTACTGAAACGCTTAAACGCTATTTTGTTAAAAACTGCTCTAATTTTTTCATTGAATTACTATTAGGACAAAGTTTTACTCTTCTTTAATAGTCTTAATGTAATATTTCGATTGTACTATTAAGAAACCGAAAAGTTGACAATTTTTTAAAAAAAAAGTACTTTGAACGGCGATTGATGACAGCTGGCAGAAGTATGTGTCAAGACAAAAAAGCTAGGTTACAGCAAAGAAAGTCTGTGCCATTAGTACCACTCTTGTAATTAATATTGCTTTCAAGTTTCTTTAATATAAAATGTGTTTTTATAAAATAAACTTTAAAATAGGGAATGGGTGGCTCTGTGTCAATGTGATATACCATTATTCGGAGAGTAATGGCTTCGATTTCCTGTCTGCGCAGATACTTTTATCCATTCTATTACCAAAAAATCCACTAATTTACAAAATTCTACATTTGTCTACTCAACGTTAGGCTTGATACGAGTTTTATTCTTACTATACTGTTTGTCTCCTTTACTTAGATAGAAACAAAATAGTAAATGCATGTACTGATTCACAAACGCTTTTCATAGATAATGTGAATAAAGATTATGGAACTGGATGTGTTACAGTTACAATTATTCATAATGTGTCAAAACGTATTTGCAATGTCTTACTTTGAAGTTAATACGGTTTCCAGAAAGTAGGTCTGATAAATATTTCTGGAATCCCTTGTCTTCATGGGAGAGGCTTAGATTGTAAATTGAAATTTCATAGCTTTAAATTAAAATTAAATAAATTTCAAAATTAAATTTGTCGAAAAAGGGTATTGAATGTGGAAATGTTCCTGAACATTGATTGCTATGGAGTATGCTATTGGTGTTAATTATGTATGTAGATAGATCAGTAGGTATAAATATATTTTGTGTTTTCAATTTTGTAAAATACAACAAATATAATACAAATTTTTAATAAAAAATTAACAGTGATTTTTTCATTTCAAAAAAATATTTCGACCAAATTTAACAAAAAAATACTGCTTTTAGTTTCACACAAGGCGACAATATTAATGACGTCTTTCTGTTTTCTAGGATATTATAGTTCAGAAAAGAGTTGCATAAAATCATCTTTGTTGAGAGAGATTATCGATTTTCCCCCATATTCCTGAAGCTACTTCCAACCTGTCAATTGTCTTTGGAAGTACTTTCGACTCCAAGTAAAATGAGATAAGACCATATACAGCGTTGCCACTAGGCAAGATAAGAAAAATCAATATTTTCACTCACCGCTGAGAAAACTGACCTACTTCCTATTCATTATACAAAGGGCTCAGAAAAGCAAAGCCATACAAGAGCTAGTTATCTCAATAGAGGAAGGGAGACCTGTCTGTTTCAGAGGCGGAAAATACTGTTTTTTAGAAATAACTAGCAGTTTATAGCTCACAGCAATTCGGTATTGCTCCAGCTTTTCTTGTTATGAGTATTTTGCTTTCCTCTCTCTCAGATTCAAAGGTTAACTTACCTACTGTTGCTCCAAAAATCACACAGACATTTTCGTACTTGTTAGTCTCTTAATACATGTAGTGAGTTAGATTTTCCGTTTTCCCCGTCCTCATCCCAGCTACTAACTATTGGCGCCTGTGACACATTTTTACTTTATCATACTTCGTGACAAGAGAAAGTGTTGTAACCGTGTGCCGACGGATTTTATACTGAAAACTCTTATTAACAGGTCGTGGTAAGGAAAAAGAGGATAAAACGTCTTCGTGTACGAGAATACAGCAAATTACTTCCTCTAACACGTTGTGTAATCAGTAGAGCCCGGACGTTTGGCAAAATGCGTATTTGTTATTGTTACTATTTTACAGAGCAGAAATTTTTTTTCCCAGCGCAGGACATTTTACCCAAAAACAGAGGACATTTCAATGAAAAGGAGGGCATTTTACATTTTTGATAGTCCACGATGTATAAACTATGTACTCAACAATTCCAAACTAAATTAGTCTTTGAAAATCACATTAGACTTGACGTCATTAAAAATGAAAGCTTCCGACGGGATAACTTCGCCCCCGCACCCACCTTCGTTATCCACCAAACAATAAGCATCAATAATACTTATATCACAATAAGCCTAATGATCTATTACGAAGGCCATTTGAGTAAAATTCTAGATATTCAAGACATTAAGTCCCTTGAATTCATTTAATTACTTTGAAATTATGCCAGTTATATTTTTAATTCAACAGAACAAAAGAAGAGAACATTCCATGAAATTTTAAGAAAGGAGGGAGGATAGGAGGACAATGTTAAACTAGAGGTGCTACAGAATGGCACAGACTTTCTCGTAGTAGTGTTTTCTAATTTCCTTGGTGTGCTCTGGCTTTAATGTCTTGCTCTTTTCTCTGGCCAGTGGCCACCTATCGTAGAGCAAAATTATTTTTTCGAAATTTCCCCAACTTTTCAGTTTTCAAATAGTAGAACCAAAATATTATTTCAAGCATATTAAAGAAGGCTAAAAACTTATCGTAAATACCAATATTCATTCAAAAATTTTGATTAGTTTTTAAGAAAATGGCGTTGAGGTCTTTCCGTAAATGCAAAATTTTAAGCTCTCTTTTACAGGAATCTATTGAGTTTTCAGAGAAGTTAATTTGAAGTGATTTAAAGTACTTATACTCGTAAATGTAATAATGTATACAAATCGATATAAATGTCTATATTAACGATGGTATTAAAAAAATTACATTTGTGTAATTTTTGAAAAAACAAATGAATACACTGAATAGAACTTTACGTTATATTAAACAGTGCAACTAGCACTATCAATTGCAAAAATTTTAAGAAAAAATTTGGAGCCATTTTCGAGAAAATGGCATTTGTGCGTTTCTGAACATGCAGAATTTTGAGCTCATTTTTACAGAAAACTGTTGAGTTTTTGAAAAACTATATTTGACATTATTTGAAACACATGTTCGTATATATCTAATAATGGGAGGAAATCCTTGGTAATGTAAATATTACCGACGTGAGAGGCAAGTCAAAATAATTTAATTTTTGAAAAATTTGAAAAAACGAAAGAATAGAGCAATATGGCGTTTATGTCATCGGATAAGGTGCATTTGGTACTATCCCTACCAAAAACTTAAAAAAATTTGAAACTATTTTTGAAGAAATGGATTTGGGAGTTAAAGTGTTTACAAAATTTGATGAAACTAAACAAAAGGAAGATTTTTTTCAGATAATTAATATGTTCTTATTCTTTCAATAATTGTATTACACATTTTCGTAAATTTATGACGGTTGTATAACTCACTTCAGAACCAGTTATCAAATACTCATTGAACTGGAGATGAAATATTATAAGAATGGATCAAATAAGTGCACTTCATGTCTATGCAATTGCGATCTTTAGACCTTTAGATATCTAAATATAATACTACATGGATAATATATAATTGTCATTGCTATTTAATGTTTTTTGCAATTATGTTTTTCTTTAGAAATAAGTTGAAGGGAAATATTTTCAAGCTCTTCTCTTTGTTTAAATATTGTTGGCACCATTAATTGCTTAGTTTCTCTGAATGTTTTGTTGAAAATAAAAGATATCAGTCCAAATTTAAATTTCGGTAACCAACAAAATCAAAAAAAAAAAAAAGAAAAATAAATTTCATAAATTTTGTTAATTAGATTTATTTTCTCCTATTTGATCTATTTCGAGAAATTTTATGACATTATTTAAAGCACATGTACTCATAATTATAATGTAAACAAATTTTCGCTAATGTAAATATTAACGATGTAACAAACATGTCAAAAACTTTACATTTTTGTAATTTTTTAAAATAAAAGGATAGAGCAATATGGCGTTTATGCCATCTTATAAGGTACATTTACCACTATACCTTCAAGAGTTTAAAGATAACTAGAGGTGTTACAGAATGGTATAGACTTTCTCGTAGTTAAGTTTTCTATTTTCCTTGGTGTGGACTGGCTTTACGTCTTCCCTCATTCTCTCGCCAACTGCCATCTATCGCCGCCGAAAATACATTTTTTTGACATTTTCTCAACTTTTCGCTTTCTTAATACTAGAACCGAAATTATACTTCAAGAATATCAAAGAAGAGTAAACCCTTGTTCTTAATAACAATTTTCATTGAAACATTTAGAGTAATTTCTAAGAAAATGAGGTTAAACGTTATTGCAAATGCGAAATTTAAAGCTCTATTTTACAGGAATCTATTGAGGTTTCGAAGAACTTCATTTGAAGTCATTTGATCCACTTCTACTCACAAATGCAATAATGTATACAAATTGATGGAAATGTGCGTATTCAGGTAGTGAGAGATATTTCGAAAAAATTACATTTGTGTACTTAAAAAAAACAAATAAATACACAAAAACTAACTTTACGTCTAATTAATAATATATTAGCACTATGGAGTCGGAAAATTTGCAGAAAAAAATTTGGAGACATTTAAAAAAAATTGCGTTTTAGGGATTCTGAAAATGCGGAATTTTGAACTCGTTTACATAGAAAACTGTTGAGTTTTCGAGGAACTTTGACATTATTTGAAGCACATGTACCCATATATATAATAATGTGAAGAAACCGTCTATAATGTAAATATTACCGATGTGGGAGATAAGTCGAACAAATTACATATTTTAATTTGTGAAAAAAATAAAGGACTAGAGCAATATGGCGTTTATGACATCGCATAGGGTATATTTGGCGCTACCACTACCAACAATTTAAAGAAACATTTTGGAGCCATTTTTGAGAAAATCTTGTTTTTATAATTTTTTAAAATTCCAAATATTTTACGCACTACTGCAGGAAAACTACTAAAATTTTCAACTTTTGGAGCCGTTTTTGCGCGCAGCATAACATAACTTTCTCTTCACTACGTATATTACTCCGTATATACGTAGTACGTATACGAGAAAGTAAAAATAGCCAGCATTAGATCACAGCTGGGAAGAGGGTGATGCAAAACCAAAAACCTAACCTAGACTAAAGAGATCAGAAGACAACTAGTACCGTACGAGGGTTTGTGGGGGGTTTCGACTGCAGATGAGTATGATCGCCTGGTCTCCGAGGCTCGATCGCTAACTTTCGCAAATGCCGTGCAGTTGCAACGGAGTGTCTCTTTTCCTGGAAGCTCTAGAACTGTGCTGAGACGTTTGAAGGAGGCAGGACTAAATTTTCGACGCACCGCAAAAGAGGAGAAGCTCAGAGATGAGCATAAACTGTACCGCCTTGCGTTTGCTGAGGATAACATATATCGTGATTGGGAAGATGTTATCTTCTCAGACGAGTGTGTGTTTTCTTCTGCTAACGATGGTTCGGTAAGCGTTTTTCGACCACCCGGCACTCGACACATTGCGGAATATGTGGCTGAGGCTTACCGCTCCGGTCGCGTATCCGTGGCGTGTTGGGGGTGGATGAGCGCGCGCGGATTAGGTATGTTGCACAGAATAGACCAAGGCCCCCATGGCCGAGGATTCACCGGCGGGGAATATGTGCACATCCTAGAAAATGTTATGGTCCCTTCCGTACGGGTGCTTTATCCTGACGGTCTAATACGTTTTCAGCAGGACCATTCTCCAGTCCATAAATCTCAGTTGGAAGTTCGTTAGGAAGAACCACTATATTTTCAAAATTTTCTCAAAAATGGCTCCAAAAATCTTGGTGTAACTTCGACCTCGGACAGCGTGAAGAACGCTTAAGTGATTAGCGTAGGTCACATTTTCGTTGAAATATCTAATTTTTCGAAAATTAAAATGTTCACATTTTTCGGTGCATTCCTCGATCTACAATATTGAAGTTAGAGATTTTTTCTTCATGGAAAGTGTTCTTTAAAGACAAATTTTGAAATAAGGTCATGTGCTACAATTTATCAAAAATATGAGTGTTTCTCGCGAATTTTGTGTGAAATTTAGACAGTTTTTACATATTTTAAGCATTTTTTTTCTAAAAAACCGGTTCCAATTTTTTCTTTAAATTTTCTTCTCGGTGGAAAAAAAGGAGTGTTAGTCTCATTTCCAGTAAACTCTGAATTTTCGAAAATTGTTATATATAAACATTTCAAAACTACTAAATTGAAGATAGAGATTCTTTCCATAAACAGAAACTGTTCTAAAAATCAGCTCTTTAAAAGAGATAATTTAAAATTGTTTGAAAAATGAGTACTTTTTCCGTAAATTGTGCTTAAAAATAAGCTTTTTTTCACAAATAGAACAATAAAACCTTAAGAGAATGGCCCAGATGTAATTTTCGTCCAAGTCTCAGAATTTTCGAAAATTTCAAAGTTTCATTTTTAAGTGGTGGTGATATCTTACTTTTCTCTGTTTCGTTTATTAATATAATTTTGGTATACTTGACAACCCTTGTAATTTGTTGACTGGTTTCGTGAACTCAACATGCATGTAGCCGACTGTGATTTATCTATTCGACATTCATTTGGTAAATACTCAATGCCGCATTTTCCGCATCGCAAGAGTGTACGTTGCGTTTGCAAAACGACTTGAAGGGCAGATTTGTGAGGTAACTGCGAAAAGATTGACTCTCAAACAAATGTGACTTGTCATGACGAACTAATTTCTTATAAACAATTACATACTCGTATCTCGATAATGAAAGGAGATACCGCCGATCGGATTGTGGAATTTTGCATTTCGTTTAAAGACAGTTTAGAGAAAATAAAAAATTTGCAATATTTGCAAATTTATAAACAATGTTCAATTTTTGCAATTCTGAAGTCGGAAGAGTTCCCTGATGTCCCAGAACCGAAAACTACGAATTAACAATTTTGCAACAAATAAACATTTTATAAACAATTTCGAAACGTGTGCTGTACGGACCGGGAGGGTCCTCAATTTGTCTCCGAGTTGAATATTGCAAAATAACAATTTTGACAAAAGATGCTAAATTATTACTAAATACCTAGTTTAATTGTTGCAAAAATGTTAAATTTAGTAAAACCGGATACTTAAATACAATTTTTTCGCCAAAACTTCCCACCCCCAAACATTTTCCCGATTCTGGAGCCGCCTTCGCACATTTCATTTCTTCGACCCGGATTCGTAATATTCGTTCATATACTTAAGTTGTTTTGCATTAAAATTAATTCAATTGATTTTTCGCAAGTAAATCTAGATCATGTGAAAAATGTAATTAAACATTTTTCAAATCCACTAATTATATTACATGTGCTAAATATATTTATGTCGTAATGTATAATATTATCTTTATTGATGTATTTCATGTAGGCCATCGAATGGCTTGCACTATGACGTAATGTGATCATTCCCGCCCCTTGTGCCTTCTGCGCCAATACTCTCAACCCTTAGGATAAACACACCTATCATACGGAACGTTGATTCTAGATATGCTGATTGGGCGAAATCCGGCCTATCAGCTTCTCAGTCGTTGGCAGTTGGTTGAGATTGTTCTTTTGTAATAGTTAACTACGAAAGAAGCAGATGGCGTTGTTCTCCGTACAGTGGTGCCAGAATGTGCAGAAGTACTGGGACTTCAGAAATTGGCCATACCCATTTTACGTGACGACGGCGGTACAAAACATCTATTGAGGCTCTTATGCATACGAGTGAAAGTTTTGCCATAGCGTTTTCTTTCATTTGTTATTGTCCTTAGGTTTTTTAAGTTCATTTTCTTTGAGGAAGGCTAGAAAACAATATCGACTTTCAGGACGGAAATAAGTGAGGCTGAAGGAGATGGAAAAACAACTAACTGTCACAGCAACTACAGAGTATACAATTACTTTCTTTTATTAACTGAAGTCTAATAATTTATCCATTAAATGTTTCTTAGATGGCGGCTCAAGAGAAGGTAGGTAACTAGGAAAAATTCGTTTCCAAACCCATGAAAATACCTTTCCTATTCGGTCTCTATAGCGGTAATTGAAAACATTTAAATACAATTTATTTAATATTATTTCGTGACATAAAACCGATGTCAGGTGCAGAAAAGACAAAGAAAACTAATAAGAACAGGCGGGCAAGTGAAAGAAAAAATTAATTGAAAAAAGACTAAAACTGAAATTTAAGACATTGGGGAAACAACTTGCTAACCTCTTACTACGATTTTAGTGGAAAACCCGAATGATCAACCATTGAGAAGCACCGCAATGGTTCAGCCTCTCGAAGATAGAGTAGCACTAATAAATTTTTGCGTTTGCAATATCCAAAATATAACAAATTCAAACCTATAGATTAAGTTTTTAAAAGAGATTTGTAGCAAAGCCATTTAGCTCGTCGCGTGGTCTGTGACATTTTGGTTCAAGAGAGATTTGAAAAAATTATCAAATGTAAATGAACTTCTTCAACAGCCCTATTTCAAGGTCGTAATAATTTAGTTCGTAATTGTTCGCACTAATTCCTCAGAAAAGTTTATATATCATTTTAAATTTCTTAGGTGAAATTATCATATCTTCTGAAACGAAATTATCCCATTGCATCCCCATATCGTTACTATTTTAATATCTTGACAGGAAATTGCCTACAAATACGCAAACCGCCATTTACTACTGAAGAAACTACTATTTATATTTATTATCTATTTAAGAAATCTCCATGACTCTCGAAATTTGCCCCCACCGTTCAGAAATCACTCGTCACGTTTCCAACGGTATGAAATTTAACTTCTGCCTCGCGTAATTTTTAAACAGTTTTCATCGCTAATTGTTGAAATATCCCTTTTACGGAATATAGAAGTATGGCTCATGGATGTAAACGTTTCACGAAGAAGCATCTACTTTCAATTCGCATATATTTGTTTTTGTTGCACTTCATCTTTTAATTCATTTCTTTCTCTTTCAAGTCATTCCCGTTTATGACAGTTTCTTTCACTAATCGTTACTTCAAAAAGACCCATCCACTTTTCTCTCAAGTAATTAATCGATCTTTCACCGAAACGAGCTCATCTCGCACTCGTCAGCTGCCAGGCCGCCCCCACCCCGCCCCCGCGGAGGTTCGGCCGTCGGTCGCGCGTCGCGGGCGAGCGCCAGCGGAGGCCGTCGGCCGAGAGCCGATGCCCAGGATGAGTGTCATCTGTCTCATTAGGGTCAGGCCAACGCTAAAGGCTAAAGTCAAAAGGCTCGCTCCGGAAGAGGAAGAGGGCTTCAAACGGGGAGAAAAATGGCGGCGGAAGGCGGCCGCGACAGTGACGAGGGATTGCGGCCAATGACGCCTGCAGCACCAGCACGCGAGACCAAGCACCATTATACGTGGTGCGCCGGATTCAAGCCGAGCGAGGGCTGTTGCTGAAATTTTCTATTGACTGAGCTTGACTTTTTCCAAAGAGCATTAAATTCAAGACTGGCCCGGCAGAGAGTGCTTAACGTAACATTGTACGAAGTTAGGTTGCGAAATTTTAACTGAGTAGGGTTAAATTTTTGACTCAATAAAATATGAAAAACCTTAATATTACATACTGGTAATATATTGTGGTTGAAAATCTCGAATTAAATCAGTTATTTGCAATAAGTCAAAATTCGTTAACCACAAGTTGATTGAATACTTTTACGCGGACCTTTTTTATTAATTTGAGAAGGGCTTTAGCTTTGTAGCGAAAAGCCTCTTTCGAGGTACACAATGACACATGTTTCTGAAGACTGACAAGAGGGCGTATTGATAACTTGAACACAACAGAAAATTCTGGATTTACTATGAACGAAACTAACCTAGTGACACAGTTTGATTTCAAATCCTAAATCCTAAAGCAGCTTATCTTAAGTGGTTTGACACAAGTCTTAATTTCAGATTCCACAAGTTGTAAATCTCGATAGACGACTAATTGTGAATCCCGTTTCAACTCTTCACCATTTATTTCTACGAAAGTTTTGTACAAAGAATTTAGAGGAACAAAAAATGCTCAGTTGTAATGTAAGGTGAATTAATACTCATGTTCACGACATTTATATCTATAAACAACAATCCAAGAATAACGGCAGAAAATCTCTACTTGGTGGCACAAATTAGCATTGTATAATTGCTTTGAAAAATTGTACCCTACATTGTTTCTACGTTAAAAAAGCATCTAAGTTAAAAAGGCAAAGTTCGGATGTGCGTTCAATATAGACGCAAGAACTACTCGACTGATTTCACTGAAATATTCAGTTTGTTCTAATTAGTTCCGGCATTGTTTACAGAATTGTTTTAGTTAGAAGAAACTCCTAGAAGCGGAGTTTTGGTTTTACAGAGTTAATTGAGAGCGCCTATGCGTCCCTAGAAGACTTGTTACTGCCATCTAGAGATATATCTTTCACCTAGATCAAAAGATCACTGGTCACCTATCTTTCTCTTCTCCTACATCATGTCACACTCCAGCAAGGGCTAGGATGTGGGTAGAGGCCATGAAACCTTACACAGTGGCGGCATGTAATCTTACTCGTGACATTACGAGAGCCCAGCTGAAGGACCAAGCCATTGTGATGTGTATATTTCTCCTCTTCCTCTCTCCTCTCCTCTTTTCCCTCTTCTCTCACTATCTCTGGAAAGGACCAGTTGTCAAGTCAAGTTGTTCTTGAACTTCCTATACAATCTCTCATGTGTGTTTTGACAAACTCTTTTGTTCTGTACCATACTTTTCAGTGAGAATAACTCTTAAACTTCTCGCCAGGGTGCAAATTGAATCCAGATTTTAATCAGATGAACACAAAAATTCTGTAGGTTTTCCCAAATCATGTACCAGTATTCAGCTAGTAATATTCGGTAAGCTCTTGATCACACTAAGTTATTCTCTTTTAGAAAAGCATGTTTTGATGTGTTTTTTGCTAGTAAAATACGATAATCAACGGCAATTGTATATCCCGATTAACGAAATGTGTCACCTTCGCATTATTGAGTGGGTATTCAGCGCCTGAAACTAAGACAATTGGCAACCTTTGTGGTAGCCAAGTAAAGGAATTGCGTCTCTCAGGCGAAAAAGCAAGAACACGTTTCTAGCGAAGTCGATTAGCTTGCTGCAGAATGCCCTCTCGCTCGATCAGAATGAAGGCGAACGCATCATCGTTTCTTCAATCACTGATATTTATCTCATTTATATTTTGGAATCCAAAACCACGTATTTTAGAGTTGCTCATATTCTGATGTGTAGTGATTTGCATAATAGTCTTGTAACTCAACGTTAATTCTTTCCATATTTTACACGGTTAATTTTTCCTTTATTTATAATATTTTCTGTTAGTTCTTTCCGTATTCCACACGCTATGTTTTAGACATAACGCTAATTATGGTGGAGTGGACTGAAAATAACCACGGGGTACTGTGGTTTAATCAACGCCACCTATGTAGATCTATTTAGGTGGTATTGGTTTAATTCTCCATCTACCCACTAAAATTGCAGCGCCAAAACACGAAAAAGGAACGTTGTTCTTTGTTTGTTTGTTTTTTGTAAAATTTTTGCATATTCTGATCGGATCCGAAAACAAATTATCAGTTCTCCATCAGGAGACCCGGAAGCGTCAAATGTTACCTCATATGTCTCGATTGGTGCACAGGAAGTGGTCTCGCCGTGGGTGATGGAACCACACATTCAAACATACGCACACACGGGAGTTACTCAAATTCTGTACAGGGATGTTTTATTACAAAAAATGGACTCGTTTTAAATTATCAAAAGAATTATTTCTGTCTTGTGCAGACCTTTTTGGAATAATGGACATGATAAGCTGACGATGTGATTATAATGAATAGATTGTCGAAAATTAAATGAAATTATATGATGATGGCTTGATTTGATTTTCCCATTATCGTTAGCTTATAAAAAGTTATGAATTCCAACTCATAACTTTTGACCTTGGTCAATACTGTTTGTTTCATTGCAAACTCCGCCACCTAAGGGAACTAAATGAAAATAAAATATTGTCTGACGAAATGTATGTAATTCGAATTCTCTTTCACCGGGAGCGGTAGCTCAGTGCATCAACTGATGTCACTGCAGCGCCTCTGACCGGGAGTTCCTAGGTTCGAGTCCTGACGGCAGCAGGATTTTCGACACTAGCTTTCCGGCTAGGTCGAATTCAGTCGCTGTCTGGAGGAGAATTTTAGCGGCCGGCTGCTCTGATCAATAGTTTTCAGTGGTTTCTCCGATCAACACCAGGCGAATGCCGGAGCAGTACCCTCACAAACGGGCCACGGACCGCGCGCGATCTGTCCTTCGTATTCCTTATCCTATCCTCTCCCCTTACACACACACTTACACTAACATGCATTACACTACCACATATTTAGGGAGACCGGTGGGGAGATTAGAGCTTGTCCCGACTGGGGCGGTGCCCCGCTAGTGGGAGAGTCTTGGTTAGGGGGAAACACCACTAGCCGACGGTAGGTCGGCACCGGATCTCGCCATCTAGCGGGGGAAGACCACCGCCATCTCCCGAGAAAAAACATGCACTACACTAACGGGACTAATGACCCAAGCAGTTGACGCGCCCCGAAACACGAAGAAAATCAAATAAATCAATCGAATTCTCTTAAGAAATTAAATAGAATTATCTTTGTTCACGAATTTCAATTTCTAATATGCCTTTCCGCTTCCTTACCTCCGAACTGGAACACCGTGCGCAGCCGAGGTCTGCTCAAATGCAAGAAATCGGACCACAGCGCGCAGTGGCCCGCGTGCCACGTGTTCCAGTAGGCGGCAAGCGATCGCCCAAGAGCCTTCCCCCGCCGCGCTGGGCGGGCTGACTCGACAAGCAGTGGGCCACATCGGTTAGAGCACGGCAAGTGGGCCTCCCACTTAAACATCCCTGCTCCAAACTTTCATTGCCACTCACGGATATTTCCAATGAAAGGAAAAATTTTACTGTCTTCGCAACAAAATGTTTCTTCTTTTGCTTAAGAAATTGAAAGATTGTTGTAATTCTTCAGAAAAATGTTAAGAGGAATCTACTGAACTGGTAATGCTCAGTACTGCTTGACCTTATTTAAAGAACTGATTTTGAAGAAAAGATTTCGTTCAGATTTTACATACAATCTTCAATATTGTAGTTGTAGAAAGGCACTGAAAATAGTTTAAACATTTGCTGTTTTTGAAAATTTATAGAATTTAATAAAAATCGCATCTGGGCCATTCTTACAAACGTGTTCGAGAAAAAACTAATGAAAAGGTTTGGAGTCGCTTTTGAGAAAAAAATTATTTCAAAATTGCCTATATTTCACGAGAGGTAAGGCGAAAACGACTCATTTTCTAAAAAAATTCTACATCACCGTATGTCAAGATCTGCGAACAACATATTTTTTAAGGAAAAATATTTATTTTCAAATTTATAGTTTTAAGAAAATGACTCAAAAATGTTGACTTCCTGCAATTGTCGATACCTCAGAGAGTCCAACGTAAATGAGTCCTGCGCCATTGTTTTTAAATGCCCGTTCCTCTATCAGAAGAAAAAAAATGTAACCTGAAATTTTGAGCTACTTTAGATAATGTTTTGAAGATGTTGTTAAGGCTTAACGCATAGTATCCCCAACAATCAAAATATCACTTTCAAATTCGGAGGGTCTGGAGCTCGGGCATATCGGATGGAAAATAACAATATGAGTAAATAAAAGTAAAGCAATGTAGGCTTTCAAGGTCAGATTTACGATTAGAAATATCTTATCAGGAAAAAGAAACCACAGTTTCGCAATACCATAAATTCCAATTGTTTTTTAATTACACAGATTTGTCACAATATAATGCTCAAAATGCTTTCGTCGACATCACAATCACTACGTATATTCTTCTCACCATACTTCATTGTCCCTATACCTGTGCGGTGTGTTTCGTGTGAAAGAAATGTATAGGCGCGACTGATTATTGCCGCCTGTGTTTAATTTGTCGCAGCCTCTTTCACCCTCTTTTGTCTTCGTCCTTGTTTATCTCACCTTGTCTGTTTTCCCATTTACTTTCGAGAGAACGTTGGGCAACAAGTTGCTTTTCCAAATGTTGTGTAATTCTTCGTGTGTTCTTTCGGGCATACTCTGGATCCACTTTCTACGCCAATATCACACACAACGTACAACGTATTGTTAAAGAGAAATCGTATACAATATGACCGCTATACCTAAAGTTCAAAAAAGTGTTACAAATTTTAGGAGTAGCCGATTAATATTCACAATATCAAAACGATTTGGATAAAGCTGCATAAATAACGATTTGGATAAAGCTGTACGAATTCAAATATTTGAAAGGTTTTTTACACGGCAACATGGTAGATATTGTGAAATAAAATTAAAAATTGACTTTTTTAACATGGATCATAAAAAAGTTATCATTCACAATTTCGCTGCATACTCCTATGATTTTTCACATTATATTAAAAATAAACATTGTCAATTTATTACCAAATTTGCTACATTAATATACATATTAAAATAGTTTAAAATGGTCAAAAACAAAATAATAAATTACCTTAAATCATATTTTCTATTATTTTCATTTCTCCACGGCACAACTGCAGTTTCATCAGTCACACGCTCTGACCCACAGGTTTTAAAACCTCTGCATTGAACGTGTAATGCTTAAATTACCCATTTTTATCAAACTGTCTCCCTAACAATTGCTTCGTTTTGCCTCCACCGAAAATACATTTCCGTACCAACTGCTCTAAAGCATTCCTACGATTGTGTGGCGAGGCACGCCACCGTATCCTTAATCATCGCGAGCGTCTCTCGGGCGTGTGAGGAGGCGGCGCGCTGCCGCACGCCCCTTACTCAGGTGCTCGTTGAGTCGAAGCGACTATCGATTACTCGCGGAGCGCGCGGGAGACACGTGAGTCTCTCGCGACGGCCACGCAAAGCTCGGTCGAGCGGAGAGTCGGAGAAAGTCAATTAAACTGTGTACGCAGGGTGGGTGAGACTCGCCCTGCAGGCGCCAACCGCAACTCCGCTAGGTGCTCAAATCGGCGGTCGGAGCAGAAGGCGCTTAAGGCACGGCACACTACTTGGAGTAAACGCATGGATTGATTGATTGATTGATTACTAATTCCGGACGTGTCAACTGCTGGCCATTAGTAACGTAATAGTAGTACGCATGTTTTCCTCGAGAGGTGGCAGTGATCTTCCGCGCTGAATGGTGAGATTCGGCGCCGAGCTACCGTCGGCTAAAGGGATTTCCCCAACCATTGTGTGGTAGTGTAGTGCATGTAAGTGTGTGTGTGTGTGTGTGTGTGTGTGTGTGTGTGTGTGTAAGGGGTGAGGATAGGACAAGGCAGAGGAAGGAAAAATCGCGCGCGGTCCGTGGCCCGTTTGCGAGGGTACCGCTCCGGCATTCACCTGTTCATCGGAAGAACCACAGAAAACTACCGATTAGAGCTGCCGACCGCTAAAATGTTTTTCATGAGCTGAAATCCGCCAGCAGAGCGGTTTCTATCTATGTCGTTGGCGATAGGTTTACAACTGAAGAAAATGTGCCAAAACTAGTAGTACTACAACATACTTCCTTGCATTATTTGAAACTTTTGGAAATTTCGAAAATACAGAGAGTTTAACAAAAATGAAGACTGTGTTATAGGCACACTATTTAAAACAAAATAAAGAAAAACTTTTGAGTCTTTTTGAGAAAATAATTATTTAGAAATTCCATTTATTTCACATAAAAGTACACAAAAGTGTAGTCGTATTTTCGAAAAATTGTACAGAACCATATTTCAAGATCTGCCTTTGAACAACAGATTTCATTAAGCAAAATATAACCTTCAATACTGTAGTTGTAGGAAGACCCAGGAAGAATTTTGAACTTCTGCAATTTTCGGAGAGAGTGTTCAACGAAAATGATACCTGCGCCAAATGTTAAGCTCCGTTTCTGTACCCGACTAAAAAATGCAACCCAACATTAAGAGAAAATTTTGAAAAAGTTAAGACTTCCTGTAAAGTACCTTTTTAGAATCAATGCATACATTTTAAATTTCCATGGTTGTGAGTTAGGCTAGAACGGACAGAGATGATCAATTGTAAAGAAAATCGTCTGGGGAGATTAGGCTGGAGCGTTTAGTATAGTAGACAGGGTCACAGACGTTTTGCCGTAAACCAATTTTGAGGTACCATGTTCCCACAAAATATGAATTCTAACTATACGACGTGTTAGAAGTAATTTACTACTTATAGGAATAACATTTATTCATTTTTCGCCATCAGGGCCCATAATGTGAATTTTTTCTGTCAAATAATCGGCATTTTGTGCTGTAACATTACAATACTTTATCTTTACTACGTAAGTAGAAAGTATGTACAAAAGTCAAAAAGGTGTGAAATTTCCCTTTCGAGGTAATTAATGCTGGTTCTGGTGTCAATTGCATTGCATTCATCGTTGTTTCTTTATTCACAACATTTTTTTGTAGTATTAGGCATGAATCGTAATAATGATAATTATAATTTATAATAAACTTAAACCTTTTTGATAAAAATATAAACTAGTTTTTTCATTTTTTAGAAAACTAAGCAAATCATTATTAGAAATGATGTTCATAAATCAATTATTCAAATTACTTCGTGAACTGAAAGATGATCGTGTATATATAAATATTATATGCAGTGGCGGATTAACTTGATTGCCGACTATAGGCTGAAGCCAAAATGCCGCCCTTCCTGACCCCTTGTGAAACACAATATTTACATAAAAATCAAAAAACGATTTAGTACCAATTCCATGGGTGAATGAACATTAAAAATTATTTTACAAAAATAGTTATTTTTATCTAGAATAAAATTTTAATTTTATCAAATTTCATTATAAGATTGTTTACAGAAGTTTACGTCTACATTTCTTGCTAACAAAGTTTTCAATTAAAGTGTTGTAATCTAAAGACAATGTTAAATTGGATTCAATACATAAAACGGCAAGATAATTTAATCTATCTTCTGACATAACTGAAAGCAAATAATTTTTGATTCTTTTTAAACAAGAAAATGAGCGCTCCGCAGAACAATTTGTAACTGGATGACTAAGAAATATACGCCAAGCAATATCGATATTTGGAGATTATATATATATATATATATATATATATATATATATATATATATATATATAATGTAGTTCTGATTTTCGGAGAGACTTAAGGAAATCCTTTGGCTTAATCTTTGAAGAGTTCAATGGGCTTGAAAATGTAAACATTCATTTTCAAAAGTTGCTTCCAGGTCCATTGGATACAAACTTCTCAACTTTTCCGATTTCTGGTGAACTTCTAATGTGCTTAAATTTTCTATATTGATTATAATGTCGAATTTGTTGTAAATATTCTTGTAAGACATTTCTTTTCCTCAATTCAGAAACCAAGTTGTCTAATATTACGTTAAATGTTGTAATTCTGAATTGATCTCTACCTGTCATGTTGATATTTTCCTCTTTATTCTCGTCAAATGGTCTTTTGCTCTTTGTTTTTCTTGATATCTGCACATAATTTTCTTGAATTTCTGAAAATTTTAATGCCTTCTTTTCGTACAAATCAAGCTCATTACGAGTTTTATCAACAAGACCAATCAATGATTCGTAGAACTCAATAACTTTGCTTATATCGATATCTACTTGCTGTAATGTTTTACTAACAGAATTTATTCGTTCCAGTAAAAAGCTCCAGAGACTTAGCATAAAGGCCGTTTCGAGTTTCTCGAGCTGTCTTAATAAACTTGCTGCTTCGCAACTAGTATTTGGTTTTTCAGAATGATTATTTTCTATTGCATTTAGTGCATTTATAATTTCCTTCCAAGATTATGTTAATGTAAAGACAGCAACACTACGCGAGGACCATCTAGTAGCAGATAGTTGTTTCAGAGTGCGTGAGTTTGGCTTTTGAAAAGATAGTAGTATTTCCCATCGATGAGTTCATGCTGTGAAGAATGTATATAAATGTTGAATTAGATTAAAAAATGAAACAGCTTCTCTGCAGCTTGCTGCTGCACATGTACCCACTAAATTAAGAGAGTGAGTTGAGCAAGGTGTGTATTCTGCAAGAGAGTTGACTTCCTTTATTAGTGCTTGTAATCCTGCATATGATCCTGACATATTGGCAGCGTTATCATATGCTTGGCCTCGACAATCATTGATATTTACAGATCGTGAATCTAAAGTTTCCAAAACAATGTTTGCCAAATCTTGAGCTTTATGTCCTGGATTTTCCAAAAATGTTAAAAAAGTTCCACTGGATTACCGTCATTTTGAACATACCGTACAATGAGAGATAACTGATCGATGTGTGCAACATCAGGAGAAGAGTCAACAATTATAGCAAAATATTTTGCTAATTTTATCTCTTCAATAATTTTGTTACCAACTGCAGTTGCCATAATCTGTATAAATTTTTCACATATGGTTTTGATAGGTAAGAAACATTACCTTTACCTTTATTACCAAATTTTTCAATGTGCGCAGCTAAAAATGGATCGAATTCAGCTATCAATTCCAATGACATAAGAAAATTGCCATTTTGAGGTGAACCAAATTGCTCGTTGTGACTTCTAAAAGGGCCTGGAACCGCTAATGATTTAATAACAGCTACTACTCTCTGTCAAACAGATCGCCAATATGTTATTTCTTCACTCAACTGAACTGTTACAATTTTATCAATGCGACCTACATCGTTTCCTCTATCTGAATTTGAACACGCATGCCTTGTGTCCATCCGAATTTTCATGACCACTCAATCGTGCTGTTGCATTCTTCCAATCGTTGAATCCACATTTTGAAGAAAACTGAGAGTCTCCTTTAAAAAGCAAACATGGTCCGCAAAATACTGCACCAGCACTTTCTGAATAGACTAACCATGATCGAGTTTGTGTTTCACCGTTAAGTAACTTTCTTTCAAATAGAGTGGGTGAAAATTGTCTACTATAATCGTTATAATGTCGTTTCGACTTTGAAAAGTCTCCATTCTAGTTTTGGTCATAACCATGCAGTGCTAAATAGTCACGAGTAAATTCATCAATTAACCATAAAGCTGGATCTTTATTCAGTCCTTGAGGCAAAGTGATTTCAGATACTTTTAGGTGATTGTCTTTTTCAAGCGAATTCATGAACCCTGTAGACAATTTCAATATATGTACGTTAAAAAGCAAGGAAAATGTAATAATTTCTCTAACCATAAATAAATATAAATTTTAATCACGAAATTACATTCCAATAATGTAATAAAAATATATTTTTGCAAAATTTTTATAATTATTTTTTAATAATAATGTACATATAATTCTTTTGTTTATTTTTAAACATCATATAACTGGTACTTTACAATAATAATTGTAATCCGATTTTAACATTTATTACATTATATACCATGATAAAAACAGAATATTAATACGCATTCAGAGGTATTGATACAGAGACAATAAGCGGATTGAAAATGTTGCGGATTTAAGTTTGAAATTCTATTCGTTTATTGTCTCTGTATTGATATTTTTAAATATGTTTCTATTCGCTCTATACGTCATTTCTAACAGGGTATTGAATAATAATAATGTTCTAATCTGTTATATTTATGTTTATTAAAATTATTAAAGTATTTTATAAACATTTAGTGCCCATAAATATCTATAAAATAAAAATAGCAGAATTTATTTTTCCTGAAATTATGTCAGAATTATCATCTAAGTTTAATTCGCTTGGGTTCTTTAGGGGATCCAGAGTAACATAAGTAGAACTTATCTAATAACAACGTATACAATAAATAAATGGTTACCCAATTAATAAATTTAAAAATAGTCTATTTGTATATATTATTTTTCAAATTCATGCTTGTAATTGTACTACTATACCAAATTGCTGTCGATTGGTGTAACATTTTTCTTAAAAAATTATTCTAATTTTGGTGTTTTTTTTAACTTCTTCTTCTCCATCTTGCTTTTCACGAGCACGGTTCCGATATTCAGAACCACTGTGTCTAATTCTTCCGTTACTCATTTTTATATTTAATAACTAAAGGTTATGAAAAAAGAGTTAAAATAGAAACCACCATAATATTCTCCGATTAATACTTCTGTGTACTTGACAGCTGGTGGAAGGGGTACGCGGCGTTGCCAAACCCTTGCACTGATTTTTGTAAACTGGCTTTAAGGTGAATCCTAAAAAATATGTTATGTGAGAAGAACTTAAATAAATGCATATAAAAAGTTACTATAAAACATTAAAAAACGACTTTCTAAAATAAAATTTGCCGCCCTAGGCTACAGCCTATGTTGCCTAGTGGGTAATCCGCCACTGACAATATGCATACTTATGTATAATTATATCAATATTTTTTTAACTAATCCTTGTTCTTCTAGCATTTTCATAAATTTAATAATTCAGTTTTTGGAGATTTAAATACATCTGAGCAGGAATGGCAGAATCAGTTACAAACAATTAATTAATCCAATACAAAATGTAACAAATTCATTAAATTTAATTCCAAAGTTATTCCCACTGCACTTCAACGTGTTTTATTCGTTCGATGAACGCAAAACGGCGAGCAAAACAGAGATTAAATATTCTTTAATGTATTGAAAGTACTGAAATTTCACCATTGAATTTTAAGATCTATTTATAAATTAAGTAATAAGTATCAGTAAATTAAAGTAAAAGAATCAATGTATATAGAGGTGTTAGAAGAACTCTCCATACAAGTAAAAACTTTCCTTTTGTAAGAGCGTTCTATTTCAATTGTCAGTTAAACTTCACAACGCGAACATATACTATGAGTATTATTCAAACTATAAAAGTATAATTCAAAGAACTGTTTTTAAGGAATCTGTAGTTTATAGTTAACTTAACCCTCGTACCATACGTGCAATTTACAATTAAGTACTATACCTGGGGTCGTTTTGAATTTCAAGTTTTACTGACAATGGCAAGTGGTAAACACGAAGGTTACGACAATATACAGAGTGTAAATACAGTCGACTCCGATTATAGTGAACGTCTAGGGACTAACCTTTTTGGTTCACTATAACCGATGATGTCAAAATTAAATAGAATTTCTCCATTACGATTTATTTTATTAATATAGAGATACAGTGAAGTACATCAACAGCATGAACTGAAAATTTAAATATCTTTATTTGACCTTAAAAATCAATTATTTTCAATTGTCTGCTCCGTAATTTTTCATTAGTACTTTCTGTAGATTCTTCTCCAGAATTCGTGCTCTCTCAGTACTTGATTCTGAATTTTCCTCTGTGTCTTAAGTATCGTAAAGCAGTCTTGACACCCTTCAATACTTATTGCACTGTTATAATACCGTCCCACACTCCGAAAACCCTTTTACTAGCCTAATAACATACGGGATGTTTTCGGTAACGGGATGGCGCAAGCGGCAAATGAAAGTGATGGCTTTTTAACTACGGATATCACCAGGCTGTGGTAGGTGCGTGCTTCCTGTCGCCTACGTAGAACTCAACGCACTTTGTCCCGCGAAATATCAACACCAAGACTGAAACTGAAACAGACAAGCAATCGGGCGACGACGACGCCTGTTGTAAACCACGAGAGCAAGGCCTTTGTTTCCGCAGTCAAAATGAGCAGCATAAGTAAGGTGCTCATTCCCGGTTCCCTACCTTCATCTCAGGGGAGACTTCTATTAATGAGTTTGTGCACGCCATAGCGGACAGCACTATCGCTCTTCTGCGCATGCACAGATGCACAAAAGTGATGTAAAACTTGAATTGCGCATGCGCAGAAGATCGATGGTGCTTTAACGTGCGAGTGCGCACAAACTCTCTAGTATAACCTTCGGCCGACGATATTTTTTCAAGCTTCCTAGTGTTGGCATTTGTGGCACTGATGCAATATACGACTCGTATTCTTTTCCAGGATAGAATTAATTTCCAGGACGTATTTTCTACGTTCACTGTAGCCGAAGTTCAGGTTCACTACAACCGAACCTTCTTATGCTTATTTGTAATGTAAGTGAAATGGCACTAGTGACTTAAGTTCACTATAACCGAGAGTTCACTATATCCGAGTCGACTGTAATTGTTTTTATATAAGTTTACATTTTATAAGTTATTTTCAATAACATATATATATATATATATATATATATATATATATATATATATATATAATATATTCATATTAAATATTTCATATAAAGTATAGCCTCTACCGTACGTAACCTCCATTGTTGATATATAATGCTTCAGAAAAGTTTATAAGAGTTTATGAAAGTTATTTCGAAATAAATCAAATATTGATAACATTGTATCAAAAACATTGAAGTCCATGACAAGATATTTCAAATGAGAATGAGAAAATAACAGGTTATACCTTAGGTCAAACCAGTCACATGTAGCGAAAAAAACTAATAAAATTTGGAAAATATGCAAAAATGGTTTGGTACCTGATTAATATGGCAGGCATATCTAGAAGATTGAAGTTATTCGACAAACATTTGGGAGGATATTAACACATTAATGATGATGGGGTCCACAAAGACTCCAGATATGGTACGAGGGTTAAAAATGCCGATCAGTCGCATTAGTTGCAGATTTTATCACAAAACTACAACCCGACAATGGAATATTTGATATCGGAAAACTTCAAGCAAATCATGCCTTTAAATTAATGGATAGGAACCAATACGTGTCTTATAAAATAATGCTTTGAAATAACAATGCATAGTAAAACACAATCCAGGGTCTTACATGTAATCTCATTTCATTATCAATTGACTCGCAAAGAGAATTTTGAGCGCATTTCCCTTTCCACAAAATTGCACCTCTGTATAGTTTCTTTTTAAAAATTGCTTCTATTCCATAAATATTCCCGGAAGGTTATTGTCTTATCATGTGTATTTGTCTTGCATTTTCCTAATTCAAGAACGTCACATTTATGTGATTTTCGATTTAATTTTGTAATATTTCTTAGGAATCCAGATTCTAGAAGGAGTGCATACAATATAATATTTATTATATTATATCTCAATTTTACAAAGAGTGATGGATATTCCAAGACCAGTAATTGAACCCATTTTTTTCAGTTTATCTCATAAATGGTCAATAAATAATAATTGGATTTATTATTTTTTAATTTAATTTTACTTGAACTCGCCACAACTCTGACCCACAAAGTAGTTATAATTAGTTACCATTCAAAATATAAACAATTTTTCTGCAATTTATTGACCTGTGTTATCATTTCTTGATAGGATTAGACGCAGTCAAAAATAAAAGAACCCCGCCTCCTAAATTACAGTGAAAGAAAGGAGCGAGAAGAGGAGCCGCGGAGACGGAGCATCTCACCGCCAGGCTGAGGCCCACTCCGCCGCATGTGCGCGGAGTCTCCACCACCAGCAGCAGCAGCAGCAGCACCGCCAGCGCGGACGGCGTCTCCAGAGCCGGCTTCATGGCGGCGGCGGCGGCCAGGACGACGGATCTCGGACGGCGCGGATCCTCCTCGTTTTATACGCAGCTGTGATACGAGCGGCGCGGGGCGCGGAGGGGCGGGGCGGCAGGAAGCCGCGGCACAGCGAGCGGCGGCGGCGGTGGCGGCGGCGGCGGCGGAACGCTGGGCGTGAAAAATCGCCCGATGGCTATCTCGCGCCAAAATGAACTGTCGGGGACAAGAAAAATACCCATAGGACATGGCTGGGCGGTAGGCTTCCGGGCGGGGCCAGGGGGGCAGGTGGAGGCCCACCGCTTGCCTCGCCTCCCCGCCCTACCCCCGACTGCTCCCCTCCACGCCCGCAGCCCCCTTCCCCTCCCTTTCGGCTGAATATGCATGCCCTGTAATCGCCACGATACATTATGCATGTGGGGCGGGGCGGTCGCGATAAATCCCGAACCCACGACACCGCCGACGGCGGCCAAACAGCGCGCATTGATTTCTAAACACACGCGCGCTCGCGCTCCCCGCCCTCGCCCCTCCGCGCCCCGCCACGCCCCGCCCCGCTCCCCCGCCTGATGAGTCGGAACGGAACGCGCCGAAAAACGGAGTGGGCGGGCCTGCCCTGCGTAAACCTGTCGCCTCGCTCGACCGCCAGTCGGCGCCACCCGCCCTGACCCTGTCGCCCGGGGCGAGGGCCACCGCCCGCGCTCACCGCCCTCGGGGCGGGACCTCGCAACCGGGGAAATTGGGCGGTCGTCAGGCGGGTGGCGGACCTCGTGTAGGAGCGCGCAACCGTTCTCGTGCTGTCCCGAAATTCCAACGCAGCTACGTCTACAAGGGACGCTGCAGGTACACAAGTGGCCGAAGCCCCGGAGGCGGGATCGAATTCATGATGCAGATTCGCGCGGAGAATTGCAAATGCCAGGTTCTTATGGGGGGATTCCGTATTACTAAGTAGAAGGTTGGTGGTGTCTTAGTAGTGGATTCGGATAATGACGGAGTTGTGATGGTAGAATTGTGTTATCTGGTTTCTAGTTTTCACACGCTGAAATAAGATTATTAATCAAGAATATCGTTTCGGAGCATGGGGAGTCAAAAAATGATGAATTTGAAGATGAAGTCCTAGATCTTGGTCTCCACGTCGGCTAGAAGCACAATAAGAGAAGCAGAAGTGTCCGTACCATGAATGACATGAAAAAGATATTACAGACACTTCTTGAAGTATCTTTAGTCCAAAGTGGTCCTACGTCGAATCGCTGAAGAGAAATCTCAAATTCAACGATCGAATATTGCTGTCTGATTTGCATAATTCGAATGCTGTAAATGTGCGCTTTTGAGGGTAGGAAAAGGTAAAGGAAGAATCGTTTAGTTCGATTCTCGGTTAACATAGGAAAGAATAAATCCATGATCGAAATTACTGAGTAGTAATTTTTTAATCATGGCTGTTTATGGAGTAATATATTTTTATAAGATTTTTTTAAATTCTACGAGGAATAGTGGAGCCTCTCTATTTAACCTTGTGTCCTCATGTTCAAATGAATTAAATTCCAAGTAGAACCGAAGTTCTAAAACCAGTATGATTGAAGCTTCATATGGGAATAAATGTTTGTAGTTACGAACACAGAGAGGAGACATGACGATAATGATGGTTTTTATTGCAGATGCACGAAAAAGTAACCGATTCTGATGGTGCTGATAGTCGCAGATGGGATAAGCAGAGATGAAAACACCAAATTGTTTCCGAGACAACGTAAATCATGTATTTTACTCATAACAACATATCTTCAAAAGTGTTTTACAGATTTTATGAAATCTGATGATAATAATGCAACGCAAATACAATCAAAACGCATTAAACCTCGCATCTCATTGTCGTCGAGGTTACATACGAAAAATAAATGTATTTAATTAGATATTCGTCTAGTTTTGATAGGCATTGTAATTTAAAAATCAATGGCATAGTTTTTCACACACAATGTTTTTACGATACTTCCAACTAAACGTAACTTCCTTGTTCCCCAATCATCACGGTGGGAGAGGTCCGAAAAATGAGGTAGATTGATGCGTTGTGCGTAAAGCAGCGGCCGCGATCGAACACTAATCCGCGCGGGTGCCCCGCCTCCCACCCCCCACCCCCGCCCCCGCACAGAGGGCGCTGCGCGATCCGAATAAAAGCGGAGGAACAGCGCGCGATCAGGGCAGGTCGCGCCGCGCCGCGCCGGGCACGGAGGGACAGAGTGAGGTCTCACCACTGAAATTGGTTTCCACGTATTTCTCTCGCCGCGGGAAGAGTAAGTTGCACACAGGGTGTTCTCGAAATGGTTAGCTGCGTTATAAATAACCAGAGGGAGATATTAAAGGGAATGAATCTTGCTAATGCGCGGCGCGCTGCCTTAAGCTTTAATGTGCCCCACTTTACTCAACTTGTTTCCAACGCGGGAGGTAACGAACGCGGCAATTCTTCCTCTGACCATCTCATCGTTTAAAATTTAAGATTTATTCGCTCCCTAACAGTTTCCTGTATGCGAGATGCGTCCGGAGGTAGAATAAAGTACGAGTGCATATGCTTCTATCTCAACACTACTAATTATTGCAGTGCACTCTCATGCACCGCAATAATTACTACCTGGCCCTCTATTACGTTTTCGCTTCACAGGTACCTATAGTATTTAGTAGTCATTTAAACATAATACAATATTCATAATTCAATAAATGAAAAGCACATGATTCCCCAACAGTTATTCATCTTCATAACATGAAATAAAGATATCTTATTTTAAGTAAGTAACTAACAATGGAATATAATCGTATGCGTTCATATTTCCGAAATTACAATCTTAATATTATAATTCTCCAGAGATGTTTTTCTCCGAATTAAAAGAGAGGAAAATACAAAGCAAATAACCACTTATCTCGTTTCAAATTTCTCAGATGTCCACGTTTTGTGAGCTCTGTCCAACAGTGATCCTGAATTTAACTTTTCCATGATTCGCATTTCATGATTCGCATCTGACTAGTCTCCCTTTCATACAATTCCTCTCCTCCAAAAACTTACTTCACCGTTGCAAGAAGTGAAAATGATCTCTGTTGAAAATGACCTCCTCCTTTCACTTGCTGATTTTTCTCACTTTTCACGAGTTTTCTTACTTTTCTCTTCTCTTTTATCTACTTCGATTGCAAAATGTGTTATGTTGCCTCTTTTGTTCTACTTCCTCCTTTCCATCATTACCTCTTCGTCAGGACAGGATAACCTGTCCTGCACTATTCTTCACTACTCTTCGCTACTCCCGCCCTCTTCCTCGCGTTCCATCTTTCTCTTCTATCACTGTCCCCTCTACAGAGAACATTGTGACCCTGTCAGTCTACGAGATGTACGAATGAACATATCTACCTTCAAATCATTCTAAAAGTTTGAGTGAAATCCATGATCTGCACATGTCGTGTATGACATTCGCGAGACCGGACGTCAGCATGCGGTTATGTACAGAACATGTGCATTGTATTGTTTGTGCGTACGAAGGCGAGCAGGGTGGTGGTTGCTAGACAAAGTTATACGTTGCAGAATATTGGTAAGTCAATCCACATAGATTGCAAATTGAAACCATACTGGTTACTATACATGGGATTCAGTTTGTTGGTTGAGTGTATGGCTACATTCAATAATTTCGTTGAAGCCCAGAAGAAGGCGTCCGAATAAAACACGAAACGTTGGGATTCTAAGAATATTATTTACTTGTGTGATCTAAACTCAAAAGAGTTCCTATTATTTAAAAATATGTACATTAAACTCTCGTCGATTCTGTTTTCGAGGAATAAAGAATCTGCGTTCGTGTATAAAAATCGGTGCTACCAGCTAACGTGTTATCGTGCAATCCAGAGGAGTTCCTGTATTCCATTTTCCTCTCCTCTTCCCCATTTGTCTCTTTCCTCCTCCCGGCCCCTTCTTGTTCTGTGAATCCCCCTCTCGCCGGCCGGAGGGGTGGAAGGGTGGAAGGGTGGAAGGGTGGAAGGGTGGAAGGGTGGAAGGGTGGAAGGGTGGAAGGGCTGAGGGACGCGCGCCCTGGCGCCGGTGCGCCGCCGGAACAAGCGCGCGACGCGGCTGCGACACGCCCCTGCGAGGTTGCGCGCGAGCGTTTTATTCCGCGCGCCACAACGCCCCGTCGCCCCTCGTCGCCCCAAACGGAAACTCCCCCAAGCCGCGGTCACCCGCAGGTCCAACGTCTCGCCCTCGCACACCCCCACGCCCCCACTCCTCCCCTGCTCCGCGCCGCGTCGACCAACGGCCTCCCTTGCCTTGTCCCCGCTTCCCCAACTCATCCTCTCTACCACCTCTCTTCATTACTCAAGCCATGTCCCCGCGTTTTCGCATTGCTCCACAGTTTACAACGATCCTCCCCGTTTAGCCCCACTCCTCCACGCTCCTTCCAACTCCATACAATCCCCCCCCACTTTGCCCCAACTCCGACCAATCCTCCCCGCTTTGCACCGCACCTCTCCGCTTCGCCGAGCTCCTCGACGTACCTTCCAACTCCACCCAATCCTTCTTGCTTCGCATAAACTCCGCCCAATCCTCCCCGCTTCGCCCCGCTCCTCTCCGCTTCACCCCAACCCTGTCCAATCCTCCCCGCTTCGCAACGCTTCTCTCCGCTTCATCCCAACTGCGCCCAATCCTCCCCACTATTTACCGCTCTTCCACGCTTCACCCCAACTCCGCCCAATCCTCTCCGCTTCGCTTCGCACCGCTGGTCCACACTCCTTCCAACTCCACCCAATCTTCCCCGCTTCGTTCCACTTCACCCAATCCTCCCCGCTTCACCCCAACTCCGCCCAAGCCCGCCCGCTTCGCCCCGCATCAGCTCCGCCTTGCCCCCTCCTCTCCCACGCCCCCGCGGCAGGCCTTGCTGAGGAGCGGCAGCGGCGCCGGAGACGCCCCGTGGAGAGGCCCGGCTGGTGTCGCTGGGACGCGCCCGCACGGCTGTCACTGCAGGTGCGGCCCGTTTTTCTCCGCCCTTGTTTATGAACAATGCGGACCGCATTTGTTTTTCCGGAGCGTAGAGAATCTTTAGAAGTATTGATCCTGCATGTTACATGCTCTCGGGCTAGCTAACAAAAAACGCCCCCTCATGAAATGATGTACTTGGTGACAGACTTCTGAATTAAATACATATGTGTTACTATAAATTATAATTAACCAATACTTTTTTAAAAAAATACAAAATCATATCAAAAATGTAAAAGCTTATTATCAAATGATAAATTACACACACACACACATTTATATATATATATATATATATATATATATATATATATATATATATATATATATATATATATATATATATTATATATATATACACATTCAGAAAGTAGGTTTCCGTATTGTTTGCTTTGAAAATACACGCATTTAGGCGGTGAAATTGTGCATGTGTGACAGATCTTTGACGTATCAAATGTGAGCCGACCGGAGTGCCAGTAAGGCGGCAGCAGTGGTCCAAAATGGCGGCGCTTATTGGTTCTACCACCGCCTGAGAGATTCGGTCCCTGATAACGTTCCTTAATGCACAACACATCGCACCGATCGAAATCCATCGTCAGCTCTTACTGGCGTGCTCACTGCAGGTGTTGTGCTGCTCTATGACAATGCTCGCCCACATGCGGCGCGGCAAACAGCAACCGTTCTGCAGGAGTTCGGCTGAGAGCTGTTTGATCACACACACATCCATACAGTCCTGATCTCGCACGTAGCGATTCTCATCTTTTCGGGCACCTGACGATATTCCTGTCCTCCCGTCGGCCTTTTCACAACGACGAAGAGATGAGGACTACAGTGTCATGCTGGATCCAGTCGCAGGCGGCACACTTCTACGAGACAGGTATACAAAAGTCGATACCACGATATGACAGTGTCTCAATTCGTGTGGTAACTATGTAGAAAATAGCTCAAACATGGATGTACCTGTTGACAATGCAGTTTTGCATGTAACTATGTTGTCTTTTAGTTCACAAAATAAGGAAACTATTTTTTTTATATTTAATACGTAATTATTACCCAGACGAATTAGATAACTTGATGCTATGTGTCTAGGCCGAAGGTCTTCAAGCCAATTACAATATCTATATCCTACCGCGTTCTAACCTTTCGAACTCTGGTATTCACTTCAAATAGTCTCTCCATCGCATCAATGCCGCGAAAAAGAGACCATATGGTATGGCTGACGGAAAAAACCCTGAAGGGGAAAAACCTGCCGTCAGAAGCAGAGTACATGCTAATATATTCGAAGCTTTTAAACTATTCGTTTATTTCCTGGTGCGGATGTCACGCATTCTCCTTCCAGTCCATCGCCTCCTCAGTACCTGAAATCGAACAGCGTCGCAGAAGGTCGTCCGCACCATCGCCCGTGTACTTACATTTCCGACACTCACTTACCTTTGCTCCCTAATGTGCTTATTACTTTGACAATTCCATTTTATTTTATTTTATTGACTTATTCATGTTCTTATTACTTAACAGTTGGCTATGTCTTATGACTCATTTACTTAACTGTTTACTAACTTAAATTACTGATTAACTTAATTATTGTTTGCTTATTGACTTATTTATTTCCTCGCCAGTCTAGGCTCCGCCCGTACTCTTTTGCCACTCCCTAATTTCCGTTTCCCTAATGGTCCGAACCTTTTCTAGAAATGTTCCTAATTCATGAAGTTAGACCTTTTATCATCTAAAATGCTTTGGACGAGCGTTACGTTCCTATGTTGGACGTAGTAATTTCCCATTCCCACCCATTTTCCTCTCCATGTTTCGGTCGCGTAGCAAATTAAAAGTATGTTTAAAAGTATCCAATCTTCCCTATCACCGCAAAACACACAGATGCCATTACCATTCGATTCCTTCAATCCACGTCGCATCAACCCCCGACCCTGAACCAAGCGTAATCCCGTCTCTTGCGTCCTTTCGAAGTGTGCGAACATAGCTTTCGCAACTCCATACTGGACTCGTGTGAATTTGTGCCAGTAGCGAAAGTTTTTCGGCCATTGCTGCCAAGATCTCTTGCCTTTTAATATCCGCAAGTCTATCGGAAATTAACCGTTCTATCTCACGTGTTCCCCTTTCCCCCACCACCTCCGGAGAAACGTCTTCGAGACATGCACGTTCTAGTAGCAGTTTTTATTTGATCGCTTCCCTGCACTTTAAAGCACCTATATATAAGCATGTCAGCCCGTTCACCTGATAATTTAATCCAAAGTTTAATGGGATTCATTTTAAAATCTTTCCAAATTCCTACACTTCCGACCACTCTTAAGACTCGGACATTTGCTGCGAATCGGAGAATTAATTTGAAACAATCTGTTTCGATGCTTTCTAGTCGATCTATCATATCCATTCCCCAGATATCTGCTCTATAATTCGTAGCTGGGAGAACTAGTGATTAAACATTGTATCGCACACCTTTAAAGGCAATACCCAAACCCTGCGCACTGCGCAAACTATGTCGAGTGCAATTCTTCCTTTACTTTGCGCCGCCCTTATGTGCCTATTCCATCCCCCATTCATGGAAAATTTGCACCAAGATATGTACACGTTATGACACGGTCGATCTCCTCCTGCGCGTAATACCATTTCTCTTTGTTACCCCAAATGAATACAGTCTTGAAGTCAACTACTTTCGTTTTTTGAAAGTTTTCATTTAGGCCCCATGTTTAACTGTACCTTTCTGTGATATCTAAACTCCTCTGTAAGCCCTCAATAGGCTCCGAACATAGAACTAAATCATCAGCATATACTCGTAGTAGTCCGGGAATTTTCAGGCCATTAATTTCCGGCGCAGCTGTATCCGCTTCCTGTACCCAAGTCAATAAATCGTTTATAAACAAAATAAACAATAGCGGTGAGAGAGGACAGCCCTATCTTACTCCTACTGTCGATTTCATTTTTCGCGTTGTACTTCCGTCACCGCAACTGACACAGACAGGGCATAGCCGAATAAGGTGGTGAAAACTGCCCCCGCACAAAATCGATGATCGCGATGCTCATATGAAAGAGAATAAAAAATTCCGTACATTCACAAAAAAATCAGCCTCCGAGGGCAATCTGTTGCAGAGATACGAGAAACGTGTTTTTCATGTTTTATTTTTTTCTCAGCTTCTATTGCAATGTATCAAGCTCAAAAAATTGGAGAGATGTAAAAAAATAAAAAGGTAAAAATAATAGAATTTTATGGTATTTTTGTCAATCAATTCTGTCGCCAAATTCAAATAGAAAAAGAAAATTAATTTTTTGAAATGGATTTTTGACGTCGTAACGTTGGAGTACAGTCTCAGTTTTTCCCCCCAGAATTTGTCTTATAACTTTCTATAAATTTTTTTTCAGAATTTTAAACAATGTAGACAATAGTAAAAAATTTAAAACCAATTTTATCACTTCAAAAATTTGAAATTCGGGCCAAAATGTGATGGGAAATTTTTTTTCGCCAATGTTTAAACAATTTATAATTAAATTATTGAAAATTCTCACACACAAAACTCTGATTGAAACTTTTTGCTGACAAATGTTTGTCTTTATGTGGAAAGTATATGTATTATCGAAATAAAATCATCAAACTCCTTTTGTTTTTAGATTTATGTATTGTTTTTTAATATAAATTAAATTACTAGGTTTTAGAAATATTAATAATTTATGTTTATAATATAAATCAAATTACTCAGTTGTAGATTTATTAATTATTGACAATTTAGACAATCACAGGCAATTAATCATTGTCACCGTCTTCTTCAATAACTGGGATCACGCGTACCTTTATGTTTATACAGTCTACTCAAAATTTTTGACGGTTTAACAATTTTCGCCAAGTACCGAGCCTGTGCCAAATAATAAATGATCGCAGCTATGTAGGAGCAGCATCCCAGGCTGCGATTTCCGTTCGCACGTTCGCAATAACATCATTTCACCGATATTCCTATGGGGGAAAGACAGATGGGCTCCTCCGATGCACGCATTTTTGTTCGTTCTGCGCAGCGCCAGTTTGCATCACGAACCACGCGATCACAACACGGTTGAAAAGCGTGACACACTTTGGTTGAAAATCGAGACCAGACGTTGGCTGCAAGAAGTGTTGAGAAACATTTTGAAAGTGGCGTATAGTGACTATTTTCAAGGATGACCATCCAAAAAGAACAGGATGAAGATGTAATTGAAATAAAAGATCAAATATTTGAAAAAAAGAAAGAAATGCTTATATGATTCTGTTTCAATGACTGGCAACTGTGATAATTTTGGCATTTAAAATTCACGATAATACGAGACGCAAACTGGTAATTAGTTCATTAGCTGAAGTCGGATACAAGAGAGCCCACCAATCTCTTTCCACCATGGATAGTCCGATTGAGTTTGGTTCATAAATGATGTAACACATAAGATTTCAAGTTCATGTGTCGTGACTGAATCTGTTTACATACTGGTAAAAGCATTTTTTCCAATCACATTTTGGCGCGAATTTCAAATTTTTGAACTGATAAAATTGGTTTAAATTTTTTTCACTATCGCCGATATTGTTTAAAACTCTGAAAAAATATATTATAGAATGTTATCAGATTCATTCTAGAGAAAAAAACTGGGACAGTACTCCAACGTTATCACGTCGAAAATCCATTTAAAAACAATAATTTTTGTTCTATTTGAATTTGGCATCAAAATTAGTTGACAAAATAACTTGAAATTCAACTATTTTTACACTATCTCTCCAATTTTTTCCAGCACGATACATGCAAAAGAAGCTGAGAAAAAATAAAACATGAAAAATACGTTTCACGATGTATCTCTGCAACGAATTGCCCTAGGAGATTGATTTTTGGGGAATCTACATGTTTTTATTCCCTTTCATATGAGCATCACGATTATCTGTTTGGTTTGGGGGCAGTTTTCACCACCTTATTCGGCTATACCCTTGACTTCTCTGTACATGCTCTGCAACACTTAAAACTTTACGCAAGACGCCTGGCTTATTTAGTTTTTTGCCATAAACCTTCCCTATCGATAGCGTCAAAATCCTTTTGAAATCCTCAAAACTGCAATATAAATGGCCCCGTTTACGTGCAAGCGCCTGTTTTACTAGGGTACCTACCACAAAAGTATTGTAGGTGGGGGAAACTTACTTTCTGGATGCGTATATCCCTTAAGTATATCCTGATACGTATTTCCCTTGAGTAGCCGTATGCAATGTATGATGTTCCCACACACATTACAATAACTGTCGAATAACATACATTCCTTTTCTTTCGCAATTTCCTGAATGTTGCATGAAATTTTTACCTCGTTACACGTTGCTTGAAATAACATTCCCTTTTAAGAGGACCTCTCAAATACAAAGACGCACAAGACGTTTTGAATAGTTTGTAAGGGACGTTCTTGAGACCGAGAAATAGTAAAACATCAATTAAAAGATCAATCATAAAAGTTTGTAGAAACCATGAATTTTGTGTCATTCAACTGTAACAAAATGTATTCTAGTAACCAGGCATATTATCGGAGTTAATATTTCGCATTCGAAACAGTTAAAATTCAAAATCCATTTCAGGTATTTTAATGTATTATGAGGAAATAACGTGAAAATTGCAAAAACGACATTCGTCAGTTGTATTACACGGCATTCGTTGGGCATCTTAAGCATTTCCCACTCCAGTTCAAACGTCACAAAATTCCTTGAGACTTCCGAATGGGAGAGCAGAAGTAAATAAAGTATTTTTTAGTGTATCTTAGTAGTCATATTAAACGTACGAGGACTTTTACAGGATTTATAGTCTACCCACAAATTATTTTCATCAAACTATTAGAATATCAACACACACGAGCCAATGTTCTATTAATTATATACGTTTCTTGCTTCATTATTTCAGTCTCTATTTGCTAAGTCAGTAACTCATTATTTCAAATGAGTGCCAGCTATCCTGAAATTTGCTTGATATTTATTCACTTTCTTATTATATTTTAATTGTTTTATTTTTAATTATGTTTTCCTTATACGTTCATTGTATTAATTTTTCTAATGAAGACTAAGTTTGAGTTAAGTAAATTTTACTGCACCACTCATTAAATAATTTATAATATAAGGCCAATAAATTTAATAAAACTAGGCTATATTTAAATCAGCTTTACTTGTAACCAAAAGAGAATTTGTTCTTTTCAGTATTGTAAATAATTTAATTAAATTATAAATTGTCTTTACATTTATTACCAAAAAACATTCTTTCTTAAAATCTCTTATTTATCTACAATAATTTTAATTAAAGTAGACCATATTTCAAGTGTCATCTGAGTAATCTGATAGCGCTTCCAAGTAATAGTATCCAGTGAACCTTCACCTAAACGCATAAACACTATTAACCCTATCCACAACTTAATCTAATAGTTCCTATACTCATAGGGTGATATGGCCACAGGAAATTAGCCTATTCGGTAGCCCCTGACCTAACCTATCGCCTCCACCTCTGTTAGTGGACAGCCGACCCGGGCGTAATCAAAACAATCTGCGCCTCCCTTCTGGGTCCCAGCGCCTACCACACGACCATTCAATTGCCCGCAAGTCTCTGCATAAGAGAGTGAAATAAAATTTTATTAAATAACGAGAAAGTTTAAACTTGAGGCAGCCACAGGAACAGAAGATCATATTTTATCCATTATATTTATATAAAATCTAACCTCAAAGTTATGTTAAATATCTAAATACTGCTTGTATGCTCGAACGAAACACATCTTAATTTGGTTTAATGATAATATTGTCAAAGGCATTTTAACAATAGGCAAGTCCTATTCCAAAATAATCAAAATGCATTTTCAGTAAAATGAAATTCGCAAGTGTGGATAAATAATCGTTTATTCAAGAGATTAAAAGCAAGTTTTATCCACGCGAGACAATCTCCCGAGAGGTAAATTCGCTTTATATAAAATATTTTTACTCATTTTTGGTGATATGAGAAATGTAAATGGGAATAACGACACTTGACTTCAATGCTGGCTGTATGGTAGATTGCAAAGTACAACGATAAAGTGGCACAGGTCAATTTCAAGTTTGTGCGTCAATAGCTCTGTAATAAAAAAAATTAGGTGTGAAAAATATACAGTTCATAATGAAATCAAGATATTGCTTAATTTTGAAACACATTTTTACGCTTAATTATTATACACATTAGGACACTTAAAAGTTATCAAAACCTCCTGTGGTAAGATAGCTTTAGTATCATAAGCAAGTGGTTGGTTGTTACTTATTCCGGGAGTGTCAACAGTTAAGTCCATTAGTCACGTAAGTGTAGTGCATGTTCTTTTCCAGGGAAGGTGGCGGAACCCGACGCCGACCTACCATCGGCTGGAGGGGTTTTCTCGCCACCAGGTATCTCCCACTAGCGAGACACCGTGTAACGTTTCGTATGCAATTACATGTTTACCGCACATGTTTATTAACGTTTCGTAAACAATTAATGAATACTGTTCTTCATATGTTTATTATTACGATAGGAATGTTAAAGTTGATAAGGAGAGACAGAGAATTTTGTGTAAGACAACGAATTGTAATATAGTTTATAAAAGAATCTACGTGATATTATTTTGAAGGGATTACGTACTATATGAAATGCACTGTTACACAGTAGAAATCCGTTGAATCGTTACACTGTAGAAAATAGGTGGGAGTGACGGAACTTTACATAGAAAAATGATGACAGCGAGGGAACGTTACAATAGAAAATTGATGACAGCGGAGTTGGATCGAAATTAAACATCAGTTGAGTTACAACATAGAAAAATTGGTTGAAGCTGGTGTTGGATCGAAGTTAAAGAAGACTGGTGCTGAATCAAAGTTGAACATTACTGGTGTTGGATCAAAGTTAAATAGCTGGTGTTGGATCGAAGGTAAACATTGGCGAAATTAATATCGTGGACGTGTGGTTTAGAAGGAGCCTGGTACAGTACAGGGGAGTTGGTAACGAGAGACAGAAAATTTTGTGTAAGACAACTAATTGTCAAACTTTTTAAAAGAATCTACGTGATGTTATATTGAAGGAATTACGAACTATATGAAATGCACTGAAGCGTGACAACGTAGAAAATTGGTGGCAGCAACGGAACGTTACATAGAAAATTGGTGGCCGCGGTGGACCGTTATAACCGCCCCAGCCGGGACAAGCTCTAAGCTCGGAATGTAGCTCTAGTAGTGCATGTTAGTGTGTGTGTAAGTAAGGAGTGAGGATAGGATAAGAAAGAGGATAGAAAGATTGCGCGCGGTCTGTGGTCCTTTCGTTAGAGCATTTCTCCGGCATTCGCTTGACGATGATCGGAGAAACCACGGAAAACTACCGATCAGAGCAGCCAGCCTCTAGAATTCCCCTCCAGACAGCGACTGAATTCGACCTAGCTGACAAGCTAGTGTCGAAACTCCTGCCACCGTCGGGACTGGAACCTAGGACCTCCCACTCCGAGGCATTGCAGTGACATCAATTGATGCCCTGAGCCACCTCTCCCGGTATAAGCAATGCAACTGTTCGGAAAAGTAAGTTATTTAAAATACAAATGTTAAAAGGGTTGCTATATTTTTAGAGAAAGGATATTTGCGAAATGATTCCTTCAGTCAAATTTTGCAACCCTAGCAACAAAATAAACCTCTGTAATTCGTGTAGTGTTTCAGTGGGTTACCTCTGACAGGTGGATGTCAGTAATCTGCGAATAATGTGCAGATATTTTGAGAACCATTTTCGACACTAGCTAGAGCTAGGTTGAATTCAGCTGCTGTCTGGAGGCGGCGGCTGCTCTTCTCTGATTCTAGCAGCAGCTGCTCTGATCGGGAGTTTTCCATGATTTCTCCAATCAACACCAGGTGAATGAGGGATTAGTACTATAACAAACGGAACGCGCGTGATCTTTCTTTCTTCTTCCGTGTCCTATCTTCCCTTACTTACAAACATTTACACTCACATGCACTACACCAACACATACGTCGGAAGACCAGATAGGAGATTAGAGCTTCTCCCGGCTGGGGCGGTGACCCCCTAGTGGGATCTGGTTGGAAAAACTCCGCAAGGCGGAGTGTGGGACAGCGCCGAATCTCACTAGCGAGAGAAAGAAGAACACCGCCACCTCCCGCAGTGCTGTGATATCAGTAGTTCCCCTGAATCACCGCAGCCGGTATAGATATCGTAAGACATAATAGCAAAACATACGGGCGAAAACATGCAGCTCAAAAAAAATTGCACGCACAAGTGCACCACATGAATATCTAAACCGTTTGGCACATTAACAATTTTGGTCATTAAATTAAATTCTTAGGACTACTCGATGTCACCCAAATGAAATATCTCCGCGACTTCCAAAGCATGGTCTCAAAATTCCCTCCCACGTTTTCATTAAGTAAAATTAAGGTGGTCGAATGTAGAGTACTGTAGAGTCGACACTAACTCAGAATTTATTTTTTGATAATGCTGACAGTACTAATTAATTTAATCTCCTACGACATTTTGCTCGTTTCTCCATATTATTTTAATTTACATGGTAACAAAACAAATAAATCGTGTTTAACATCTCTTGGGGATTTAAAATATCGACGTGGATGCATAAAAACGGTTAAAGAAAGAGTGTGTTCAAAATACAGCTCGTACACAAGTAATTTAAATGATTCGCTTGTGTGTAATAGGCAACTGCCTTCCCAGTTGCTGCTTCAATTCGCATCAGTCACCGCTTTCTACTCCGGAGGCGCCAGCGCGTGTGCGCCAGCCGTCACCTCCGCGCCCCGCCCACTTCTCATCGCCCGCTGGCGGTCGCAGTCCCCTCTGATCTCCCCTCTCGCCACGCCGCCTGCAACGCCCCCGATAGCACCCGCGTGCCAGCTCCGCCCCCTCCGCCCACCCCGCTAACGCCCCCTCGATTCGCTGCGACCCAACAGCTTCGCCGCCGCCGTCACAACTGGAGCTGCAGCCGCCACTACCCCTTACTTCCTCTAGTCACTACCTACCGGCCCCCGTCGCTTGGCCTTCGTCGCTTGGCCTTCGTCGCTTGGCCTTCGTCGCTTGGCCTTCGTCGCTTGGCCTTCGTCGCTTGGCCTTCGTCGCTTGGCCTTCGTCGCTTGGCCTTCGTCGCTTGGCCTTCGTCGCTTGGCCTTCGTCGCTTGGCCTTCGTCGCTTGGCCGTCGTCGCTTGGCCTTCGTCGCTTGGCCTTCGTCGCTTGGCCTTCGTCGCTTGGCCTTCGTCGCTTGGCCTTCGTCGCTTGGCCTTCGTCGCTTGGCCGTCGTCACTTGGCCGTCGTCACTTGGCCGTCGTCACTTGGCCGTCGTCACTTGGCCTTCGTCGCGGGCCCCGCCATTGGCCACGATTAAGTGCCCGTCACATACTTCGTAACGGACTCCGTCACAGACTCCGTTGTCACAGTTCACATCACAGTCCTCACCCCAGTTCTCATCGTACTCATCGTAGTTCCCGACACAGACCGCGTCGTGGACTCCGTCATACTCCGCCTCATAGTCCCCATCTCAGTTATCACAGAACCCGTCACAGTCCCCATGACACTCCTCCCTACGATCGCCCGTCACATTCCCCGTCACCGACCACCGTCACCGCTTCCAAAACCTGCCCGTCACCGCCCTCATCGTTGGCCCTACACCACGCCCTCACCGTTTCTGCTGCAGCGTCTTCCCACCCCTTCATTGCCGTTCGGACCACCCACGTTGCCACCGCTCCCTGTTCTCCTTCACCGCCTCTCCGCGGAAACCTCACGTATCAGCCACCCCTTGCGCGTTTATCTTGCAAATCCATTCACGGTATTTAACCTCAGAGTAAACACTCAAGTTTTAGCATATCGTTTCATGACGATGCAAACTAGATAACTTACGCTGTCCTCCAATGCAAATGTACCGACGTTCAGCGGCTTTATCTGCAGCTCGCCCTTCAGCTCAGTCCAGGAAACAAAAAAGGGTCAAATGGCAATATCTTCCCCCATTTGTGTCGAATAGTCTGCAGGCAGGGGTATTATGTTTTTCATTAATATCAAGCGTTCGCGAGTACTTTTGTTGGTGTTAAGTATTCATTTACGCCCTTGACCTTTAAATAATGTGGTCATACAAGTTTTTACTACTCAGTTCCTTCACCCTATTGTCCGCCTCTCCTCATAAAATCATTTGGTAAATCTTTTCTACGTAATTTTTCACTTCCTTTCAACCGTCCACTGTTAACTTACGTTTCTGGAATAGTACTCGAGAACATTAACTGATGCCATTTCAGTGCCTCTGACCGGGAAGTCCTAGGATTCGAGTCCCAAGGGTGGAAGGATTTTCGACACCAGCCAGATAGCTAGGACGAGTTCAGCCGCTGACTGGAGGAGAATTGTAGCGGTCGGCTGCTCTGATCGGTAGTTTTACGTGGTTTCTTCGATCAACACCAGGTGAAAGCCAGAGAAATACCCTAATACACGGGTCAAGGACCGCGCGCGATCTTTCCTTTCTCTTCCTTGTCCTTTCCTCAGTCCTTGCTTACACACTCACTACACTACCACGCAAATTGGGAGACCAGTTGCGAGTTTAGAGCTTGTCGCCGCTGTGATGCCGAGCTGGTGGGAGATATCTTGTCAGGGAAATCCCCGCAAGTCGACGTATGTCGGCATCGTAACTCGTCGGCCAGTGGGGGAAGATCACCGCCATCTCCTGCAATAAAAAAACTACCTTGCAGGAACTTAGCAGTTGATGCGCCCGGAATCACTAATCAATGAATAAAACTGTATTAAACTCGTACTCAACACAACTGCCTCCAGCACTTCTGCTCTTAGTAATCTTCCATGTCTTTTTTCAGCCTTTTCCCTTCCATTTCTTCTAATTTCTCCATCTCAATTTCTCTGTATCATCATTTTTAACTCTTTCCCTCAATTTATTACCCATATCCTTATTTAGCCCTCCCTAAACTATGCCTTAGAGCGAAATGACACTTCCTATCAAAGCACTAAATTACTCCATAATCCTAAAAAGCTGCGACTTACGACACGGCATGTTCTTCCATAGCACGCCCTTTCTAGGTGGGTAGAGCCTCAACCATAACCCCCTACCTGATCTTCCTCCACGGCACTTCACGTCCCCCTCCCACGCAATTGCCAGGGCGTCCCCTGCCCCCTCCCACATCGTGCCACGCGACGCCCCCCCTCCACCCGACACAGCGCCCTCACCCTCGCGCTCGACCCCTTGTCCAGCGAGGGTCCGCCACCCCCGCCCCGCCCTCGCTGGCCGCTTGGGCGTCAATGATATTCCGGTTGGCGCCACGCGCACAGCAATTTGCGCCCGGCGCCGCCCGCCCGCCCGCCCGTGCCCTCGCCCTCGCCCTCGCCCTCGCCCTTCCCGAGAGCGCTGACAGCCGCCGACCGCCGGGTGGGCGGGGGCGGGGCGGGCTCGAGTGTGAAGGGCGAGGCGAGGTGTGTGGTCGCGTGCGGTGGCGACAGGGCAGGCGCGCGGGCGACCGGGAAATATCGCTGAGAAGCAAGTGCGCGGCGTGCTTGAACTGTGCGGGCGCAGCGGGCAGGGGACGCAAGCCGTCACGTTCTGAGCGGGTTGAGTGAACTGAATCCTAGCGCTCGAATGGCGGCGTCGTTAAGCTGGAAGCCGAGGTGCTTGCGCCGTCCGTCGGTGGCAGTCACTTGATAATCTCGTAAGCGCTGTGCGTCCTGCCGCATTAGGCAGGCTGACGGTGGCGACCGTAAGGCCACCCTGGCGCCTTCGCCGCAGCCGACGGCGCGCTGCACGCGGACGGGGCGGATGCGTAGGCGGGAAGAGAAGGGGTGAATGGGGGGAGAGAGAGACGAATGGTGGAAGAGAGAGATGAAACTAAGGAGGAGGAGGAAGCAAAGGAAGGAGAGAGAGGAATAGAAACGAGAGATGGAGAAAGGTGATAAGAAAGAGGCAGTGAGAGATGTAGAGGGAGATAATAACGAGAGAGAAGGGAAGTAGATGAAAAACGAGAGGGTGAGGAAGATGGAATGAGCGAGAAAATGAGGGAAAAATTATGAGTATAGGAGATAAAAGAGAAGGGGAGAAAAAAGGGGACGAAAAATATAAAAGTATGGAAGCAAAGAGAAATATAGAGAAGGAGGAAGGCAAATGTAGTGGAAAGGAGAGAGCGACAGAGGAAAGCAGCGAGAGAGAGAAGGAAGGAAGGAAAGATGGAAGGAGGGGAAAAGAGGGAGGAATGGAGGAATAAATGGAAGAATAAATAGAGGGAGAGATGGAGAGATGAATGAAGCCGGAAAGGAGAGAAGAGACAGAGGGATAGAGATAAAGAGTAGTAAACAGCAAGGGGCAAAGGCTGAGAGAGAACGAGCAAGGGAGATCGCGTGTGGTTGCGGCTGAACAGCTCTTAAGAACGCATGCGTGTTTGTTATAAGCAGAAGTAAATACGTACTCGTAAAATCAAGTGAAGTTGTAAAATTGCGAGAGCACACCTGTATTCTGACAAACAGAAATGAAAGAAATAAATTTGCATATTTCGGTGTATGGTTTTTGATACAGAGACATATTCATAATTTACAAGCACATGAGCGTCCTGTACGAGTTGTACACGCTAGAATATCGAGCGCGGCACAGTCTTTCATCTTCATTCACAAGAGAAATAAATCACCATACAGCATCAAGTATTCTCAAGCGGTGAGGTTAGCCTCAATAGATTATGAACTGGTAGACTCAATAGGTTTACTTGCAGAGTCATGAAAGTGCGCGGATAATGGAAATAACTCACGGAAAATATTTGTAATGAAAAGCAAAAGACAAGCATTATGAATTACTCAACATGATTCCAGAATTCGAAACTTTGAAAAACACACTTAAGTTTAACGGAGTCTGTCGTTAAGTCGGGGTATGGAACTTTTACCATTAAAACAGATGGCAGGTAGACGACTTCTGTTTGTATCGATATATTACTAAAAAAGGAAAATATCGGGTGCGTTCATTATTAGTTAATAAACCTACGACGTTATTCATGTTTTAATGACCAAGGATGACATGAAAACAGCTCCAGGGTTATTTTTTGCGCCAATTCATTAAAACTTAACAACAGTCATGGTTTATATAAAATTTATTTTTTGCTAATTTTTTTACCCATATAAATTCAATCTGAACAAATACAATTTCGTTTCGAGTCAATTTAAAACATGCACTATTTCAAATGCATTGAGACGTTTTTCTGTTTTGTTTTCTTTTCATTACGGGCTATCATCGTAAAAGTATACCTCTTCAAAATGTTCTCTCTCGCCAATAATACTCTGTCCATATTAATATATTTCCAAGTGCATTTTTTCCCATTGATATTCTCAGTAGACTGAAATAATTTTGAAGAATGATCAAATACTTTGTGAAATAATAGCATAATCGAAACCACTACATAATGATCGTGAAATTTATAATTGCAAAGAGTACTGTCAGCTGAAAACAAGAAACAAATGGCGTTTTGTGGAATACAACAAACTCGATCTAAAAAGCACCAATAGAGCAACACAAATTCTCGTAACTTATGTTGGCTTTCCTTTCGTTCTGAGTCTGTATATTGTGTTACAAGTTAGAAATATCTAAAATTAGGATATCAGAAGCGCCAATTAAATTAACTCAAAGAAAGTTTTTTTTATAATACATTAGCTATGACAGATGGTCAAACCAGAAAAAAACATGACAGGATATGGGGGAGGATTCAAGTTTCTCTGACTAGAGCTGGAAAACTAGGATAAATTGGATATCCAATAAAAATAATCAAACGGGAACTGTTCAAGGATTTTTAACTGACTCCCCTTACGCACTACGTAGAAAGTTAATATAATGTAATCGTCCACCGGAATTTTCGACGCAAAACTTTTAGTGCTGGGCCCTAAAAATTGCGAAATTTTAATATTTAAAAATTACAAAATGGAGGACAGATATTTTTGTTGTAAACAAAATCTGTTCCAAAAATAAGCTTTTTAAAAAATATCATGAACCATTTTTTAACAAAGGAGCAGTTATTTGTGTAATTCGTGCTTGAAATCAACTAGCAATATTGAAAATAGAATGTGGAAAATCCCAATGTTAATTCGATTTTTACTTTATTCTACAATTTTTATTCTCAGTGTATTAATGCATTATCTTTCAACCAATCCGTAAACCTCAAATTAAATTGGCTCAATTAGGTTTTCTCTCTTAAAATTCGATTTAAATGAAAAATGAAAGAAAAATTTAGTAGGATAATGTTATTCGTTTTTTAGTTAATTAGTGACAGAGAAGTTATTTATGCGGAATTACTTAATATAATATCCCACGCGACGTTGCCACCTAATGCTGCGATATGTCAGTTTGAGAAAGTATTCCGAGAATTTCATTGTTGGGCGACTACGACATAGAAGAGGAATAAGGCAAGGAGGCTGTATTCATATAACCTTAATGTTACACAATGTCTCTACGTTCAATAAAATGAAACATTCAACTAAATTAACGTTGGGATATATATATATATATATATATATATATATATATATATATATATTGTAACCGCTTGTCGCCGGTCACATTTATAACCAACGGAAAATGGAAGCAATAATACCTGACATTAGGCCCTACACGTAGTTTCTACAGTGGCGAAGAGATGGCGTAAGTCAGAGAAGGATTTCTGAACGCACTCAGACCGTAGACAATCAGGAAATTTTCGTGGAAATACGGACGAGGCGTGAACTTGCGTCAAAAGAGCTCGCTCTCTTTCTGGTTCGAGACGTCGAGAAGAACGGTTGCCTACGAGTACGCCACATAGTCGACGAGGGACACGCGAAGATTGCGGAACACAAAAGCTTTAATAAAAGGTAATTGACTGAGCACTTTTCATGGATTTACGTACTGTGAATATCGTGAGATTACATGGAATTAGTAAATGAATATTAAACTAGAATGCAATGAATGAAAGAACGACGGCGGTAATAGATCGAAATGAATCTGTAAAACCACGTTGCTGCATTCTTGTTGCTAGAAAAGAGGACTATTGTAACATAGGACATGTTTCTTCTTTGTTACAGCTTTCATATTTTTCATATTTTTCATATTTTTCATATTTTTCATATTTTTCATATTTTTCATATATTTCATACTTTATATATATTCTTTATTCTTATTTTTGGGAATTTCACTTTGGAAATCCTATGATGGAATTTTGAGAGTTATGAGAAAGACGGATTATCCAACAACTAGTTTGACTTTTGCCATTACGAAGTCATAACTTGGAGTTTCGGACTCGCATTCTGATGCGACCATCGCCTCTGCGAAAGCTGTGGTGAATTTTCGCCGAACGACGGGGAGACGGTGTTCGGAATACTTCAGTTTCGGTGCGATAGGCAACGCAGGGACCTTGCAGAAGAACGACGACCTTGAGGCGCGAGGGTCGCGCGACGGGCCAGCTACACAGCGCGGTACCAACTTGAGGAATTCGCCGGTTGTGAGTCACAGAAAGAACACTCATTAGATTTCAGTCTGGAAAAAACTTGTGAGATAGGATTATTATTATACTAGTCAAAACGTTGTAATGTGAGCTTCCCTCAAAAACAGACGTTGATCAGGCAAGTTTCTTAGAACATTGGTCTTGCTAGCCAGTGGTTTTATTTCTTTTCGACAGTCGTAACAAGAATCAGATTAAAGTAATTCTTTATATTTATGATAGAAGTTGTTTTGTACAGAATTATTTATTTAGAGTCATATTTTAATGATTCAAATCATTTAAGAGACGTTATGAAACAAAATTTTGTGTTGAAAGGCCATGTAGAAGCCGAAGGTCAAATGTGACTATTGAGTGTAACGTAATTAGTGATTTAAAAGGTAGTAGTGAATTTCGAGTATTGTGTGTATGTATTTTTCTTTTACAGGATGAATATTTGTACTATGATTTGTGTGTCTCATGTGTGATATTCTTTGTGAAGTGTAAATATGTATCCATTGCTTGTTTTCTTGTAAACAGGGATCTGAGTTATTATTACTTTAGTGAAAAACTGCAGTTTAGGTAGGGAATTAGCTACCATGATTTTACGAAAAATGAGAACATAGGAGGATCTGTGAATTTCATTTGTACAGTGATTTTCATTCAATAGAATATATGTTATTTGTCATTTAAAACTGAAAAATTGTGTTGGCTTGTTAATTGATCAGTAGTTTAACAAAGACGAACCCACTACCAATAGGGAAGTTTATCCGTAAATTGAGATATTCCCAGGGATGCGTGACGGTGTAATCACACGTCGCGAAGTAGGCAAATGACAGATCTACTTTTGTAATCGGTACGGTGAGGTGAGGAAGTACGGTTACAATATATATATATGCATAAAATGGACACTACATAAAGACACTGTAGTTTCGTTTGCATTCATAAGACGATGTCTGTATAATGTGCTACAAATACTATAACAATGGAAATCTATTGATGATAGTTTCTTTTGTAATAGTAAGAAAAGGTTAATGTTCCTGACTATGGAAATAATTGCAAATATACACCGCTTCGTTTGAATTTGTTTCATCTTTTTCAAGTGATGATTGAAGTGAGGGCAGAAGTCGCAATATTATAATGTTACGTAACCATTCCCAATAATGCGAAAAAGTATGTGATGTCGAAGCCCTTCTAGTTTCACTATTGTAAAAAATGATTGTAACATCAGCTAAATACGCCAGCAGAAGTAACCCATACCACTTCTCATCCAAGGCTTGTGCCATAAGTCGTCTAATGAATAGATGACAGAAACTCACTGAGATCCAATGAATGAAAGCAGAACTAAACATTCTAGTCTGAATGTATTGCTTGGCTTTGCGTACCCTGCAATTTGCAATCATTTGTTCTCCGCGTCTATTCTCTCACTCTTGTGTTCGTTGACAAGCAGCACATGGTAAGTCGTTCAAGGGAGAAGAGAAAAGCAAAAGATCGCGTGTGGGTACGGAGGTATAACCATATAGGATAGGTTGTTAATAGCCCTAAAACGCACTGTAGGTTGCTCAGTGGAGGAAAGAACAAAAGTTACAGTCACTTCAGCAAGCATTCGAAGAATTCAAAACGTGAAATTCAAATTATTCTACGAATGTAATTAAAATGAAAATATTTTTCTTCTACAAAAGGAATCCGGTGGAGTCAGTTACAATTGCAAATGCAGAAGATGTGTTCAAGACTCATTTCTTTATAAGAATGGGTATATTTCCATTTGTTTCTTACAAATTTAATAAAGTAAAATTAGAGTAAAACATCAGTAGTGGCCGCTTCAAACTCAAAATACGATGAGAATTGGAGACTTTCCATTCCCTTAAAACTTGCAGGACATTGAACTTGAGAACATGACTTCTACTGACGAGGTGTACATGAGTATTTTTTTTCTTTTTTAAAATAAGTTTAAAATAACTTTTTAATACTGGGATTGTAATAGTGTAACACGAACTAAAACACTTTTACTTTCTCTTATACGTACGCATATACGCAGTAGTATACGTAGTATAGAAAAAGTTATGAAATGTTGCGGCAAAAAACGGCGATTTTTCGACACAAAAACTTGTATTGTGGGGCCCTGATACAGAAGTAGATAAATTATGTTCTAATATGTAGTAAGTTACACCCTCTCACAAGTTATATAGTCCGATATCAGTAATTGTGGGTCCTTAATACCGAAAACTGTTTTTTTTTCTCAAAATATCCGTCCGTCAACACCACTAGCGCCTAAGCCATACGTAGGATTTTTTTTCAAAATGAATATTCTCCCGTTGGTCTGGAAAAGACTCCAGGCGCTGCGATTTTGAAAAACATTCTTTAAAATCTGGACGAATTTTACATGAATCCCCAGGGACATTTTCTTAATTTTCTCATAAATGCCTCCAAATCTTTTCTTTAACTTTCTTGTAAGAATAGAGTAAATGCTTGTATAAAGGTGTCATAGGTCCAATATTCACTGTTAACACTTAAACTTTCGAAAATTGCAAAAATATGATTTTTTCTGCATCTCCCTACAACTACAAAATAGAAAATGCAATTTTTCCTTCAAATGAAATTTGTTCTCGATATTTAGTTCTTTCAGTAAGGTCGGGTATATTTTTTTAAAACTTTAGTATTTTTTGCGCACAATTGCGTTCATTATGTGCAATATAAAAAATATATTCTGAAAAATGGCTCCAAATTTTTTCTTTAAACTTTTATAATGGATTGTATTTTATAAGGGATAGTGCAAAATGTACCCTATAAGATGATATTTACAGCTATCTGCTCGGTTTGTTTTTTTGTAAAAATTACAAAATGTAATTTTTGCACTAGTCTCTCATGTCGTTAATATTTACAATAGCGGTGATTTGTTCACACTTTTGCATTTACGAGTACATTTTCTTTAAATTACTGTTCATAACATTTCTTGAAAACCCATTAGTTTTCTATGAAAACGAGATCAAAATTTCGTATTTTCAGAAATGATCAAACGCCATTTTCTCGAAACGAGCTCCAATTTGTTTCTTCAAATTTTCGTGGCGATTGTGCTAATTGAAATATTTGAGTTGACATCAAATTAAGTTTGCTGTATTCTTTTGTTTTTTCAAATATTAAACAAATGTATTTTCTTTTAATATCTCTCACGCCGTTAATATAGACATTTCCAGCAATTAGTATACATTATTGCATTTGTGAATAAAAATTCTTGAAATGACTTTAAATGAAATTTTTCGAAAATACAAAAAAAAGTTTATCTTAAATTTCCACAAAGGACGAGGTTTTACTCTTTTTTAATACTTTAAAAGTTATATTTCGGTTCAACCATTAGGAAAATGAAAAACTGAGAAAATTTCAAAAATTGTATTTAGAGCAGCGATAGATGGCAGCCGCCAAGAGGATGGGGACAAGACCGTATAAGCTAGCCGACACCAAGGAAATTAGAAAAATGAGAAAGCTTGTTCCATTCTGTAGCACCACTAGTTTAACTTATTTTTCTTCGGTCCCTAGTTGGCGGCTGGGGGAGGGAGCTGGCCCCGTAACCAGTACGCTGCTTGTGGCGCCGCTGGACTTGTGTAGTACACGCTTCCAATTGTGGCGGTTGGTGGCTAGGGGCCGTATTTATAAACCTCTGCCAGACCTAGCAGGCTGCCAGTGTTCGGTTTTGCGATTCATGAACGGCCCCCAGCCAATTACAGACGCCCCTTGAGCTCTTAGCAAGCCCCAGGTGGCAGGCCGCTAAGAGCGCTGCTGGCAGTGCTTCATAAATCTTCCTAGGTCCCTGGCAGCGCTGATTTCGATGGGTGCCTTGTAGTTTCAAATTACATGAATGACTTCGTTTTAAACACTGTCGCGAGTGGAGATTCCCAATATATGACGTAAGCGCCGCGTTTGGAAAATCTCGAGCTTGTTGAGGTCAGAGCTCAGCACCCACGTTTAAGATCCTTAGATGAGTATTTGGAGGATGCGGGTCCGAAAGAAAGCGAATTTTGGTCTTGAGAAAGATATTCTCCTTCCGTAGTCACCATTTGAGCGAGGTGATCGCCGCTTCTACCAACCCAAATCCGCTGTGGATATCTGCCGAGAACTTTCTTCTCTTGAACTATACTTGGATTTTTTTAACGTGGCGGCTGAGGGTAGTATCTCCAAGAAGGAATTCGGCACGACTTTTTGCGTCTTTCTTAGTCCTGTCGCAAGATGTCGCGTGATCGCGACCGCATCAAGCAGTGCTGTAGATCAAGCGAATCTAGCGGCACAACTGAGAATGACTCATAAAGTCGGGCCGAATTCCATCTTGTAGATACTACCCTCAGCCGCCACGTTAGAAAAACCATTCCATTCCACGTTAGAAAAACCATTCCACCCAAGGTACTTAATATCTTACTCCTCACAGACAGACATGGGTCTGTGACCCATCAGTTGACATGGCTTTGGTTTTCTCAGTGTTGATTTTCAGATCATAGGATTGAGCGAAGTGAGCGACGTTTTTTTTATTAATGATAATTTTTTATGTAAATTGTCTCAAACATGTTCAAAGGTCTACGACGAGTGGCTGTTATTGAATCAAGTCTATGAAAATTAGCAAATTTGACAATTATTTTCCAAGGACCTCTACAGGATTTTTTTAAAATCCAGATTGGGAAAATAATTAACGGAAACAAATTGAAAATTATTCATCTTTGGGCATGGAATTTATTCGTATGCTGATCGTATGATGGAATTTATTCATATACTGATCTCCCAAGAGTATTACACAACGATTTTAGCAACGTAGCTCAATAATTTTGAAAAATCTACAAAAATTCTCATAACTTGGCTACTGCTGGTCTTTTGCCCAAATTTTTTTCACTTAATTGTCTGGTCAAAACGAGAATATTTTGTTTAATGTGAAAATAACCGAATTTTGACAGATTTGCTGCTGTCATCAGTCTCGAGATAATACACTTAGATGTATTGAGACCCTTCTGTTGTGTGTGCATTCACTCACCCTCTCTCAGTGCAATTTTGGACCGACCCGTTTCTTTAGAGGTCAGCATCCACTGTACGTCGTTGGGGCTTCGGTACAACACACAGTCGTTTACTACAAACAAGGGTGTAGCATAGCCGCCATGGAATATGGCCCAAATTTTTAACTTTACCACAATAAAAAATTGTTTGATAAAGAACAAACTGGGGAAAATGATATAGGAAAGAAAGGCGAGAACAAAATTTCCTTGACGCAATTTAAATATTTACAATCACAATATAAAAGCACTCACATGAATACACTTTCTAAAACAGAAACGCACAAACACAGCAATGCACAAAAATAGGCACAAGCAATTTTACACAACAAAAATTTGAAAAATACGCTATGAGATGTTCACAAGACGTGAAACATGTAAAGTCCATAAAGATCCTTCCTACTGTCCACAGTACTATCTAAAAAATTTTAACGAAAAATTACTTTGTGGTTGCAATATTTTTTTTATTAATTTCACTCTCTGGTCTTAAAACAAGTTACACGGCTGTTTCTATAAATTGTGGTAACATTGAGGTTGTTAGCATACTTTGCTCTTGTAAGCTCAAAGAAAGAAAGAAAATAAAATTATAAAATCCAATATTCAATGTGTCATAATCTGAAAAGTGTTACAGTTCATTTCTATCTGTCCTTTCCAGTGAATGGAGGAATTTTAGAAATATAATAAGTAGGAAAAGGATTTTAAAGTGCGGCACCTTTTCAAAAATATAGCTGTTTCAAACAAGAAATTTAATATATGTAATTGGGAGGATGAAATGAAGAAACATGAACACAATTTGCTGATCCTTTTGTGCACCATTTCTTGAGATTACTACATTTCGCCAACTTTTCCCTCTTTTTTCCTTCAGTACCTTTCTCTCCACTGTGTTCTGAGTTTTTAAACGATTGGGCATTTTCTCTCTTCTTGAACACTCTTTAAAATCTCATTAAATCACAATTCAACAATATTAAATAAATATTAAAATAGGTTTTACCTAAACCATCAGTAATTTATATCCCAGCAAAAATGGTCAATATGCACCTGTAGGCTATAGTCAAATTTAAATTTCAACAGTGTTGCTGCAACAGTGTTGCTGCACAGTCGTTTACTACAAACAAACTTAACTATCGTTTACTACAAACTTTAACCCTTTCCCGCTGGATTTGAAGTGCTGCCCAGACAGGCAAATCAGGACATTTAAATGGGTGTGCAGAAACTCACTTGTCTTTGACCCGAGTAATATGTTTAGCCTTGGCATGGTGACACCGTCAATACTAAAAGAGCACTGGCAGCTCTTGGTGATTTGGAGGGAAAAGGAGAGAGGAGTTAAAAGTTACTTGTGTCTGCCAGGCACCCGAGGTTCCCACGGCCAAGTGTTAGCGCGGGCACAGTTTCCCGCGCCTGCCAAGTACGTTCTACTACGCGATCCGCGGAAAAAATAAGTTCAGCCAGTACTGGCAATTGTTTAACAGTTTTCTATCTACTAGAATGTGGATAAAGTATTATGAATCACCTTTTACGAACTCTACAAAGAAGAAAAAAATTGGTGCAAAATGATACGTGTAGTCTAGAAACTGAGTTCATGTAACTGTTTTAAACTTTAAAGCCGTTGTTTCAGCGGCAATGTAATTTCAGCACCTTTACCCCCCCCCGTTTTCCGACCATAATTTGCACCTCAAAACCCTTTCCCTAATAATAAATTTTCCTGTTGAATGTTCATCTGGCCTTCGTTCTACTAAATCTCTCCCCTCCTCGAGTCCGCGAGACACACGGGGCGCGGCGTGACCTTGGCTGGACGTCAGACGCGACCAGTGGTATTTTCCCCTCCTCCGAATGTTTCAGGATAAAATTTGATGCGAGGTTTGACTAGAGTGGAACGATCTGCAATGCTTGCTTTTACCAAAGGGTTGGCACTTGTATCCGGCACTGGTACATTGGAAATACCTGTGTACAAAACAAAATTAAGAAGAAAGTTACGTCTTAGTTTTTATGAACCTAGGGGGTGGTCGATGTGGGCGACAAATTCTTCTCTGTGGAGAATCCCTTATGCCCATGGACCTAACCTCGTCCTAGACATCAGGTTTATCGGGTGTTTTTACCTCTAGTTTTGCCTCAGCGGGGGCAACTCAGCTTCAGCAGCTCCCACGAAAAGATGCTGCAAAAGAAGGCAGCGAAGCACTTGCTGGGACGACAAGCGTAGATACCCACGTACCAGCTCAAACACGAACAGTGAGTGTAAAACGTATTCGTACACAAGTGCATTTTAACTGTCTTTAACTATTTTGCAATGATTAACTTATAATTAATACATATTTTCATCTTGGTATTAACCTAAGTGTACGGAAAGGTTAATAATAAAAACAGCGAAAAAACACATGTTCAAAGCAGATAGAACTGTTGAAACTTCCTGAAATGTGAAATCTCGGGACGCAAAAAGTATTCGAACAGCGAAGACAACGGTTTTAGCTCCCCTCCGCCTCACCTGTAGGAAATGTGTGACGCTAGGAAGGGTAGACAGCAGTGGCCTTGCGTAGTGTTTGATAGATAATTGACAGACGTCTGTGTGTTTTAAGAAAAGAAGATATGGGTCGCGAAGGAAAGGAAACTTTACTGGAAAAGAGAACAATTTTCACCAGGTTGCATAATCTATGGAAATCGTTGCGGGAAATTTCTTATGTTGTAAACAGACTAAGAATATCATTCTGGGAGTCATTGATAGGTTTAGTATAAGGAGAACACGTGAGAAAAGTGGGCGTCCAAAGAAACTTAGTGGATCAGATGGTCTTGCAATTCTAAGGAATGTGAAGAAATATCCGCGATTAAGTGTACCAACAATTCCCAGTGAACTTCAAAATGAATTGCAGATAAATGTATGTAAGAGTGCTGTGCGGAATTTTTTTTAGGCAAAGTGGCCATCATGGAAGAGTATCTAGAAAAAAAATATTAAGTGAATGAAGTCAAATGAAGGAAAAGGTTCGAGTTCACAAAAAACATAGTGAGTTTTGGAAAAATGTTACTTTTACCGACGAAAGCAAATACAACATACTATTTTCTTCACATGGAAGACGGATGATTTTTTTTTTTTTTTTTGCTTTTTGTTAAACGTAAGCGAATTAAAATATTTTTTGCAGAATTTCTTAGATGAACACTTTTTACACTCACTGTACGCTCCAGTCGTGAATTTGTTCCAATATGATTCTTTGGAAGTACCGCTTCCATTAAAGTTTAAATAAAATAAATGGGAGTTGTTACTAATTCCAAGATTTAATAAATGCAGAAAGAGAAAATAAGAAAAAAAGGCTGCAAAAAGGGAATTAGGTATCATAATGCAGCGTTACCCGTGCTTCCACTTTTCACACTGTAAATTTCATGTTTTCCCTCTTAAATTTGTGAATAGTTCAGAAAATGAAATAATGCTGTTAGAGAATAGTAATTTACCTCATTGAATGAGCCTTTTTGATGTCATATAAAAACGGAAGGAACTTGATTCCGTATGCAGATGCACAGGATACCTTCTCTGCTCCTTGTAGTCACGTCCTCTCCTTAGACTGTAAAACGGTAGATTGAGACGTTCAGGTGACGTTTCTTGGCCGATCGAGATATCGTTCCAAACCTACTACTTTAGTCATTTCATAGCTGAACTTACTGCGCTAGTCAGTTCGTAGCTGGGTTCGGAAGAGAAGTGAAATACCTCGCGTTGTCAAATACGAGATCGGTCGCAGTCTAATGCCTTCAGACTTGCACAATGAATCAGCAACTCTTTTCCAAGCCAGGTTTCCCAGTCAATGAATAGTCGTCTAATAACTAAGTGATTGAATTAGTAACTTGAACACAAATAGTATTTAAGTAGCAACATTAAGTAGAAGGAGAGATAGTATGTAGATAAATCAATACGAAATAGAGTATTTCGTTTTTCCATCCAAATGATAATAAATTCACAAATGCTGAGGTCTACTTTTTCAAAGTAGAACAATTCTTTTTAAAGTACTTTTCACTATTCACGATAATAAATTTGTCTCGCCTAACACCAATTTCTTGACGTCCATAAGGTTGAAAATGTTACTTCGACGTGCAATCAATAACCTACAGCTGCTGGCACGACATGAACCAAACAGGTGATAATCTGTCGTGACGAATGCTGTAAGGTTGAGAACGTTTTAATGTCAGAAACTGACTGTTTGGGTCACTGACACAGCCGCATTTGGACAAGTGGAGAATGATGACCTGCTCAAGAAATTTTATTGGTCACGGCACAAAACAGGTGAACGATTCAGTCTGACAGTACGCTACAGCATTTACAGCTGCACCCATCCCCCCCCCAAAAAAAAATCAGCAAAAAATGTTACTCTGACAGCCCCCAAAAAACGAAAGAAATCTTCCTTGCAGTAAGTTTTTCTGTATTTTGATGTAGTTATTTAAGAATTTGAAAAATGACAAACGGGCCACGGTTCCAACGATGTATTTGGAATAATATCCTAAATTCCAGTAATCCTTTAAAGTCTATATAAACGCTGTGCACAAAAATATAACACACATGGAGACCAATTTGTCGTCATCGGTGTAGCTAGGTAAGCAAGTTTGACTGATTTTCCAGAGATAGGCATTGCTTCAAAAACTCTATTGGCTGATATTGTAACTAATACTTCCATTCTGCCTACTACATTTCTCCAAGTCATCTTTAAAGAAAATTTGTGCGATAATACACCACAAAATAGTTTTCAAAAAGCTGTTGAATACACATTCGTAATTACTCACTATAACAGAAAACTTGAATTATGAAGCGGAGCGAATGATCTACAAAATTTATTAAGAAGTTTGATATAGTTTGTGCACCTTTGTTTCCTTTTCTAACTCAAATTTCTCTCACTCGTCCACGGAGTGCGAGCAAGGAGCTGCTCAATCACACATAACACAATCGTCACGCCCAGGCACTTCACCCCACAGAACCTCCGAATTTTCTCTCAATACACCGATATTGCGGAGCGGCAAATAAAAAAAAGCTCCTCTGGCAACACCGCGCCGCGGGCATGGCGGGGCGAGGGCGGGGCGGAGAAGGGGTAGGGGGCGGGGGGCGGGGGCGGGGCCGCCTTGCGGACGATGGATGCGAGGGCGGGTCGGGGCTGCGAGGACAGCACTCGGCGACAGCGCCACGCCGCCCCGGGGATTTTTCAAAACGCCACCCTCCCCCTCCCCCTCCCCCTCCCCCTCCCCTCCTCCTCCCTTCCGCCACCGCCACGCGGGTGCACAGTGGGAGAAATCGCCGATTTATGGGGTCAAAAATCAATTTGAAATGAGAGTAGGTGAATTAGGGTCGTTAAGGGTCGATAAGGGTCGTCGATAAGGAGAGTAGGCAAGAGGTAAGATGTGCTTCCGTTTACGAGGAATGCGATTTCAATATGGGTTTTCCTTCTCATCCCACTCTATCAGGATTTTTTATGGTTTAAGTGATGTGATGAAAAAATTCATATCTAATAAAAAACGAACTTGAGTATCGAATAGGAAACAATTAATTTTCCTCTGATTTCAAAAAAATATTTTAATTTTTTCAAATAAAGCTAATGTTTTGTCCCAAATTCTTGACCTCTTTAGAGAATATTTTATTTAAAGATAAATCTTTTAACGTTTAAATGACCATAAAATATTTTGTCCCTACGTTGCATATTTATAACCACTAGTTTCTAGTATGCACAGAAATCGAAAGAAAACTGCTACCTCCGTTCATGTGAGAGGTAACTATGCGCTGAATATCTAATACCCAGGAACTTAGGAAAAATCCAAAGACAAATAATTTCGATATTCACTGAAAAATGTAAATATTTGATTATGTTAATCCGCCTTTCCTTAACTGCACGCACCGACTGAACGCTCATACTCACTGCGTTACTGGTTCCGTCATAAGATAGTAAGACTTCCAGAAAGACGCTGCTCGCCATTAAACATGTGCTACTTCCTGGTTGCGTTATGGAACAGCAACATTTTTTAGATTCTTGATAAGTTAAGAAGTTTCGTACTGGGTATCGGTCTATACTCTACACATTTTTCATTTCCACAGTTCTGATGAAACGTTTCCTTAACATAATAAATACAAAAATGGTTTGACAGCTTATACATTATTTAATACACAATGTTATATTCTACTAAATATATTAAAGAGTTCAGGATAGCAGAGTTGTCATGAAGGGAGAGAGTATGTAACGGGAGAAAGATGAACTCCAGGTTGATTATCAAAAGTAGTTTATTTTGAGCCCTTGTTTCAAGTACACTGTTACATTCTAACAAAAGCTACGCAGCCTAGCACTCAGTGCATCGTCACCATGAGGAGGTGGGGGAAGGGTGGCAGGCAGCGGTGGCGGCAAAGGCAACGGCGAAGGCCGATAGGCTGGCGGTGGGTCGTTCGGTTCGGAACGGCGTGGCGTCGATTCCCGCCAAGGTCAAACCCGTGGGCAACCGTAGGATGGGACGCCGGCGATCACTACCGCGCTCACGAACAGCGGGAAACGAGCGACAACTTCCGTGGCCGTAGGCGATCTTATACACCGCCGGGCTAGTCCATCCCGGCGTCAGCGGGGACACACAGTGGTGCGGGGGTGGCGAGCGGTCAGCCTACATATCTGGACACTATGCCAGGGCGGCCCAGGCAGAGGGCGAGCGGCGTCGCCTCACCACAGAGTTATGAAAAGGAATTAATGGCGGAAATTATGATATGAGAATGAAAGACAAGAGATGATGATTCATTCATAGAGAATACATGGTGGTAGGACAAGCTAATCGTAGTAAACAAACTTATTCAGACGATTCATTCAGTACTAAACTTGTAATTATATGGCGTTGGGATGGGCTAACACGTACCCCTTAGCCTGTAGCCGCAAGGCCGGGACGCCGCTGATAAGCCTTGGTCCCGTAATAAGCCCTGTTGAGCCTGTACAGACACACAATTACTATCACTGTTACTATACTACTAAACTTGAACATAATTTCAAATTTGTTTTTAAAATTATTTCAAGTATTCCACTAATCAAATGTATGCTACATAATTATTATCAAAACAATATTTGAGTTGGATTTTGTTTAGTTTTTGTTGAAGTAACTTTATCAACAAAGTCAATTTTAGTGAAGTCAAAAAGTTAAGTCAATTTATTTTAGTTAAAGTTAAGTCAATTTATTTTAGTTTAAGTTAAAGTTAAGTCAATTTATTTTAGTTGAAGCTAAGTCAATTTATTTTAATTTAAGTTAAAGTGAAGTCGATTTATTTTAGTTTAAGTTAAAGTTAAGTCAATTTATTTTTATGGTTTAAATACGAAGACTTGGAGTGTTTTCGGCCCTTCGGCTGAGGGGCGTGGCACCGTGCGGAGCTCCTCGCCGGGCGAGGCGCAGGCGCGGGTGCGGGGCGTCGACGAGGGAGGGGCGCAGGACAGAGAGAAAGATTTTCGCGGCGTGATTGACAGGAAATTGTCCCTCGATACGTCGGCAGCGGTCTGGTTAGGATTAGCCTTTGGGAATTCAAATCTCTGTGCGCTGATATTGGTAAATGACACGCGTAAAAGATTTGTTTGAGCTGGCGGAGGTTGTTTCGGCGTCGACGCAGAATGTTCCTCAGCCAAAAAAAATCGGGAAAGAAAGAAAAATGTGGGACACCTATTTTTATTGTACTTCCTCTGATATGTAGTACAGAAAAAGAATGTGGTTGCATGAAAATCGAATGGAGTTTTAGACTGAAATGCGCGCTTTGGGGAGTCACTAAGATAAAAAGTGTTGTTAGCTTTGCTAGTCTATCGTACAATGTTTAAAAACTATGTTCTGTTCCTCCCCAGAAGAATAATTCCTAAAATATTTATCGAAATCTCGTATTTTGCTTAATCTCACTCTCACATTCCGTTTTACGCCAGCTCCTCTTTTGAAATTTTAATTTGGAGAGTGCTTTACGAAGATTATTCTTTCGATGATTTTCAAAAATTATTTTGATTTGTTGTTTTACTTAGTTGAGAAACTTAATTTTTTCTCAATTTTTTGAAATTTAATAATACTAGCTGAACTCGTGCCATTACATCGCACAAAAGGAAGTGCTGTAGAAAAGTTACGATAGAAAATACAGCATATCGATGAATATACGTAATGTTTCAAATTTATCAAGATTTTTACGTAGATATTGTTTTGGCCTGTAACAGCCAATCGTGCCATCTACCTTACCTTCATGTATACAACAATATGTATGAAATACAATTTCCAAATAATCAGAACTCCATCAACTCTTTTGTTACCGTAGATATCACAAGAACGATATGTAAGAAAGTACATTGAATACTTACAATTGATAGATACAAACAATCAATTCAACAATCTCATGTTAATGAGCAAGTTCAACTGTTGTTCCATTTCCCACAAACTTGCTAAGTTGCGCATAACGCCATCTTCCAGTTTCCATTCTAGTCGCGCTTTTAAAACAAAGCAAATTTCGTAAATTTTTATTAATAAAGGAAAGCGGGACATTTTTGTTTAGGCAAATAAAGGGCAAAATATTGCAAAAGACGTGGGTTTTTATGGTGCAGATACGCAGAGGGTACACCATAGCAACGCGAGAAGAAACAAGAGGAGAAAAAACTCAGGGAGCTTTGAAGGGTGAATGAGATTGGGAATTACGGCATTCCGACTCGTGTCGTAGTGGTGAGCGGATTGCTTGCACGTTTTCTCTTGAGGTTAATTATCAAATCGGGATTTGTTATATTTCGTGAGAGTGAACATTAAACTTGAACTTATAATATTTCCGCATTAGGTGTGCAACTGGAACTTGTAAAATGTACGTGTTGTACCATTGTAAACTCGGAGTTGTAATATTTTCATGAGTGGACTGAAAAGTGAACTTAGAATATTTTTGCGGTGAAGTTAAAAAACTCGACTTAGAAATTTTATCACTGAATTGTGAATTGCCAGGTTAGGTAATAGAAAATAATATTAGAAGGATATTACTCCGACTTGGAAAAAGTAATCAATTTGAAATAGGTGCCCACCAGAGGCGCAAGATAAAGAGTACAGGCAGTGTTTGTGAAGTGGTTGGAGGAAGTTTCGACTTGGTCGCTGATCATCGTGGACTTCAACAAGAAGGAAGATTGATCTACTCTACGCGGCGACATCGAGCGACGTGCGCACGAAGAGGCAAGAAAGGATAAAAGGTTCTTTAACGCTGTTATTGCAATAACGAGAAAATGGTCATGACCTAACAATAACTTGTAAGAATCATTGATAGCCTGATAACTTTTGGCATTCAGAATAAATTTTAATTCATAGTTTGAAAGAAAGCTGATTCTTATTTGCCATTATATGCAATCCTTGGGTAGACATTTTAGAATTATTTTCAGATTTCTCGCCACTCCGTATGGATTTGAGTTGGATTTGAGTTATTGAGTAATTAGTTCCGGAGTAAGTAGCAACAATTATTTCATAAGAACCCGACGAACGAGCTAGCGGGATTTGCATTTATTTGTAATATATCTTAAGACAGAAATCGATAATCAGAAATTCAAGTGTAATCTTTTCCTGGCGCCCAAATTGTTTATAAATTCGAAACTTGGTTATGATTGACACATATATTTAGTAATTAATAATAAAAGACGTTTATATATATATATATATATATATATATATATATATATATATATATATATATATATATATATAAAAGGATGAAACGCATTGCGTTTCTGATGCAATATATGTTTAAGTTGCACGATCGCCATGGCTGTAGTGAACGGCGAATCGTTCTGAACGAGTCATCTAGAAGAAGGAACGAAACGTCAGTGACGGTCAGTCAGAGTGTAGGATGGGACGCGGCGATATGCTAAGTGTTGAGTAAAGAAATAACTACAGAAAAGGTGAAAACGAGAGACAGATTTGGCGACACATGTTCGTGTGAGACCGTAGCTAATAAGGTGAGCGTTGTGCGACGCAGGTGTGGAACAACATCCAGACTACATCAAAAAACCAAAGACCCTGTGGAATAACAAACTAATATGTTGATGGACGGCGTACAACAGATGTCTGGTGAGTGAATAGTTGCTTAGATGGACGGTAACCGGGTAACATGGTGAGCCATAAGCTAATGCATGGGACTTGTACAATCGGACTGAGAATAAATGGTGCGTTGTCTCCGCAAAGCAATACAGTGGATTGAAGATAGAGATTAATAGTGCATGCAGCGAGGCGAGTGTCATCCCGAAGGAAAGTTCCGCAGCCGCCATTTGAGGTTCTATGCGCTGCACGGCCAGGGACGCGCCGGGGGCATCCCTGCTGTTTCCCACCACTGCACCGGCGACGGCAGCGGGGGGCGTCGGTGACAAAGCTTCGTCAAATACGAGCGAACTTTATTTACCCGATACAATTAGGTCCATGCAAAGGTAAGGAAAGGTAATTGAGAGGAGGGAAATATTGGTATTATATTCAACAGAAAGGGTAAACTAAGGGTAAGGGTGAGGGGACGGTAAGGGGGGGCAAGCCCCGGAGTGAGCAATTATTGGAAAGAGGGGGGAAGTTACATCTCAAAAAAGAAAATGTAATTCATGTTTGTGAGTAATTTATTAAGTATGATTATTTTGTTCTTACACAATGCAACCCAAACAGAAATGGGAGCTCCCACACAGTGTTAAGGAAACCTAAGTAGTTACAGGCCCTAATTGTGTATACGAATTCATATTTCTATTAGCAGTACTTTTAGTAGTTCAAAATGTATCAGTGACTAATGAATGTTCCATTTCCTTAGTTAAAAGTTTGTGTCATAATTGCAATAAAGTGTTACAGTTTTGCAATATACTTTTCCATGTTTGTGCAATCTCATATGAGACCATTCACGAAAATCAACACCTGTCCCCTTTTAATCATCAAATATGCGTTGTAGTGAACCAGTATCTGATCCATCAATATACTGTATATGATCTGGGCTGTCCGGGTGACGCCGCGTCGAAGGCTGGGGTGAGCTGTCCGGGTGATGCCGCGTCGCAGTACAGCCCTGAAGAGGACCGCGATATGTCGGTCGAAACGTCGGCACCCCAGCCTTCGACGTGGCGTCACCCGGACAGCCCAGATCATGACTCTGGCCGCGGAAGCCTACTATATTTATATATATATATATATATATATATATATATATATATATATATATATATATATAAGCCAAGAACCCTGGGATTTACTTGAACGCTAAAATCGGCATTCAGCGTCAGGAATAATGACATTGCATGCAAATTCGAAGTCAAAGAATACGCGTTGTTAGGACAACCGGTCAACAAAATGTAATATTCCATGCCTGGTGTCATAGCGCTGTGCAGATTCACACGGCTCCGAACACATTATACGAAAAAGTTGTAGAGAGGGCGTTGTAGAGAGGGCGTGATCATGTGAAAGAACGCTAGAGATCATTCTCTTAAAAGATCTTGAAGTGAACACACGTAAGCGGTTGGTGAGAACGGATTTTTAGCATTGGCTATATATTATTTAAATGATAGTGAGGCGGAAATTTATGATTAGTTTGAGGTTTGAAAACTTGGTATTGTTTAAATGGTAGTATTAAATTGTAATTGGAAATTTTATTAACGCAGAAGTTGGAATTTCGAATTAAAATACACTCCGTGTTTCGAGAGGATGTATATTAGGGTAGCTTCATAGATGGAAGGATTCTTTTTTAATAAATAGATGAATATAGCCAATCGCAAGTATGTGTTTCATACGAAACATAGGGAAAGTCGCGACCGCTTATTAATTTTGTGTGAAATATTAAGTCCAATTAATAGCAAATCGTTGAGGACATTCTGGAACATTTTTTAGTTAGGCAAGGACGCGATAATTCCAAGGATTCCATAGGCAACATTCTGCTAGTCAGCCGAGAAGCCATCTATCAAGATATTATAGTAAGCTAACCAACTATATTCAAACCCGTAGGGTTTTTTAATGTTGTACATTGAAAAAGGATTTATAATGAGATCAATAGAATTTGTAGTATACATTAAAATAAATGTTACATTTTATTGTTGAAAAAGACTAATAATTTTTAGTAGTTGCAATCAATACAATAATTGGTTTCAATCAATAGAATTCCAGGAATCGTGATTCTGTATAGAAATGCACGTCCACATGCAACAAGTAAGGAGTAATATGTTGTATGTCGAACCCCTGATTAAGTTGAAAGTAAATTTAATAATGTGTGAACATGAGAGAAATTGTTAGCATAGCAGGGCATCGGTAGAAATGACGATATTAACAATATCAGTGAAAGTGATCCCCTTCATAGTATTAGATATTTGTTGAAAAACTATCCAGATTAGGCAATAGTAAAAAATCAGAAAAAATAATAATTTCACTATATATATATATATATATATATATATATATATATTATTAATATTATTATTATTATTATTGTTATTATGTGAAAATTGTGTTTTGAAAGTTATTTTAAAATAAAGCGGTGATTAAACATCTCACAAGTACATCACAACCGTTTCAGAATAACTAGATTAGTAAGTCTATAGAATGTAAATGAATATTATTTCTGTTTTCAAAATGTAAATGAGCGTAAACTATCAACCAGACTCAGAAGTTATTTTTCAGGGCTGGATTATCCCTTACCGGCTGCTCCGGTTTTATGTGAGGGCTCTTAATATATTATTTTAATCTGATTTTTTTCTTAGGGGGGTTATAAATCTAAATTTCATTTTCTTTTCGGAAAGTTATTCCAATACAATACTACTTGTTAAGAAAAATATTTGATGCGAAACATACATTTCGAGAAAATGTTATATAGTACTTAATTTTTACTATTGAGATTCAATAGTAAAAATTAAGATTCAATAGTAAACGGTGAGCCAAGCAAAAGAACTACACTACTATTTTACATTTTCTGTTACGAGTATCGATGAATAGCATGTCATCAATCTCCGCGATCGGACGTAAGATCAAATATGCTCGAACGAGCAGGCTCATGTTTACGAGATCAGCGAAGTCAGACAAATACAATATTACACGATGCGATTGCTGACATTCGAAGAGATACCCGAAAGATAGCGCACATTAGTAAGTATGACTGATTTCAGCAAGGGTTACCGGTTGAGGGAGTGTCGAGTTGATACTTTCTTGGGCGCGTTCTCGGTACAAGTGATTTTTGTGTTTCACCTTTTTTCGCCTGCCATTCTTTATCTTTTTCATACTTGATTCTTTTTCATTTCTTTTGCATTATTATATATTTTGCGGGGCCCTGGAGCGGTCACTCCGTCCGCTGAGTGCTTAATCCGGGCCTGCTTACGGCGTAAACCTTTAACACTCTTCAATTTCAATATTATTTAATCCACTCTCTTTGAGCTTCCATCAAAAATGGAGGTATTCGATCCCTAATTATATTTAACTTCCTGAATATACAAAATATTCGATGTATTTACCGGAATAAAATTCAGATCGGGGTATTTTAAATAAAAACCAAATCATTAGAATGTTTTTATGACCAATTATTTGTACAGCAATTTTTCCAATGGGGGATATCCGGAGAGTTATAATAAACGAGCTTAAATGTAGTTTTTATCATGTTATATCTCTTAACAAAAGAAGAGTCAAACATTTCATACGCATTTAACAACCATTTTTCAGTAATTGTGTGCGAAAAACCCTTTTTTGTGGAGCATTTTACCAGTCGCGTGATATATTCATTGTTCATGTGCATGGATCTGTGTGTTTATGCGTATGCGCCGCTGATTAATATACACCCTCTCGTGTAAAGTATATACAAACAGAGCGGCGCGAAAAAGGCAACGTTTGCGTGGCATTTCACCCGGCTATTTCGCTCACAAAGCCGCACAATGCCGAATTTAGCCCTGGTAACAACCTTATGTCCTTCGCGCGTCCGCAGAAATGGCCGCAGATGCAACCGTTGTCCGCCCGACCCCTTTTTCCAGCCCGTTGCGGGGGGGCGGAGGGGACGCGCACGCGGGTAAAAGGTCAGGTGACAGGCAGGAAGTGCTGGAAGAGAGACAGACGAAGAGAAAGAGGCCTCGAGACGGAGAGAAAGCGATATTTTCATGGAACTTTGGAAATAAACGGGGAGAGAAAGAGAGGCAGGAAGAGACTTTCATCGTTTGTGACTTTTATGATTAGTAGGGGGCGAATTTTGATGACCTAAAAAATTGCCAAAAACGATGCCAATAAAATGCTCTTAAAATGTTCTTACAAGGCTCTAAAGGCAAAGAAAAATGACGTAAAAATGTTTATGAAAACCAGTTCGGATGAATAACTCAAGCTGCATACGTTCCTGACGTAATCGAGGCTTCTTCTATTGCACTCAGCTTGCAAACTTTTGATTGGGACTGTTCTTTACCAGGAAATCGCTCTCTTTAGTTATTCCGAAATCGAACGAAATCGAGCAATGGCGCTGACAGGCGTCACAACCTGATATTACATACAACGTCTGACATTACAATTTCTGAATCCAGAAATCGAAAAAGTTACTCAGGAATTCTGTACAGAACATTTGTTGCATTTTGTAAATATTTTTTGAAGAAATTACCATTAAATTTATATTAAAATAGATTAAAGCAGTGAAAAATGCATTAAAAATTACGGGAAAAGGAAACAATGACTTATTAGTCGAAATCTATGAAAAATACAAAAAAAATATACTTAAAAATGGGGTATTCCTTTTTTTATAACATAAAATTAATTTATATACTAAACGGCATTTTTCTAAAGTGAAAAGGAAAAAATAACATTTCATTGAAATCTGCCCTCCAATGATTAGAACCATTGTTAACCTTAAATGATATGTTTGCCTTTCAACGCTTGTAGATGCTTCAAGACCGTCGCCACGCTTAATCGCTTCCTGAACACTCTGGCTCTCTCTTACAACTAGGTCTGTCCATAAACACGTTGCAACCTTACTTCAGAATTGCAATGTAGAGAACAGTTGCACATTCGAAGGAACGTAGGGCAAGTTGGAGTAGTTCTTCAAAAACAAAATGGCAATCAAAGCCTCCTTGACAAGGACTGCAAAGACAGAAAATTTACAATACATATATACGCCCTTGCTAAAACTCAAAATTTGGAAATAATTTAACACCACTAACATTCATAAACTGTATGTTTTATGCTATTAAATACATGTAGCATTGGTTCTCAAACATGTAAATCTTTCTTCAGTTATTTTGCACTTTATCCTGGGGTTCGTCATTGTTTTACTAACGTTCTTCAGGTTCTGGAATGACGTTGGGGTGCGACCATAAAAGCCGCATTCAATTAAAATGAAAGGAAGATTACTTAAGTAAAAAGCTCCACGATTCAGTCTAGTTACGTTATATAGATAAAAGGTTGAGTAGCCGCTCTAAATTTCAGTTAATTTTGATTAAAAATCAATATATAAATATAACTACATCAGTTAATTGGAACAAACTAATAAGAATATCAAAAATGTGGTAAATATAACTTTAAGAATATTAGGAGCAAAAGAACTCAATATCACTGTTTTATTCAAAATACATGGAATTTGTGAGGCCTCAAGCTGCATTATAATTTATATTCTTCGTGTAAGTGTATTTTATCCATTACTACAATTTCAAATGTTGATTTTGGTTCTCGCCTGAACACGGTAGCGAGCGGACGTGCGCCGAGCGCTCTCCTTCACCGGCGATTTCAGTGAGATAAAGTTAGCAGAGTACAAACCGTACGAGTTAAGTGTACAGTGATAGTGACAATGTTTGCAAGTGGCTCCCCTGATACGGGGCAGCACATCGCTAGAGCAGTGGAAACACTAAATCATCATAGTGAATTCAGTGATATTAATTCAACACCAATAAAAGATCAAGCTATAAGTGGCCCAGCGGGGCAAAACAGTAATCAAGTTAACTTTCAAATGCAACAAAATGTGCAGCAAAAACTAGAGCAACATCATTATTTAATGAATCAGGATCCACAATTGATACAAATAAATCAACAACAACTATTTATGAGAGATCCAACAGGCTTCTATCCAGCACATCAGCAAGGCCAACCCTGGGAACTTCATGGAACGCAGCCACAGCAATGGCCTCAACAACTACAAGGTCCGGAGTCGTCTGAAACAACCTCAAATAAAACCGTGAGTACCCTAGAGTGGCAACAACCTCGAAAAAGGAAAAAACACGCCAATAGTGACCAGTTCATGCCAACTTCCACGAGCGTTAGTGCGCCTCTGTTTACGCATAAAAATAGATATGCAGCATTAGAAGACAAACCGGAAGCTGAAACTCCCAAAAAGCCCCCCATAGATCATAACATACCGCCAATATTCGTGCAAAGTGTTACAAACGTATCAAAATTAATAGAATTTCTAAAACTACAAGTAAAAGAAGATGATTTCACGTACAAAATGTACAGCGAGGATGTAAAAGTGCAACCAAAAACCATTGACGCTTACAGAGCAATAATTAAGCAACTAGACGAATCCGAGGCCAAATACCACACCTACCAATCAAAGAAAGAGCATTTCGTGTAGTGCTCCGATATCTGCATCCGTCAGGAAACATAGAAGAAGTAAAAGCTGAACTTAAATCCAAGGGTCACACCGTTCGTAATATGCACAACGTACTTCATCGAATAAGCAAAAAGCCGCTATCGCTATTTTTTATAGACTTAGAACCAAGTGCAAACAATGCAGAAATCTACAATATCAACACACTTGTAAATGCAGAGATAGAATTTGAAGCACCGTACAAAAAGAAAACGCCAGTACAATGTCATCGCTGTCAAGAGTATGGTCACACGAAGAAATACTGTAAAGCAACTCCGAGGTGCGTGAAATGCGGTGAAGAACACTTCACAGAAGAATGCAAAAAAGATACAACGCAGCCAGCAACTTGCGCGCTATGTTCGCGAAATCATCCAGCCAACTATAAAGGCTGCCAAGTGTACCAAGATTACGTTAATAAACGTAGCAAGCAGAGAAAAGAAACAGACACCGCCACCAAGAAGATACAAAAAGTGCCAAATGCCTCAGATTTCCCTCCCCTCCCAGTTCGCCACTTTCAACCCAATCCCTTCTCACGTACAGTATTTCCTCAAAACTCAACATACGCTATACCCCACAACCAAAACCAAACAGATCTTTACAAAATAATAGAAACCTCATTCCAAAGGTTCGAAAGCATCCTTAAACAACAATCGGAACAAATTGGGGCTTTGCTTAGCCTACTGACGTCATTAATATCCAAGATGCATTAAATGGCACCAAAAATTAAAATTTTTCTCTGGAACGCAAATGGTTTAATCCAACATCGAAGAGAGCTCGTAACTATTCTCAAAGGAAAATACATAGATATTATGCTAATCTCCGAAACCCACTTCACTGAAAAATCCTACTTAAAGATACCCGGATATGACATATATAATACCAAGCACCCGGACGGTACAGCGCATGGAGGAACTGCTATAATAATTCGAAACACAATTAAACATTATGAACTGAACGAATATAAAACTGAAGAAATACAAGCAACATCTGTAATGGTGACAGAAGGTCAAGCTTTACTAACGCTAACATCAGTATACTGTCCGCCTAAACATAGAATAACAGAACAAAAGTTTCAAGACTTTATAAATACATTAGGATCAAGATTCATAGCTGGAGGCGATTTCAATGCAAAGAATCAGCACTGGGGCTCACGACTCAACACATCACGAGGAAAAAACCTTCTCAAAGTATTAAACAAACTAAATGTTTCTACTATATCGACCGGTGAACCTACGTACTGGCCCACCGACGCCAACAAGCTTCCTGACCTCCTGGATTTCTACTTAGCAAAAGGTGTGCATCTTGGTACAGTAGAAGTGAAATCTTGTTACGACCTTTCCTCAGACCACACCCCAGTAGAAATGACCATCAGTTCAAATATAACTGAAAGAAGTTATTCTCTGAAACTATCAAGTAATAAGACAAACTGGGACAAGTACCGAGATTACGTGAACTATAAACTATCTGCAAATGCACCGCTAACAACAGGTGAAAACATCGAAGACGCAATACAGCACCTAACAGACACATTACAAGACGCTGCCTGGGCCGCAACACCAAGAGAAACAATAAATAAATCGCCAACGTATCCCGCAGAAATTAGACAAAAATTGGTAGAAAAACGTCGACTCCGACGAATATTCATGATGACACGTCAACCAGATGACAAAAGGAAATATAACACCGCAGCCAGACAATTAACACGTCAAATTAAGGAATACGAAAACAAATCGTTTTCTAATTATATTCAAGCTCTATCACCTACTGCTGAAACGAATTATTCACTTTGGAAAGCAGCAAGAAAATTGAAACGACCTCAACAATACATCGCACCAATTCGAAAAGATGGCACGTGGGCAAGAAGCGCAGAAGAAAAGGTCGAATGCTTTGCAAAACACTTCGCATCAGTTTTCAAACCTGCAACAAACCCAAGTACTATTGAAAATAAAGTACTAGAGTTTCTGGATGTACCTCTACAGTTATCACTGCCCATAAAGCATTTCAACTCACGAGAAGTCGAACAAACAATTAAAAAACACACGCATCCCACGAAAAGTCCAGGGTTCGACCTTATTACTGGTAAGATTTTACAGGAAATGCCAAGAAAAGGATATGCATTCGTAACAAGTATATTCAACGCAATACTTCGAACTAGTCATTATCCTTGTCAATGGAAATATGCACAAATAATAGCGATCTTGAAACCAGGAAAGACTGCCACGGAAGTAACGTCGTACCGACCGATTAGTCTGCTACCTGTCCTATCAAAAGTTTTTGAGAAACTTCTCTTACAACGTCTCAAGCCAATAATTAAAGATGTGATTCCTGACTTTCAATACGGCTTTCGAGAAGGGCACTCAACAATAGAACAGACTCATCGTATTGTAAACACAATTTCTCAAAGCTTGGAAAAAAAGATGTATTGTTCTGCAGCATTTCTAGACATTCAACAAGCATTTGACAAGGTATGGCATGAAGGAATTTTATTTAAAATAAAACGCCTTCTCCCACACTCCTACTATTTACTTTTCAAATCGTACCTTTGCGAACGCCAATTTCAAGTGAAATACCAGGACGCTCTATCAGAATTCCAACCTATTTCTGCAGGGGTGCCACAAGGAAGTATTCTTGGACCATTATTATATCTTTTATCAACTTCAGACTTACCAATTACAGAAAGAACTACAATAGCCACCTTTGCAGACGACACTGCTATTCTCTCTGCAAATAAAGATCCTTCCTGTGCATCACAACATCTTCAAGAACATCTTAACAAAATCGAAGATTGGAGTCATCGTTGGCGAGTCACAGTTAACGAAACAAAATCAAAACACGTAACTTTTTCACTAAGAAAAGAAAACTGCCCAAAAGTAAAACTAAACAACACAGAACTCCACGAAGCTGATACAGTCAAATACCTTGGACTGCACTTGGATAAACGCCTGACCTGGAAAACCCATATCAAAACCAAGCGAAAGGAAGCAGAACTTAAAATCCTCAAACTGGCATGGCTAATAAACAGACATTCAAAGCTGTCCTTGTATAACAAGGTTCAGATCTACAAGGCTGTAATCAAACCAACATGGACCTATGGTATTGAATTGTGGGGCTCCTCAAGTAGGTCGAACCTGGAAATTCTAAGACGATTCGAAAGCTAAAACATTAAGAAAACTATGCAACGCACCGTGGTACGTGACAAACAATATGATATACAGAGACCTTGACATCATCCCGCTAGAAGAAATTATCACCACGAAGAGTCAAGCTTACCAGAAGAGGTTGTACGAGCATCCAAATCATCTTTCAACGAACCTGCTAGACAACAGTGAACATGTATATAGATTAAAACGAGAGAATATTTTAGATCTGCCATACCGATTTCTTAATTGAAAATTTCATTGTCACCATAACTCACGTCATTAATGTATTTATTAGATACCATTTACTTATTGTTCCAACAAAAACAGATTGTAAATTATGCAGAAGTGAAAATAAAAAAAAAATAAAAAATTACTACAATTTCAAGATATCATACATATACCTGTATTTCATTATAACTGTAGCCATAGTCATAATTTCATTGTTTGATGTTTGTTGTCAAGCATATATTAATAAAGTGTCATAATTATGTTACGGAGCACAAACATGGTCTCTTAATGTAAAAGAGAGAAATATGATAAAGATATACCAAAGGAAAATATAGAGAACAATGCTGAACACCAATCCAAGAGATATAGTGTTGAATGAAGGAAAACAAAATTAAAAGACGCTGCACAAGAGCCAAAAAGAAAAAAATGGAAATGGGAATGACACATCAGCCGACTTGACCTGGAAATATAGACACACGCAGTCAACCAGTGGGACCCAAGAGTAGGATGGAGCTATGTAGGAAGACAAAGAAGAAGGTGGCAAGACGAATTTGTTTGTGAAATAGGTCATTTATGGGACCGCGTAGCTAGAGACATGGTAAAGTGGAAAGACGTGACAAATGAAATTCTACAGCGAAAAAATGTGTAAATATATAAGTCGAAGTATAATTAATATAATTTAAGATAATTGCGTGTGAAACATGCAAATTTGTCTAGCAAATTATTGTATAACAGTGAATATAGTTCTACAGGAAATATAAGAGGTTTTGTTAAAAACTAGTGGACTATATATCTATATAATATAATAATTGTGAATGTTAAATAGGAAAAAAACAATTTAACTTCGCAAGGTTTTAGCTCACCCGGTAAGTACTTTTTTTGTCATCAATAAGTGGGAGGCTTTTGTCCTGAATAGGGATGTAATAATAATAATAATAATAATAATAATAATAATAACAATGATAATAATAACCAATTGTGTAGTTTCATGTACTAATATTACAGAAGTAGGTAATTACTAGTGAAAATAAATGTTTACTCGTGAATAAAAGTATATGTTTATGTTGTCAGAGACCGATATAATTGACAGTTTAGATAGCTATAAATGATAAAATAATGTATGGCCCTCCAAAGCAAAAATGATTTTATACGCTCGTGCAAATTAGCCCTCTAATCTCGTAACGTCGTTGCATCGGGGGGAAAACTTTCCACTCGCGAATAAAATTATTTTGTTCTTCTTTAGCGTGAGTTACTACAATAAATTGTTTATTTACGGAACTAGAGATGAAAATACGTGTTCAGAACTTAGAATTGCAGATTTAAACTTAAACAGAAATTACAAGTAATTGACAAACATTGGACACATCATTTGATCTTGTTAATATTAGTATACTGTAATAGATTTCATATCTCAGTACAGTGAAAATATTCCATCTAGACTGGAAAAATAGAAACATGTTTTTACAAGTCATTTATTTTTATGTTCATAGCGCTTTCATTTGATTTACCAATTTTTTATAATCTTATGCTACGAGTCTGATGAGTGAAAATATATGCACATGCGTCTCATTTTGAATTCAGTTTGTACTACAACTTTACTCGGTGCTATACGCAACTGAAAATTGAAAATACCAATAGTGAGAAATAATGAATAATTTATAACAAAATGTACAGAGATATCTCCTAAAATTATTTAAAATTTCACGATGTAAACATAAAATGTAGATAAAATGAACTCTGGAATATTGTGTATTTTTAAAAGTTGCTCTCTCTCTCTTAAATAAATATAAAATAATGAATTTATAGTAATACATAATTTAGCAAATATTCGTGGAATTGTGCTCATGTCTATGTTTGTTTCTTTAGGTTACGTCAGAGTGCGCTTTGTGGCGTTCCTATTTTGCATTAATAATTATTAATTATCATTAATCAACAACCTAAATATTAAAAACAAGTTTACAGGAAAAGGTAAGCAATGAATGCAGTGCTTTTGGTCTTGTTTAGTCAGAAATTAAAACTCTCTAAAATCCTGGCAATCTAGCCGAGGTCTATCAGCGTCAGAGCTGTCCCTCCTTCAAGAGCCGCTTCTCTATCGTTCTCTGAGATGTGTGTGTGTGTGTTTTTCTCTCTGTCTCTCTCTCTGTCTCTGTCTCTCAATAACGATTCATTGACCTAAAAAATAGTTATTTATTTTTTCAAAATAATTCGTCTAAGTGATGCTGCATCTCTAATGTTCCTTCACCGCTTTCACTGCTGTTTCTACAAGACAAACGATTCTTCCTTGGTTTTTCCTTTCAAACATCAATAAAGATTCAACATTTTGCATGTTTATCCCCTCATCTCTTTGTTTTAATATTATCGTGTTTCAATATTAATCACTTTGCAACCTCTCTCAAGTTTTTTCTCAATAATTCTGATCAATTCCCTTAATCCCGACCACTCTTTCTCCGATTTCCAAAATAATTTCCTATTACTTGACCGCAAAATTTTATTTACGTAAACACGAAAGTGTCACTGCACCACGAGGCAATGTTGAAAACGACATGGAAATAATTTTAATGAGAACCAACGGAATAAGTGGACTCTTTATCTCTTAATTACTGCCATACTATTTACAAAATGCATAATTTTCTAATATTAATTAACATTTACTTACACACTCGAAAGACTAAGTATATTAATTGATTAAGAATGCAGCAAAACTTTATTCTGAACCTATTTCCTTTACTTCTTTCCCTCGCTTTCCACTTAACACACGTATATCCCGATTGTAATGAGTATTTTTTCTATTTCGATTTCCGCACTACCTACCCTCCAGCCCGGTGCCATAGAGTAAAGACCTCTTTAGTCTATGCCTGTGCCCTCGTCTTCCCAGAGGCTATCACCCCCCCCCCTAAGTTCCTCCTCTCCTCTGCGTGCACCTGACCCTCTTCTTGGGCGCTTCCCAAACCGCCCACACCCGCCCATACCTGCCCGTCGGCCCGTCGCCGACTCGGTTCGTTTACTCCCTCCCCCTCTCTTCCCGACTCACGCCGCGCATCTCCTGCCCGCCCCCTCCCCACCCCACCCCTCTCGCGCGCCCCCACCCCACCCCACCCCACCCTTCTGCGGCGAATTGGGGCGCCTCTTGAAAAAAGCCGCCAACAAGCTGCGAAATATCGAATCTCCGTTTTTAGACGCGGCAGAGTTCCCATCGGTTCCATCTGTTTTCCCTCAGTGCATTGAGAAAAATATTTTTGCCCCCAACACATTCTTGATTGATTGATTTTTAGTGTTACCGGGCGCGTCAACTGCTTTGGTCTTTAGTCCCGTAAGTGTAGTGTATGTTGTTTTCTCGGGAGATCTTCCCCCGCCGGATGGCGAGATTCAGCGCCGACCTACCGTCAGCTACTGGGGTTTCCCCCTAACCAGAACTCTCTCACCAGCGGGGCACCGCCCCATCCGGGACAAGCTCAAAGCTCCCGACAGATCTCCCGGAATATGTGATAGTGTGGTGCATGTTAGTGTAAGTGTGTGTGTAAGGGGAGAGGATCGGAGAAGGAAGAGGGAGGCCAGATTGCACGCGGTCCGTGGCCCATTTATTATGGTACTGCTCCGGCATTCGCCTGGTGTTGATCGGAGAAACCACGGAAAACTACCGATCAGAGCAGCGGTCCGCTAGAATTCTCCTCCAGACAGCGACTGAATTCGACCTAGATGAAAAGCTAGTGTCAAAAACCCTGCCGCCGTCAGGACTCGAAGCTAGGATCTCCCGGTCAGAGGCACTGAGGTACCGCTCCCGGTCAACTCATTCTTGTATGCTGCGTAATGGCAGTTAGTGAAAAATGGCTAAATAGGTCGTCAGTTCTCTGTAGCATCTTGGACGTTTAGTGCTGCACACTGGGTTCACGTAATCACAAACCTGTCCGACTTTATATTGATCTGCTCTCATCACACACGTACACTCGAACTACGCAATGGTTGAAATAATCTCAACAGCACTTCATCAGCAGTTCCACAATTTATGCAATGGTTGTTGTGAGTTTTAGGTTTTTTTTCTAGGTGTGTTTATCTCTGTCTCTTTTCGCCCACATCTCCCCCTTGCCCCACCACTACCAGTTTACCGTGAACCCCTCAGCGACATTTGAAGCCTCAATAAAACGCGGTGATTAAATTCAAGATATTCCCCCGTCCCGGAGGAATTCCGAATGCATGCGTAATTTTCTGTGATAGAACGCGTGTGGCAGCGTGGAACGATGTTTCGGGGCCGAAGGGTGCTCGTGCCAATTTGCACGTTGTAGGACCCTCGTGCAAATGAACCGGAATGTTCAGCGGACGGAATCAAGGGAGCCAAGAGCGCACCGAGGGGTTCGCGGTGCGAAGCAAAGCGGCTCCGAATTCTGTTGCGTTGCTTCACAGGCGGCCCTTCGCACGGCGCGACAAGCTCTCGTCTACACTCACCGACGCTCGTCTGCGCTCTCGGTCCAGCGTGAAAGGAGCGAGGGTTTGCTGCCCTGCCCTCGCCCTGCCCTCGCCCTGCCCCTCGCCCTGCCCCTCGCCCTGCCCTCGCCCTGCCCCTCGCCCTGCCCCTCGCCCTGCCCCTCGCCCTGCCCCTCGCCCTGCCCCTCGCCCTGCCCCTCGCCCTGCCCCTCGCCCTGCCCCTCGCCCTGCCCCCTCGCCCTGCTCCCTCGCCCTGCCCCTCGCCCTGCCCCTCGCCCTGCCCTCGCCCTGCCCTCGCCCTGCCCTCGCCCTGCCCTCGCCCTGCCCTCGCCCTGCCCTCGCCCTGCCCTCGCCCTGCCCTCGCCTCCTTGGCTATGCACTTCCATCACCCAGTGTTTTTCCTCCGAGAGCGATGTCTTCCGTGTTTAGGCCTTCGAGTTTAAATATGTTCTCTCCACGCTCTCAGCGCCGTCTTCGCCAGACGTAATCGCCCACTCCACACTGCGCACGCACTCTCCTCCTCGTGTTCTTCGTTGCTGCTCGACGTACTGCGCTCGCCGAGGTTGTGTCTGGATGCGGCTCATTCAGCAAAGTCTACACCCCGTGACTTTATGTCATGACCTTAATAGCGCCACGCTGCAGCGCAGAAACAGTCGGTGGCGCAATTGCGCAGCTCAAGCATTGTCTATTCACGACCATCGGTCGTCTCCTAAATAAACAATCTAGATCTAAAATAAAACATTTGCTATCCTCTCCTTTTTACATTTACATTCGTGAAAAAATAATGTGAGAAGGTAATGGAAAGCATTACCAATTCCAAACAACTCTGCAACACACTGAATTATTTTAACATTTCACGTCTCGGAAATACACAAATTATAACTAGATTTTGGAAGTGCTCATCTCTACACACGCCAACAAATAATAAATAAAACATTTCTGTTTCCCGCACATTTTAAACTATAAAACTACTGTTTTATTTTCTTTGTGAAAATGATTCTGAATAATATAATTTAAAAGTATATTATAATTTAATAATCTAATTTTCTCTTTCAACTTTTCGAACAAGAGTAATAGTTCACAAATGCCAAAGAAATGATAAAAATGATGCTGTGTGACCGCCATACACAGACGTGGAACTTCAGTGATACGGAGACGATATTTGGAAGGTAAAATAATATTTTTCTAATATAAGGAATTTCTTGCATGATTTCTGTCACGGAATTGCGGCGACACTGTTAATTTTATATTTTGTCGAACTTACGTCGTAAGAAGAAAAATTATTGTAATCGTGCGCCGGAAAACGGCAAATTTTCGATAGAAAAAAGTTATTGCTGGGTATCGAACAAGTGCTAATACAAAAGCATGTACTTTCTCGTATTATTTCCAAATTTGCAATTTTCAAAAATTGAGTTCAACGAAAATGAAACCTGTGGTATTTTATTAAGCGTTCATTGTCCTTTCTGTGGGGAAACAACGAAGAAAAAAAGTATTATTAACCGCGAAGTGGTTATTAAAAATGGTGTTCTTCATAAATCATATAAATGAACAAATTACTCATTTTTAAGAAGTACTCATTTTTTTCAAAAACTTTTACCTGACCGTTTTTAAAGAGCTGATTTTTTAAAATAGATTTTCTTCAGGGCAAAAATATCTGTATTCAATTTTGTAGTTTTAAAATGTTATAAGTTCGCAATTTTCGAAATTACAGAGTTCGCCATCCTTTGATAGATAGAGGATAATATTTAAAGAAAAATTTTGAGTCGTTTTTGAGAACGGGTTTTTAATATTAAAAACTGCCTATATTTCACGCAAATTTATGCAAAATTTTACTGCTCATATTTTCGAAAAATTATCCATGACGTTATTTCGAGATCTGTCTTTAGAAAACAGTTTTCATTAATGAAATAATCTATATCTTTAATATTGTAGTTGTAGCATGACGCCCCCCAAAAATTAAACTTTTGCAATTTTCGAAAACTCAGGAATTTCAACGAAAATGAGACCTGCGCCATTCTCTTAGGCGTCTGCTGTTCGCGAACGAAGTATGATCAAAACATTTGGAGCCATTTTTGCGAAAATATTGAAAATGTCTCTAGGTGCTTCATGTGAAGTACCCCCAAAATCAAAATATTCGTTTCAAGCGCAGAGAGCCTTGAGTTCATTTAAATCGATCGGAATATCGGTTTTGGAGGAAATCGGCTGAACGATTTAGGCGCTGGCATTAACCACAGACATCTCGGCTGCCATTTATTGGCACCTGAATTTTTGTTTTGTTTTGTTTTGTTTTGTTTTCTCAGTTTTTCGGATTCTTCGTAGAATTAAAATATGAATTTAAGAATATTACAAGAGGTTACAATCGGCTCATTTATGCACATTTTCATTGGAAAATTCGAAACTTTATAAGAAAAAGTCGTTTAAGCGTTTCTGGAAAAACGGATTTTGAAGCTGATTTTCACCCAAAACTTTCGATTTTTTGAGAAACTTCATAAAAAATTATTTTAAGCAATTGTACTCACAAATGCAATGAGGATAAGAAATGTCCGTAATGTAATTAATAACGCCAGAGATTTTTTAAAACGCATTTGTGTAATTTTCGAAAAAATAAAAGAATATATCAAAATGGCATTTATGTATTGTTATTCATCCCATTTAGCATTATTCATTAAATCATTTTGAGATATTATCGAGAAAATAGCGTTTGTGCGTTTCTGAAAATGTTCTATTTGAATTTTTTTTCAGGTGTTTTTTTATTATTATTATTTTTTTTTTTTTTTAGAAACTTCATACGACATAATATAAAGCGCTTTCCAAGCAATCATGTCTACGAATCACCGGTTGTCAGTTTTAACGAAGTGAGAGAGATATAAAATGAATATATTTAGCATAATCGATATCAAAAATTTAGAGAAGAAATTTGAAGCCGTTTTTCTCATAGTGTGAAGAAGTCTTTTCAGTAAAGGTCTAGTTGCAAGCCATAAAAAAATAAAAAATCTGACAAAAGTAATGAAGAGAAATCGTCTTCAATGGCCTAAGAAGCATGATGTTTGGTCTAAAGAACAGTGGGAACGATAGATCTTCTCAAACGAATCTAAATTCAATCTGCAGGGATTAGGGGCGATCCATAAATTACATGACGCAAATTTGGAGTATTTTCAATACCCTCTCTTCCATCTATAACACCCGTTACGCACGCTTGAACTCCCACCTAAATAATTACCTAATTGCAACAACCACCTCCCTTGTAAATGCAAGAAGTGAAAATAAATTACAGCACAGTCAAAAAAACAATTTTTATTTATGTTACATGTGTTGTATATTAAAGTTAATGACAATTAAAGTAGAAATTAGTTGGCAATCCTGGCTGCACTTCATAATAAGATTAGGGCAAGTTGTGACTGAAGGAAGGACGCATGGGCGAGAAAATATTTTATCACAAGCCGTGCACACACCGTCATGCATGAGCGATCCCACTGCGCCAATTTCAATGGATTCTAGAATATACTACTTATCAGTTTTATAATATACACATACCCCTATTTTTTATGTATTTACACGGTTATACATATCGTTTACCTTTGTAATCGTTCAGATTCAATAAACAATTGCTGATAAAATATTTTCATTTATTCTAACAATTTAATCTAATAACTTTAATTTACTTATGTTTTTAAAAGAAATTAATTAGGTATTATTTTCTAGTACTGGACTCTAAAAACGAATTATTTTATCAAATGTTAAAAAATAAAATAAATATCATTGTTACGTAACACTTAAATAAGACACCACGAGAGGTGGCTCAGTTCATCAACTGATGTCACTGCAGTGCCTCTGACAGGGAGGTCCTAGGTTCCCACTCCCCATGGCGGCAGCAGGATTTTTGACACTAGCTTTTCAACTCGGTCGAATTCAGACGCTGACTGGAGGAGAATTCTATCGACCGGCTGCTCTAATCGGTAGTTTTCCTTGGTTTCTCCGTTCAACACCAGGCAAATGCTGGAGCAGTACCCTAACAAACGGGCCACAGACCGCGAGCGATCTGTCCTTCCTCTTCCTTGTCCTACCCTCACCCCTCATACACATACTTATACTAACATGCCCTACATCAACACAAAGGCCGGGAGACCGGTCGGAGGCTTAGAGCTTGTCCCGGCTGGGGCGGCGCCCCATTGGTGGGAGATACCTGCAGGGGAAACCCCGCTATTTGTCGATAGATCAGCGCCGGATCTCGCCATCTAGCGGAGGAAGATAACCGCCACCTCCCGAAGAAAAACACGCACTATACTTACGGGAATAACGACCACAGTATTTGTCGCGCCCGGAATCACTAACAATCAATCAATCACTTAAATCAGCGCTGTCCAATCGGCGGCTCGCCGTGCCATTTATTGTGGTCCGTGAAATGTTATTAGTCAAACATGAAAGTCCCTTGTATCCATTTATATCAACAACTTTGCGCGCGTAGTGTGCGCGCTGTTGGGGCCAAGGCCCCCTTAATGTAAAAATAGGTTAACTTTCGATTTAAGATTTTTTCTAGTAAGTTCAGGAATTTAAAATCGCCCCAATGTGTTTCGTTGCGTTATTCACGGTACGGCTCAATATCAAGCATGGCTGCATCCCCCCCCCCGTTTCAGAGCAGCCGGGCAAACTGCCGTGATCAACAATACGCGGTCACGTGGGGAAGGCCCGAGAAATGAAAATATGGCTCTCAACCATATAAAAAGGGTTTAGTTGTGGCCTTTCAGATCTTGTAAGTTGGACACCCCTGAATTTAATAAAATCCCCCTACACCTATGTAACGCAGCGTAACGCTGTGACAGTCCCCCTTCCCTCTTCTTTAGCGTTACCACATTTGTGGACGACCACTTAGGTGGCATTCAGCATATGCGACGAAGTAGAAATGAAAGATTTCATCCTCATTGCGTAATGAGCAAACATAAACATCCACTTAACCGGATGGTATGGAGATGCATTTTTGATCATGGCGTTTCTTCGTTTTGTGAATGGTGATGTAATCGCTGACAACGTGAACAATATGAATCTATGATTGTTGCTCACAGTTGCTGAACATTTCAATAGGCCTGCTCAAAACATTTTTCAAGATGTTTCAGCTCTACACAATACAGCAAAGACGTTAAAAATTGTGTAGTAAAAGCCATTAATGGACAAAAACTGATAAAACTTTGATGTTATTTTATTCACCGTTCATTTAATAATGTAATTACATGTCTAAATTAAAAAGTGGCTTCGTAATACATCAATTCGACACTTCCACTGCCAGGAAACGGTTCAGACCTGACCCAGATCAAAAATTGCTTGGATCAAAACGGCAAGGCTGTAACACATAAGAAAACAGATTCCTTGCTGAGCTTCAGGAAGCACATAACTATGTTTGGAATCATAAAATATCTCCAGATTACTTGAAATGTCTGATTTTGTTAATGCCTCGACATCGCCAAGATATCATCAAGGCTAGGAGCATTTGGACACAGTATTAACTCCCAAATAATATTTGTGTGTAATTTAATACTTCTTTATTTTAAAAATGATATATCGAATAGAAAAACTTAAAATTAAAGACATAGTTTTCAAAGAACGTATTGCCTTCAAACTTTTGGAAGCATAACGTCTAACTTTGTTTATCTTTGAACCAAAATAAAGAGAACATTAAATAAAGTAACTCATTTTTCCTTTGCTACATCACTGAGAATGCCCATTTCATAATATGCATTCCTTTTAAAAGTTCAAATTGCACAAACCGTTCGTAAGACAAGCAAAGACAGTTTTTGAACGAGGATGCAGACTTTTTAAACACCTCTGTATGAGAATTGATAAGGTATGAAACGTTTATGTTTTATGTGGAATCCACAGTCTTCGACCCAGTGCATTTTAACGCAGCTCCAAATTCCTACTCCAGCGAGGCCGGCCACCGCAACTAAGCTTCCCACATATTTCCCTAGGACGTCCATCATCCCTCGCCCTCCGCCCTCGTTCTGGGCAATTATCACACCTCGCGCTTATAACACGTGTGCTTCCGGAAATGCCACATGCGCCCTTTCTTTCTGCCCCCCTCCACTTCCCCCCTCCCGACCGTCGACCGCCCGCGCACCCGCCCACCCGCCCGCACGTCCCTCGTTCGCCCGCCCCCTCGCCCGCTCGCCCGCCCCCTCGCCCGACAGTCCACCCGCCCGCCCAGCCGACCGCACTTCCCACCCTCGCCCTCCCACCCCTCGCTCGCCCGCCCCCTCGCTCGCCCGCCCCCTCGCTCGCCCGCCCCCTCGCTCGCCCACCCCCTCGCTCGCCCGCCCCCTCGCTCGCCCGCCCCCTCGCTCGCCTGCCGCCTCGTTCGCTACCGCCTCGCCCGACCCCAGTCCAAGGGGGCGCCGCAACGACGCGATGGAGGCGCTGACATTTTTCAAATGCGCCGCGTGCAAATCGCTGCTTAACCGCCGTAACGTTTCAATCCAAGCCATTTCCTCGGCGCTAATTGGACATTTCCTCATTGCGCGCGTCTCAAAAATCGGACGGCGCTGCGCCTGGCGGCCAGGGAGGGCAGGGGGCTGGAGAAAGGTCGGGGCGGATGAGGGAGCGCCCGAGGCAAAGCTTAGTGAAGAGAGTTGCAGCGCTGGGGGAAGAACTGTCAGGGGGGTTGCGATCGGTACGAAAACTTCATCGCTTCTGCCGGCTGCCTTCTCTGCGATCTATAACAGCAGAGGCCCGTGCATCTTGTGAATGCTTCAAAGTTTAGCCCCTCCGAATTGCGTGGCTCGTGTTTAATCGTTGTCTACTGAAGGCGACCACAGTTTCGTCAGAGTGCGATAGCGCTTCTCGTGCTTTAAAGAACAACGTTTAACTTCGATTTCAACATAATTGTATTGGGTACAGGTTTTTGCTCAAAGCCTATTATGATAAAGTGATATTGTTCCAAAATGTTTTACCCACGTTCCATTCACACATGTTTGCCTCGACAGAGAAAACGAGGGCGCATCTCAAACATAAGAACCCTTTCTCTGGTTCATTTCTCACATTATTCCCTGATGTCTACAGTAATTTCCCTTGGCTCGTGCCGGTTTCATCCCCTAGTTTTAACTTGTCAAACAAACAAGTTCTCAGCGTGAGGTATCGCCATCATTTTCGTAAATGCAAAATTTACAACTCGCTCAAACACAATTACCCTTATCTTTTAACTATTGACAGTTTAACTATACACAGTATTTCAAATTCTGTTTGCGACAAGTGTTGGGGGGTCTTATAAGTGGATGAGCCCTAGGCTGCATGTTAAAGCCCGAAATTTATTGATTACTTTTTACGTGTTTCCAGACGCTTCAGCTGCTGTGGTCATTAGTCTGCTACATGTGCATGTTTCTCTCACAGGATGTAGCGGTGTTCTTCGCCTGCTGGAAGGCGGGATCCGGCAACGAACTGCTCGTCGGCTTACGGGGTTTTCTCAACCAGGTATCTCTCACCACCCCAACCAGACAAGCTCTAAGATCCCGATTGGTCTCTTGACTTGTGTGGTAAGTAAGTGTGTGTATAAGTAAGTGTAGTGTATGTAAGTGTGTATATAAGTAAGGGATGAGGATAGGACAAGAGGCAAGAAAGATCACGCGCGGTCCGTGGCTCGATTGTTAAGGTACTGCTCAAGCATTCGCCTGTTATTGACCGGAGAAACCAAGAAAAACTACCGGTCAGAGCATCCTATCCCTAGAATACTCCCCCCAGACACGCTGAATTCGAACTAGCCATTAAGCCAGTGTCGAAAATCCTTTCACCACCGGGAGTGGAACCCTAGACCTCACGGTTACAGACACTGCAGTTTCATCAACTTATGTCAGAGACACTGCAGAGACATCAGTTGATTCCCTGAGCCACCTTAACCTGTTTATATCTCGAGAGGTGGCGCTGTTCTCTCGCGCGCTGAAACTCGGAATCCGACGTGGTCTGCTTGGTAGGTTATCTCCTCCAGGTTTATCCATCATAATGCGCCCCGGGAAAAAAAGCTCTAAATCTTCTGACATGCGGCAGTGCATATTAGTGTAAGTGACCTATTTAAGGGGAGTGGAGGGGACGAGGATGGGAAAGGAAAGATCTCGCGCGTCCCGTGATCGATTTTCTAGGGTAATTCTCCGGCATTTGCTTGGTAGTCGTAAGATAAACCACGGATAATCAATCACAGCAGCGGAATTCCTCTCCGTCCACCACCGTCGGGACTGGGGAAAAGTTTCTATTTAGCACGAGGTTTTACTCTTCTTTAATATTCTTAAAGTAATCCTTTGATTATATCATTAGGAAACCGAAAAGTGGAGAATATTTTTAATCGTGCTTTGGGCATCGATACTTGGCCAGCTGGCCAAGAGAATGGGGCATGATCGTACAGCTAGACCACACCAAGAAAATTAGGAAACTTTACTACGACAAAGTCTGTTCCATTCTGTACCATCACTAGTTCCCTATAATTTCAGAGCATGTCTAGAGAATTCTCGAGAATTCAGATATTTCAAGCACCTAAAATATATGTTGGGAGGGTTAAGTCACTTTCAGAGGAAATCAATAGCTTATTCGATTACTTTCGACAAGATGAATCTAGTGGCATTATTATACTGTACCTTCTAAAAATTATAGATAAATTGAATGATTTCTAGATAAATAAAAAGATTGCTTGATAATGGTTTTTTGATATTTCAAGGCTCCTTAGAGGTAATTTGCTGTCAATTACTGTAATGCCTTTTCGATACAACATAAATATTTATAACTTGATTCATTAGATTGGCGAATATTAAACCTAATTTTATAATGAAATATTTTTCAAAAGTATTTCTATTAATTCTTATTCTAGTAACTTCCTAAACCCGAGCCAAGAAACCGTATTATGTTTGAAATTTTTTATTGAGAACTTGCACAACACAAATAATTTTTAACATGAAAATACCTGCCGGAGGCACCCCGTGTAGCTGGTAAATAAATAATAATCTATTGTAACCTCACGCTTATCACGCTGGCGACCGCAGATACCGCGGCATTCGCGATGCGCAAATTACCGCGCGCAGAGCCAACCAAAGCACGAAACCTCGTGTGCCGAAAAAAATTATATTAACAATACATGAATTCCAAATATTAACCGGAAATGAATGATCTCAAGGATGCTATTAAGTAACAGGGTTTGGACAAGGACCTTAAGAAAAATGACAAGTAAAATAATCACAATATTTAACGAAACACTAGATAACAACCCGCTTTATTTGTCTTTTAATAGGTTCATTCATTCTTGAAAAATTAATCACTCTAATATCAACCACAACTAAGAAAATTTTACACATCAATCATCTTTTTTTTACAATAAATCTTTCGTCATAATGGGAATTTCACATTATAAAATAAAAACAAACACACAAAAGTATTTTCTATGCGTTTCCTTTCTCAAATTATAACATTCAAACAAAAATCAAATACATCACACTTTTCTTTTAGTATAGTTTCAAGGTTCAGTTCCTAAATTCGTAATCTCAGTTCCGATATTACATTCCTTAACTTACAAGTATTTCTCTTCTTCAGATCTCTAATTATATTAATTTCTGATGCATGGAGCCTCAAATGTTTGTAGCATCACTTCTCAATATTTATACGTTATCATTTACACAAGTTTCACTTTCTCATAATCCTCATAACTAACCCTCTTTCTACTCAGTTCTTTATTTCACAACAACTTCTTCTTTATACGTATTTCCCCATCACCACTGATACAGATTGTATTCAAATTCTTTTCACGTTATAACTTTTACCTTTACACTTATTCATTTCAAAATAAATTTTTAGTACACTCTTATAGAATTTGTTTTCCCCATATTCTTATAAGCATTAAAATATATTGACGTAAGAAAAGATTCGAGTTTTACTGTAAATGATAAGAAGCAATGTTTTAACTCACACTGAAATTTTCTGTTCTCTGTTGTACAGCGAAGAGATGTCGGACGTGGCCTTCGGCGACGCAGTTGACGCAGCATCAACGCAGCTCGGCGCCGCGCCGTCCTTAGCGCCACCATCGCATTCCTGCTCGCCCCGCATGCACCGAGGTCTGCTGTTCTTCACCCCGCTCATTCTCGTTCAATTTTTAATTTGAGGCTCATTTCAAACTTATATTGTAAACTCCCACTCCATGGCTGGGTCGGGAATGTCTGCTTCTAAGGTTGGCTCGGGAGTGAACGTCTGATGCCGATGTTGACTCGACAGTTCCGATGTTGACTCAAAAGTGTTCGTTTCATTCTCCTCAGATATCACGAAAACTTGTTTTACCACGCTTTCTGCGTCTTAGAAAATTTGCTTGCTCCAGATTGGCTGACGTTCTTATTTTTTGAACCTTTCCTACGAGTATATCCCCGAAGGCCTTCCCCGAAACTCACCGATGTATTACAGCAAGCGGTCACACAATATCATATTTAAATCATTACGGGTTTCTGTGTTGAAAGATTTTTGAGATTTTTACTCATCTGAATTTTGTAATATTTTCTTTAAATGAAAAGTAGTGTCTAGGTATGTTGTCATGTGCTCAAAAAATTATTTTATTCTAAGAGCACAAAACGTTAATAATATGTTAAAATTATTAGAATGGACGCTTAACAGCCGTCATTTGTTGGTTTTGATTTTTTGCGCTATTTGCAATCGATCTCTCGAAAGCAGTCAACATTTATCGTCTAGCTGGAGTAAGCATACGAGTGTGAGGTTAAAGTTAGCGAATTTTTTAAAGTTCATAGATTACTGAGCGTTTTTTAAATGAAGTTATTAATAAGTGAATATAAGTGTAATGTCTAGCAGTCGTCAGGAATGTGTCTCAACAAAAACTTTTCAGTGATTGTAATTATGTGTGATGGATTACGTCTTCAAGTTAAGGACGTTACAGAGTCTCCTGCCGTAGTCCACAACACACTTACTATACAGGTTTTAGTAAGTGTAAAACATTTCGTTTAAACTTTCAGAAGCATTTTTTAATCAGCGTACACTGTCCTCATTTCATTAGTCATGGAGAGTAAGTTCTGAACGACATGAAACAATATTGCGAGTTTTCAGTTTTCGGTACAACGCATATGTAGTACTTTCCTGCTGTCACTCTTCTACAGCTCTTTGTGCATTGCAATGACAAGGGTTCAGCTAATTTATTATTACAATAGGTTTCTATCAAACCTCATTGGTCAGATACTAATAGACTTATTTGAAGAACAACTTCATTTCCTGTAGTGTCACAAAGAGAAAGTAGCAATTGTGTGAAGTTTGAAGGTTTTGCGGGTGGCAGGGCGGGAGGGGGCGAGGAAAGGCAAGGTCGTGGGGTGGAAAGGGGGGACGGTGGAAGGGGGGAGCGGGAGGGGGGCAGCAGTTGTTCGCGATCGGCACGAAGCCTCAACGACTCCCCTGGTCGCCTTTCTGCCGCCCCGCAGCTCCTAGCGCACGCTAGACGCCGGGAATTGCTTCACGACCGCTGTGCAGCGGAATTCAAACCAGCCCCGACAGCAGCTGCAATTACGATTTGCATTGAGCTGGGGGGGCCAGACAAGGGAACATGGATTCGTAAAATGGATGAGGTAGCGATCCGTATATATTATTCAGAGAATTCGATGTGTAGCATTACTCTCCGACAAGACATCTTTTTACAAGTTTCAAATGATTAATCACCTTAATTTTAAATTAGTACCATTTGTTTACGGGTATTTCGAGAACATGTTTTACACATTTTACATAAAAATATGCAGTATCAAACTAGACAAGTTGTCTTATATATTTTGGCTTTGTCACCATTTTGTAGAACAATATGCGAGAATTGATATTAAAATTGTATTATAATAGCTCGTAAAGCAATTTTGTATTCAGGAGGAATTTGATGTTTTTGATATGAAATCAGAGATAAGCGGCTCTGTAATTAAAAGTCCTTTTTCACAGGTTGTATTCGATGCAAAAATGGATCTTCATTCTTCCATAATCGAAGCAAGCAATTTTACTTGCTTATACGCAATTAATTATTATTAATTATATCAAAGTAGATATACTATCTATTTTATACAAAATAATTAGTAAATATGCAAACTAGTATAACAGAACAGATTATTATATTATTGTTACTATTCTTACTTTCTTTATTATTATTATTATTAATTACCATTATATTCGTGATCGTTATGAAAAATATTTATTATTATCATTAACTCTGATTCAATAAATGTTGGCCACAAACAGATGCATTGTTCAAAAGAGTAGGTAAAAAAACAAAAACAGAGAATTTACAAATGACCTTAGAATTTATGTAAACATTTAACTAGTGTGGTTGTTTTGCTTCCAAATATTCAATTTTGACCTTTCTATTAACAAGACTGCATCTTTTTACTCACGTGTTTACTTGTTGTCCCTTGTACTTTCTAGATCGTAGAATTTCACCTAGTTTGTATGCAAAGGGCAACGAATCATCATCATACCATAGAACTATTGGTATATACCAGATTCAATCTTTTAAATACCACACATGGACAGGAATGAAATTATTTAACTTAAATTTTCAAAAAATGTATTCAAACATGATGTGTGACTTGATTACATTTATATTCCTAAATTAAATTTTACATTCCTAATTATAATAAACGTTGCTACGCAAAATACCCGGGCTAAATTTACATTTCGACTATTACTCTCGTCCCTGCAACACGCCTTTTCACCTGCTCGAAAACACTTCCAGCTTCTTCGTAAAAACAAAGACGACGTGATACCGCAATCAAGCGTTTATTAGCCAATTTCCAAGAGCCTACCTTCACTGATTCATTATTATTTTCCGGCCTCTACTGCGCAAATCTTCGTCAAACTCTCTTTTTTATGTTCGTGCGTAAGCTTAAAGATTTATTTGCCTATACCACATTCTATTTTATGATTGAATACTAATTTCAAGAAACTAACTTCATTGTTCCATCATAATTACATTTCTTTCATTACCTAAATACCTATTATTTTCCGATTCTGTATCCCAACTACGCTATTAATGATCTCGAAATACTGTTCCGGAGAAAACTAATTCCGTTTAAATATTGACCTTCAGATCCATGGGTAACTTCAATTTTGAGGCAATTTAGACATGTATATTTACATTGCTCTAAGATAAAAATAAAATACCAAATAGAAACCTATGTAAAGAAATTTAAAAGCACATTCGTCCTAAGAACATCGTTTCCCTTATTTTCATTTACTTAATATATATTTATGTATATATTAATTTAATTACTGTCATATAACCATAAAAGAAGTATGCTGCGTATGGGAAATGAATGCAATTAGCACAAATTCTTGAGCTCCAAAATCCCTGCATCTGTTTTTAGTATACATGTTGAATAATAATAATTATAATTTTCACTGAGCTACCGCTACCGATCAGAGTAAATAGAAGAGAGGGAGAAAGAGAAGAGCGGTTAAGAGAGGGAAAATAAGAGAGCGAGTGTAGGGGAGTGAGGGAGATAGAGGGGGAGTGAAGGAGAGAGGGTGTTTGAGAAACAGAAGGGGAGTGAGAACGAAAGAGAAGGGAGGGCGGGAGAAGGTGAGAGAGGGAGGAAAAGATACTGTAGAAAGAAGGGGAGCGAGGAATGAAAAGATAGTGTGGAAGGAAGGGCAATGTTTGAGGGAAGAGAATGAGAGAGGAACGGAAAGTTTGAAACGAAAGGGGGGTGATTTATTGAAGGAAGGATGGAAGGAAGGGAGGGGACGAGAAAGGACAAGGGGTGGAAGAGAGAGAAAAGTATAAAGGCGTAGCTAAGCAAAACTTTGTCGCTGTGAAGGAACCGTTGCTGAGTCCCATTTCATAGAAAAACGGCGGCAGCACAGTATATCTATTTACACAGTAGCGCAGTTCCGTGTTATATGTCCTATGAGGACGTGTTGGTCATCGATCCACACGGCGATCAAGGATAACTATGCCGCCATACAATTCGTACTACAGCATCGTCCTGATAAATCTAACCAAAAAGTATGTATATCTCCTATATTACTTCAGTAGTATACATAAGTTTTGCGGCTCTCACAGGCAACCAATGTGTATGAATGACGTCTCTAAAGAACGCAAATTTCATGGACACATGGTGAATTGCACTTTGACTTTAAAATTATGTAGGATTTGTTTTAAAAAATGCATCTAAATATTCATGTCAAATGCAACCCGCAACACTCCGTCAGTTACATCGTTAAATAACTCCTAAACGAAGCGATCTAGGGTCTTAAAAGCTAAATTTTGAGGCCAATACAAACTTTTATTTTTTTCCTAGACTCTCGCGTCGTTAATATTTACATAACCTGCGATTGGTTCACATTATTGCATTTATGAATACACGTGATTTTAATCATGCCAGATAAAATTTCTAGAAAACTCTCAAGTTTTCTGTGAAAACGAGCTCAAATTTCTGCATTTTCATACAAGCTTTCATACACGCCATTTAAGATGATCCAAAATTAATTTTGCTGCATTCTTTTGATTTTTCAAAAATTACACAAATGTATTATTTTTAAATGTCTCTTGTGTCTTTAATATGCACATTTCCAGCAATTTGTATACATTATTGCATTTGTGAGTAAAAACGCTTCAAATAACTTCTAATATTTTTTTTAAAACACTCAATAGTTTTCCTTGAAAAAAACAAAGATTCAAATTTCGCATTTATAGTAACTTTTAAATGCCATTTTCATAAAAACAGCTCCAAATTTTTCAACAAAAATTTCCATATGGGACGAAGTTTTACTCTTCTATTATATTCTTAATGTAATTTGTCGTCTCTGCCATTAAGATTCCGAAAAATTGAACAAATGTGAAAAAGTTATAGTTAGGAGACGATAGTTGGCAGCTGAGACGACGATGACGCTCGACCGAAAAGCTAGACCTCGCCAAAAACATAGGAAACTAGTGCGAGAAAGTCTGTGCCACTCTGTAGCACCACTAATTAAAGAAAGAAATGATTTAAACCTATTGAATGTGGTCCATTTTAAAGTGAATAGTGGAATTATGAGGAAGAATAAATATTTCTATATTGTTCTTGAAAATATCTAGAAATGTAAGTACTCTAAGAAGTAAATAAAGGTATCTAGGAGGCAATAATATTTCTGTTAGGAGGTAATACCAAAATTCCTTATTTTCTTTCAAGGTCTATTGAAGAAGTAAAAAACAACATAACTCATAACAACAAAACTTCTTTCCTTCATTATTGCTGCATTTAATGGCAGAACAGTGCACTCCTTTTGACACACGTATTATAATTAATGTGTTAATTGGACAAATATAAGAATTCAGTTTGTGGATATCAAATATGTTCCGATGTATGTCAAATGTATGGTTAAAACATTGGTTCGATATAATTTTAGGTGTTAGTTAATGACTTGCCCTTTAAATCCCAGGAATATAAAACCACGAGGTGAAGAAATAATACAAATTATCTTTTAAGTTTTCAAACAGCTTTTAATTAACGCAATTTCATAAACAAGTTCGTATACCTCAGTAGCAACTAGTTTTACTTAGTCTTCACCAGGGTCGCTAGCTGTAAGCATGCGCATCCCTAAATAGCCAAAAAAACGAGCAGAGTTGCGCTACTGTATAAATACGTACACTGTGTCGGGAGCTTGAAACTCTGAATTTTCTCCCAGCAAAGGGATGAGCGTGTTCCCATCGCGACAAGGAGTCCAACGCAGGTGCCTTGCTCTACGTTCTGATGCTATTCGTTTGTGAAAATAAAGTTTGTTTCACGAGTTGAAACTGAAACAGTGATTAGAAACATTACAGAACAGTTCCGTCAATTAACTCAGTTGCTTCTAAGTTGGAGTTATGAATTCTTCTGAGTACAGGCGAAATATTACCCCAGTTGAATCTGGTGTAAGGATGACTTACGCCAACGTTATGTGTACTGATATCTTCCCCTCCAAGAAACAATTCGTTGTAATCAAGTCCCAAGATGGTTGACACTCATAAATTAAATCATTAAAATAACAACTACCACTGACGCCAACGAAACTGTCTGTTTCGTGAATAGGTAATAATAGAATGTGTGTTTCTAAGTAGTATAGTACAAGTGTCAGAAAATCTTACTGCACACTACAACACTGTTAACATTAAAGACCACGTGGTGAGCATAAGACCCCTCATCATAAATTTCAAAAGGATTATTATCTCAAATTTGTCCCATTATAGCACATGACATAACTGCAAAAGAATTCAACGAAAGAAACCTAAAAATTCTTTCAAAAAGTTTTTTTCTTAAACTTGGACCGGGAGCGGTGACACAGTGCATCAACTGATGTTACTGCGGTGTCTTTGACCGAGAGGTCCTAGGTTCGAGTCCTGACGGCGGCAGGATTTTCGACACTAGTTATTCAGCTAGGTCGAATTCAGTCTCTGTCTGGAGGAGAATTCTAGCGGCCGGCTGTTGTGATCGGTAGTTTTCTGTGGTTTCTCAGATCAATACCATGCGAATGTGGGAGCAGTACCCAAACAAACGGGCCACGGACCGCGAGCGATCTTTCCTTCCTCTTCCTTGTCCTTTCCTCACCACTTACACACATACACTACACTGCCACACACGCTGGGAGACCGGTCGGGGACTTAGAACTTGTCCCGGCTGCGATGCGGTGCCCCGCTGGTGGGAGGTTGGGGAAAACCCCTCTAGTCGACGGTAGGTCGGCTCCGGATCTCGCCATCCAGTAGGGGAAGATCACAGCCACCTCCCGATGAAAAAACATGCACTACACTTACGGGAACCACGACCTCCGTTGATTACGCGTCCGGAATCACAAACAATCGATCATTAAATCTGGAATACCTGACCCTTTCTACTTCCATATTACGAGTTTTAGGAGTCAAGTAATGCAAAAATTGTCTCACACACACGACCTCATCCAGCGGGCTGTGACAAATGAGCTTACCAGCATCGCAGCTGTAGATTTCTCTGCTTGCTTCCAAGACCTCCAGAAACGTTGGCAATTGTGTATAGATAGCCAAGGGGACTACTTTGATAAGAGCTAAGAACATTGCTTCGCAATTGCAATTTTCTGATATTTACGACTTTTGTCCTGGAACTTTTCTGACAAAGGTTGTATACAGCCCCTGATGATGTAAAGAAACTCTCTTAACAAGATCTGTGTTCCACGAGGGAACTAATTACAGAATCTTCCTCTCAATTGACTATGTGACCTTCTTCTTGTGCAAATCAACCGCGTATCATGCTAGACAGTACCCCATCCTACTCTAGTTAGCTGAAGATTCTGTTCCTATAGTGAAGTAAACAATTGACCTGCAACTCAACCAACGCATCATCCTTCTCAATCTGTTGAAACACATAACTAGTCTCAAGAACCTACTATCAAAAGCATAAATTTCCCAATTTAAATAAAAAAGAGCTTTACATTCAGATTCTTCATCACAGTTAAATTCAGAAAAAGACAAATATAAAAGTGGAGATAATTAATTCACAAAACCTAAGAAAAAGAAGAAAATATATAAAAAGTGAAGACAAAACAAACACCATACATGATAATGAAGAAAGTGGGAGATCTTATTGTATCCATAAAATATACTATTACTAATAACCCTGAAAAGGTGTCTCTTACTTATGAACAGCTGGAAAACTTTCCTGAAAATTATTTTAGCTCAAATAACCCTAATATTATAGCCAAGCTTGTACTGATGACATCCAATCTATTCTTAAAATGCTAAATAAAGATAACCTTGTTCTGATTGAAAGATCAATGAAAAACAGAATGGCAAGAATAATTAATAAATGAAAGAGAAATAACGAATTACCAGAAGAGTCAGGAACAGATATCTCTTAATAAAATCATTTTTTTATAATTTTTAAGAATATTCTACAATGGAATGCAAGTGGGTTCTATTTCAGATAAGAAAGACTGTAATTATTATGTGTAAACCACAAAAACCTAATAATTTGCATTCAGGAAACAAACTTTAAAGCCAACGATGTAGATGATATGACGAGATATGAATGTTTTTATCAAAACCGACAAACATCCTGCATACCTAGTGAAGGTGTAGCAAACTATGTTAAAGATTTCTTGAAAGTAAAAAACCTTGACATCAAATATAATATCGAGATAGTAGCTCTTATAATTCTAGCTCATTTTCCTGTGTAGGTTTGTAACATTTATCAATTATAGTAGTTATAAATTTGAAGATAATGAGATTGTAGACATAATCAAACTACTCCCCAAACCTTTTGTGCTACTTAGAGATTGTAATTGTCACAGCGCCTTGAGATAAAAAAATAAATGACTCTAATGGCAACTCCTTGGAAGCTATTATCGAAGAACTTGATCTGACACTACTAAATGATGAAAAACATACTCACTTTAATGTGAGCAACAGCAGCCTCACTGCTATTGATCTACTTAATATTCCACTGAGATGGCACCAAAATGCCTTTGGTATGCCTTGAATGACCCGCCCAACAGTGATCATTTTCTCATCTTCATTGATACCAGTAACCTATATCCTCACCAATCCCATTTAAGAATTCCCGAAGTTGAAGTACAACAAAGCTAACTGGTCTTAATACAATATCTGATCTCCATGTGGTTGAATAAAAATTATATTTTTCAAGGTAATGATGTAAATATTGACATTATTATTAATACTTTCTCATTAATCGTTTTAAAACCTTACAATGATTCAATTGAGCCTTGTAAATCTTCAAAAAGGATAAAGCATTCCCTTAATGGAACGGAAAATGTAGGGATGCCAAAAAGTGATCCAAGCATTCTTTTAAAAGATAAAATATATGGTAATAAAAAAAGTGAAATTGAATACCAAAAAATTAAAACTGCAGCAAGGAGAGTTAAAGAAAATAAAACCTGATTATCATCAATCTAACATCAACAACTTCAAATTTTGTAAGAACGAGAAAAAACTGAATCTTTAATGATTATGAAGATATGTGCTCTCAATACAACATCAATGCTCTCCCTAGATAAAACAAACAGAAGACTACATTTTTAGGTCTCAAAAATTCTACCCCTGTTCTGATAACATCCCATACATTCTCCCCGAGAAACTATAAAATAATGAATTTCATGCACTCTTGAATATTTACATTATATGAGAGATAATGTCTTTCCTCATAAATGGAATTCTGGTATGACCATTCCAATACCCAAACCAAAGAAAGATCAATTAACTAGTGATGCTACAGAATGGCACAGACTTTCTCGTAGGAAAGTTTTCTAACTTCCTTAGTGCGGACTCACTTTACGGTCTTGCTCCATCCTCTTGCCAGCTGCCATCTATCGCCGTCCAAAGTACATTTTTTTGACATTTTCTCAATTTTTCAGTTTCTTAAAAGTAGAACTGAATTATTACTTTAATAATATTAAAGAAGTGTACAACCTAGTCATAAATGGCAATTTTCATTGAAAAAAAGGAGTTGTTTTTAAGAAAATGGCGTTTAAGATTGATTGATTTTCTCGTGTTTCCGAGCGCGTCAACTGCTTTGGTCATTAGTCCCGTTAGTGTAGTGCATGTTTTTTTCGCGGGAGATGGCGGTCATCTTCCCCCGCTGGATGGCGAGATCCGGCGCCGACCTACCGTCGGCTAGTGGGGTTTTCCCCCTAACCAGGACTCTCCCACCAGCGGGGCACCGCCCCATCCGGGACAAGCTCTAAGCTCCCGATCGGTCTCCCGAAATATGTGGTAGTGTAGTGCTTGTTAGTGTAAGTGTGTGTGTGTAAGGGGAGAGGATAGGACTAGGAAGAGGAAGGACAGATCGCGCGCGGTCTGTGGTCCGTTTGTTAGGGTACTGCTCCGGCATTCGCCTGGTGATGATCGGAGAAACCACGGAAAACTACCGATCAAGGCAGCCGGCCGCTAGAATTTTCCTCCAGACAGCGACTGAATTCGACCTAGCTGAAAAGCTAGTGTCGAAAATGCTGCCGCCGTGGGGAGTGGGAACCTAGGACCTCCCGGTCAGAGGCGCTGCAGTGACATCAGTTGATTCACTGAGCTACCGCTCCCGGTTGGCGTTTAAGCATTACTGCAAATGTGAAATTGGAAGCTCTTTATCACTGAAAATATTTGAGTTTCCGAAAAATTGAGTTTTCATTTCAAGTCATTTGAGACACTTTAATTCACAAATGCAATAATGTTTACCAATCGCTGAAGCGATAGCTTTAGAAATATGCATATTAACGGCGAGAGGTATTAAAAAAATTATGAAAATGAGGAATTTTGAGCTCTTTTTAATTGAAAACTGTTGGGTTTTCGACAAACTTTATATGACATTATTTAAACCACATGTACTCATAAATACAATAATGTGAACAAATTGTGGCTAATGTACATATTACGGCCTAAAAGAAAGTAAAAACATTATATTCTTGTAATTTTTTAAGAAAAAAGGATTGATCAATATAGCTTTTATGTCATTTTATAGATAGCATTTAGCACTATCACTACCAAAATTGTAAAGAAAAAATTTGAGGCCATTTTTCGGAATATCTTGTTTTAGTGATATTTTAATATTGCTCATATTGCACCCAATATTGCCTGAAAACTACTAAAATTTTCAAAAAATGTACATAACCTTAATGAAAAAACTAATTTTGGAGAATAAATTTCAACTGAAGGAAACATCTCTATCTTCAATTTTGTAGTTATAGGAAGACGCCGGAAAATTCACACTTCTTCAATTTTTGAAAATTTAGAGTTAAACCTGAAAATCGGACTATGCTACCTTTATAAGTGTAACTTACCCCATTCTTTCAAGAAATTGAAAGAAAAAGATGGTGCCAAATTTTAAAAATGTATTTCGTGCTTCATGTAAAGTACCCCAAATTTTAATAAGTTTTTCAAAATTTCAAAGCTTCACCTAGAGCCAGGACTCTCTTCAATTTGGAAAAAATCCCACGTGTGGTTTAGGCGCTTGTATTGTTCACAGACCAGTACACGAACAGACGGATGTTTGGGGGGAAAACACATTTTCGATGTCAGGGGACCCCAAAACGTGTATTTCAGTTGAAATCTCGAAATCGATTTTTTGCAGCATTACATAACGTACATCTCTATAGTACGGATATTCCGTGTATATATATATATATATATATATATATATATATATATATATGTACGTATGCGAGAAAGTAATGTGTTGAGTGAATAGGCGTCTCCACCCCTCTGTACGCGTGGCGACTGGCAAAGGCGGAGCAATCGCCATGACGGACACCGTTTTGCTGCACTCACTATTGGATCCCGATGAATGTTTTATACGTGGGTGCGAAATGGCGCCTGTTTTCTTAATAGATACGACTGCGACAGCGTATGCAGTCCGCAAATGAAGCTACGTAGACGGAGATCCTGTGATCGAGACAGGACGGTCAAGTACACAGCTGTGTTGGACGAAGCCACTGTCCGGATGAGAATGCTAGAGGCGGCTCTTCCGTGCTTTCCTGTTATCAATGCCTGGCTAATGTCGCATATCTTGAACGATGGGATTCTTCGTTCGCCCGCAGTTCGCCCGCGATTCTTCCTTCTCCGTCCAGGCCCGGCCACATTCCCTTCCTCAGGATCGATGGATGGTCCGATTGATTATTTTATTCTTAAATGGCACATTCGCCATTGATCGAGAATCTCAAAAGCATGGAACACCAGCTATTCTACAAGACTCCTTAATCAATGAATAGATCTTGGGAAAACAGAAGTAGGTGAAGAAATGTTTTAATGAATGACTCAGTTGTAAGAGTGAACGATAGAACAATGATCTGTAAATTTCAAGTCATTACAAATGGAAGAAAAGTTAGATATGATGAAATAATTACTGAATTTATATAGTTTTTATTAATATTTCAAGAAGTTTGCGAGTCTTCAAAGTTTTAAATGAATAATAATTAGAAAGATACGCAAAAGGTCCGTCCGTCTGCCTGTCTGTCCGTCTGTTCGTCCGTGCGTCCCTCCGTCCATCCGTCCGATTATAAACGACACTAGCGCGTAAACAATTCTTAAGATTTTTTCCTAAATGAATACTTCCAGATCGCTCGGGCCCGTCTCAAAACTCTGAGATTTTAATAAGAATTTTGGAGGTATTTTACACGAAATATCCGAGACATTTTCAAAAATTTCTCAAAAATGGCTCCAATTTTTTTCTTTATATTTCTTAAAAGAATAGAATGAAATATACTTATAAAGATTGCATTGGCCCGATTTTCACCGTTAACTTTGAATTTTCGAAGTTTGAATTTTTTTCGGCGACTTCCTTCAATTATATTGAAGTTAGCAACCTTCAAATGAAATTGGTTCTCCATAAACAGTTCTTGAGTTAATGTCATGTACATTTTTTAAAAAAATGTTCTGTAGTTTTTTCCGCCAGTTTTGAGTGTCATTTAGGAAATATTAAAAAATATTAAAAACAAGAATTTTTCAAAACGACTTAAAACAAATTTTTTTCGGTTCTTCAATTTTCTGAATAGTTAGTAGTATCCGAATAGTAGAACTGAAAATTTCGGAAAAAATCCTGAAAAAAAGCAATAGTTTAGGCACTGGTGGTGTTCACAGACGAAGACGTTTTGGCGTATGACACTTTTTCAAACTCACAAATCGTGAATTTTGACTACACAATGAGTTCAAGGAAGTAATTTATTACATTTTGAAACAAGATTTATCTACTTCTGTGTAAGGGCTCCCCAATATTAATTCTTCTGTCGATAAATCGCCGTTTTTTACCGCAGCATTATATAACTTTATATTACGTATATTACTACGCATATTACTACGTGTATACAAGAGAAAGTAAAAATAATATTTTTTACAGTCTGTTAAAGGATTAAGATACAGTTGAAGGGTCAGTTTAATTATGTAAATGCATTTTGTACAAAATTCAGTGTGTCACTTCTCGCATTCCGCCATGCATCTAAATAATGAAAACGTGATGTTTTTGATTAAATCTGATCTGATAGGTAGACCCGCTGTGGACACATTCTCTTTAAAGAACTGAGCCGACAAGCTGTGGTTGCAAATAGCGATTTCACTTCATTTCGTCAGCCGGATATTGAAGAAGCAAAATTCATACGTTCACTTTCCAGGCAGCGCGCATTTAAATAATATTTCAGAAGAGTTTTACAGATCTACAATGATAAATATTTTCAGATGAATGTTGTTACACTGCCTTTTCTTACATTTACTAAGGTAAAGTTACATATATTAAGGATACATATACTAAGGTAAAGAGAGTATCTGAAAAGTTTTTGCCTGCCTTATAGAGTTCATATTTGAAGTAATTTGTTATTCAAATTTTTAATTCGTCGTATAAATATTGTTAATTTTAAATAATCAATTTATTTAACAGTACAGTTTCAGACAAGTTCAAAATATAATCAGATTAATTAATGTCCTATGACCCGTTTTTGTGATTGGGGCACTAATAAAGAATCAATGTAATGTTTCAATTTGGAATTGAGTTTTTTCATCAGTTGAAACTATTTTCTATAATATAATTCGGCAGAAACTAAAAAGAATGTTCGTGAGCATGCGAATAAACGCGATATCTTTGCGTAATTCAAACTGTATAAATCATTATTTATTTTGTTGTTCTTGGCTTCAAAAACAACGATTTTACTCTCCAGAGAAATTAAAAACCTTGATTTGCTGCTGCGAATTTCAAACTATTTCACTGCTAGTAAAATTACATCGAAATCATGTCAGTATATTATGAATCTCTTGACAATCATCATATTAAAACTAGAAAGAATTAAATAATTTGCTCTGAACAATGTGGTCATTTACTACGGTTCTGCTGAAGAAAATTGCAATATTGCAATATGATATCAGTTACTCAGAAGAACCAACCCTCCGTCGTATTTTCCATAAGTATAGTATGACAGGGAAGTGACAATTTAATATTTAAATATTTCGTTATAAGTTTATCTCTTTTTTTTATAATTTCCACTTCTGTCGTTATCTCGGAAGGTAAACATTTTCACTTCTTAATACAAATGTTTCCTCCATTTTAACAGAAAAAGCTTCACGAAGTATACACTGGTGAGGTATATGTATTCTGATCCTAAAGAGAAATACCTGAATCGCACACGTCGGTCATAGCGAACAGCGCCGAGTTCCGCGGCGGGGGTTCGCAATGCGGAATGCAATGGGCACGTTTGCCTGGCCGCGGAGGGCGCAAACGAGCCTTGATGTGACGGCAGGCGTACCAACAGCGCTACGAGCTGCTTGTTGACAGCCGCCACTCACTACGCTGGCCCGCGCGCCAGATGCGTCCGCTACAACGTGAGGGCTACGCACCCTGGACCGAAAGGGGCCAAAGACCGCGCATCGAAAACAACATTCTGCGTTGGGATCGCCAGCGGATTATTACCTTTTTACAGGATATTCCCAAATTCACCACGAAACACATTAGCCACATTTGACCAAGGCATAGGAATTATACCCTTAGATGACGACCTCAATCATTCTTCTCTATGTTTACAAAAACATCGGAATAAAATGGAAAATGGCCGGATCGATTTCACCGTACTCAAGGCTCTGCGAAATTTTCTCAAAAAATACTTCATTTTTTTAAAATTGTTTTGCTCGACTTCAATAAAGTGCGCTTGTAAAAATTCTATAGGTTCGATTTTCAATCAAACATCACGAATTCCGTAAATACCAAAAGTTTAACATTTTTGGAACAGCCAGCAGTGCTGCTGCTGCCGCCGCCACTACTGCTGCTAGTGTTCCTAATGCTGCTTCCTAATGCTACATTTTTGATAAAGTCTGTTCTTCAAAATATAGATATTTAAATACTGTCATGTATAATTTCTTCGTGAATACGATGATTTTTGCATAATTTTGAGTAAAATCGTTTCGAACCTGCCCTATATGTTTAATATTGCCGTTAAATAGTTCATTCTTAAGTTATTCTATTCCTCAATATTACATCTTGAAGCCACTTTCTGAATCATTTTTGAAATCATCAGAAATTTTTGCGTAATTTGGTGAATATAATGATAACGTTCAATTCTTTTTTCAAACGGCCCTAAGCGTTAATTACTGGAACTAAATATTTCTCTTTCTTTCCCTCTATTCCTCGATATTGGACCTTTAAATGATTCCATGGACCATTTTTTAAATTATTAGTTGTTTTCGCGACATTTTCAGTGATATCGGTGAATATTTTCAAGTGCTGGCTGAAGTGTCTGTAGGATGGAATATGAATTATTATTACATTACTTAGCCGTGACACAAGCATATGAGGAAGTATCTGCTGCTGTAGCATGACTCGTATTTGGAATTCCCCTCGTTTGGCAGTATGCAGCGGTGGCAGCGCGGTCGCACGGGCGCCCATTTCTGGTGTAGTTTTGTGGTAAGCGACCTATTGATCGAAAATTCCAGAAAATCGGGGCCACAGAGGATTACGGCCAATATTGCCCGTGCCGGCTTATGGTGTAGAGAAAGCTTCGGAAATAAGCCCTGGCATGACTTCGCTGTGTGGTAGCTTCATTGTTCACTCGTGCGTGTGTCAGGGCATTTTTGTGTCTTCCCTTCTTCCATTCATTCCCTTTCTCTACTGTTACTTATTAACTTCATTAGCTTTGCATCGTAAGTTCCATTTTTACAAACTCGTTATCTGTTAATCTATTATTTTTTTCCATTTGAAAGATTTATTTCGAAAAATAAATATCTAATTTGGTTTCAGGCTCAACAAAACTGAAACAAATTACTTACTTATTCTTCCAACCTATCTGTATTTACTATTCACACCAGTCCTTTAGCTACATGGAAAATATAAAAAACCATTACTGTCACATTACATTTTCCAGTATCGATGACCTGTAAACCATTCCATCCCTGTCGCCACTTAAAAATTACAGTTACAGAAATAACGTCTAATTTTATCAGCATAAAGCTCGGAGTAATTGATGCATTAAATGGACTTTGGTATTGTCCAAAATACGTGCAAAAAGAGAAATATATTCATATATTTTAACTATACACTATCCTCGATGAGTTATTTTGCAAAGTTTAAGAGATCCCTTTTATTAGGGATAGTTTTTATTGTTATAAAACTACATCTTGTTACAATTAATATTATGATAGGACGTTTAGGTAACGTTGTTCTGTTACCATCGTCTGATACTGAAACTTACATCACACATGCAATTAGCAGATAGAAATTTGAAAATCATTCACAATTTAATAAAAGAGACTAGCGTACCCCAGCGAGAACTCTCGCATGCTAAACCCCACCCTCTTCTCTATTTTTCATTTCCATATTAAGCCTGTAATATATCTTTTTATTCAAGACCCTGTTATCCTCCATCGTTTGTTCTATATGCCACCTTGTAATTGATAACAATACAGTACACCATTGTCAATACAAATCATTCTTAGCTAACGTTATTGGCGAGCAGAGAGGTACATCCGTGCAATTCAATCGCATAGAATATCAAGTAATTAGTTTAATTTCACACACAGTTGCAGATTCTACAGGCTCTGAACAGGTGGAGTAGAATCAGGAAGTGTCGAACCAACAAAAATGTAATAGAGTGTTCCAGAAGATCTCATTCCGTAGATTATGGCATAAGAAACGTTTCTTTCAGGCTTTTGAACTCAAAATTTTAGTTTTTAAACGCTTTATTTAGGCGTTATTTGACGATACAGATTCAAAAATCAGGCAAAGTATTGTGGGTTGCATTTCACATGAATATGTATGTACTACGTTATATTATATATTTTTAAACAAATCCTTCATATTTTTCAGTGCAATTTGTCATGTCTCCGTGAAATTCTATTGCTTTAGAGACTTCAGTTATAAAGATTAGTTACGTGTGAGTCGCAAAAGGTATGTATACTACTGAAATAATATAGGGAACTATACAATGACCGATAGTTAGCCTAAGAAAATATATAATATTATATAGTGTTATATCTCTATTAATGTTTGTACCAGGCATTTTATAATTCTCTAAATTAATTTATGATATTATTAACGTTTTAAAATTTTTTGGATCTTTTTACTCTGGAAAAGATATTTTTACGTTAATTGTGATTTGATTTTGTTAATAACATCATAATCAACATTGTGTGGAAGCTATTATAACTGTAAAACATATAGAACGACGGTAAAACAATTATTATATAAAGAACCAATCGTTCGTTTACCGTTACAAATAAGTTTTCTATAATTCGACCACGAAAATATCTAGTTTTTGAAATGTTAATTTCTCGCTTTTTAAAATTTATTATTATTATTATTATTATTACTATTATTAGTATTATTTTTTCAACTTTCAACTATTAATAGTTAAATTGTTGGGAAGGAATCCTGAAACGCAAGAAAGTGTGCGCAGATGATTTTCTCCCCCATACGTCACATACAGTTTTTGACTAAATAAATAAATAAACCACAAAACTGTTCAAAGTTCTTTTATTTAAATAATGAAGAAAGATTTTATCCAATGCCATGACTACCTCCATCACAAAGGGCAAGGACGGATCCTTTGGAGCTTCAACAGGCTGGAGTTGTGTCCCGCTGGGGGGAGATAATTGGAGGAGAGAAAATCCGCAATCCGACGTGTAGTTCGGCGCTGATTTTCACGTTCTAGTAGAAGAGGAACACCGCCACCCTTGGCTATATTATGCCCTTCCCTCACCGGACTACTTGCCAAAGTAGCGAAAACACGGAATACTCACTTACACATGAACCACAAACCAGAAAACGAATATATCATTTACATATTTACGAAAACTTTTCTCAAATATCACGCCGCAAGGGGCAAGAACGGAAACGCCCAGGCAACTTATCCGAATCTGTCAGCCTAAGAGCGTAGCTAAACCACTTCTCGGAGGATGGAAGATGGGAGGTTCAGATTCCACACGCAGCCACTCAGCATCTTCGAATCCCGGCGCCGTCGATAATCTGAAACTCGATTTGCTCCCAGCGCACAAAGGATCGCCCCTCCCCCGCCGCCGCCGCGCGCGCCCGCGAACACTTTCCGGAACTTGGAAGTAGTGCGTCCTCAGTCGCCTCGCACCTCAAGGCGGCGGCGCCCCCCCCCCCCATCCCGCTCCTCGGAAGCTTTTCGGAGAATATCCGCATATGCCGCTTTTCCCTTCGTTGCAAAGCCGCTGCTCAAAAGAACTGCCCCGGGCCGCGCGGACACCTCCAAACTCGCGAAAGGACTGGGAGGGGGAGGACGGGAGGACGGGCGCGTTTCTTTGGCGGGGATCCTCGTTTTGAGGACCAGACGACGCGAGGACGGAACAAGCGGGCGGGGCGGAGTCCTCGAGTTCCACAGCACAGGCCCTTAGGCCTAGGGTAGGAGCTGTTAGCGGCGCAGGGGATAGGGCTGCGGGGCGGGAAGTTGGACCGGGCATGTTGTACCAAGTGGAAGTATCGAGAAGGGTTTGAAGCATGGAGGTAGTAGTGAAAGAGATGGAATTTTTTATTGTTTTTATCTTCTGCATCGACATAAATACCTTTTTAAGAATGTTAGAGAATATTTTAAGGATTCGGACTTCTCCAACAATTCGGGCTCACAAGTAAGTTAAATACCTCAGTGTGCCTACATTAATTGATAATTAAAATGTTTTACTGTTATTACTACTGTTATTATTGATCTTATTTCTATTCATTTTTTATTATTGCTGTTTTTAATAGTTGTGTAGATACCTCCAGGGAATATCTGCACCGAAAACATTTAACACCAGAAATGTAGAATTTTGTAAAATGTAAGAATAAATGAGCAGACGAACATTCTACCCTCAACGTATCTTACCACCGCTCAGAATTGGTGTGTCCTATAACCTTGAAATCTCTCAAAAGCCCTTAAAAGAATAACTTAAACAAGAAGACTCAAAAAGATCTCATTTCGTAGAATACTGCTCAGGAAACATTACGCGTGTTCTGTGAGAGTGCTCAAGTTGGGATTAAACAATATTACATAAACTTTATTCTCGTATTTTAATACGAGATTTCCAATTTAATTTCGCCCAAATATTTCACATGAGCTCATTTGGATAGGTTTTTGGCAATGCAAATAACGATGAATATAAGTGGCTTTTGTGGCATTTACAATAAGTGTTAGTGAATAACGATTTTTCGGTTCTAAAGAACGTAATTGTTTTCTCCATACCAAAACCAGACACGAAGCTTCGATTAAAAATTTTCTCGTAACTCCTGGAATTCATTGTATTCTTCCTCTTTTTCGCTGGTCGCTTACCCATTTATTTCTCTTGGCAAGAAATGGGCATCGGAAACGAAACCTCGCGGCATCGATTTCATTCAATCTCCAAACCATTAATGTTGCTTGATAAATTAGTGTTGGGGCGCTACTATCAAACGGCTGAAATTATGGTAGGGAGTAAATCGAGAGATTCGATTAAATATTGTAATCTTGATTTATCGGCTCAGCGTATAAATTGAATTTAGCTACACTGTATCTTTGAGGGTTCCGCATCCCTTTAGCACAGCTTACGTAGTTAGTACCAGTGCGCTAGTCGCTAGTGTGCTAAAGCTTTGAGTGTCGAGTTACATCCAAACGCTGGAAGGGGCATTAATGCAGCTCTGTCGTTTGGACGTCGGTGACGAATTAGCAAGAGCACAGAACAAATAGACCTCTTTCATTGTGACTACAATGTATATATTACTGTAACATCTCCGAACACTTAATAAGAGTTATCTCCTATTTCAAATCCCACATCCTAGAGAGTAGTCACAAATGGACGCGCATCAGTGAAATATGAGTCTGCTTTTATGCTTCGTGGTAATTGGTGCCTTGTAATCTTACTTTCCTCCAAGCATTAATTGAATCTTAGCTGAGTAACTACGATTATTTGAATACCTTCATCTGAATTGTATTACAATATCCAGAAAACCAATTGATATATTTGTGATGCTTAACTTTCCAGATTATTTTAACATCTTCTGCCTGCTCTGATTACTTCTATCATTTCATTCCGTCAAATCACATTCTTTACGTGCGTCCACGAAGTTCTTTCCCACATTGAAATAATACGGGATTTGCACTTACTTCAGAGCGCTCCGTAGCAGAAGTGACAGAAGTACGCATAGCTGAACCGTTTAGAAAAAATATTTCCACTGCGCATGCGCTGAACGTTTGATTGATCCATCAAAAGTTTGATCCATAACCATGCGCATCTGCCAATCACCACTACACAATAAGTTTTCTACCAATTAGGGACAAATTAAACATGTGTAAGTTCGTTGTATAAGACATCTCCACACGTGTTTATTGGCAAACTTGATCTTCGTCCCCCTTACAAGCCCTTAAAAGCTCGTATCATTTTCTCCGTGACACCTGTAGAGCTCGCGAGCTGCGTCAACATTATCCAAGGAAGAATGGGGCTTTGAACCATCGGAACGCCAATTATTTGCACTGTTGGAGACAGTGGGGATGTGCGGCGAAAAGATGGTAACAAAAAAAATCGACATAATGTCATTCAATATTTTCTGAGTTCTTCCGGAGCCTGTAGGAATGACTTTCTAAGAGCTTTTCTGACAATTAAATATATTAGTGGAAACTGTTTGAGGATAATTAAATACACAAATTTGAAAAACTCACAAATTAATTGTTCAAACCGCAATGCGCTTCCCTTCATTAGTGCAGAGATTGACATTTTTTCACGAGTTTCAGTTTGAATCAACTAAACACAAAGTTTGTATCACAAAAAAATGTTTCGCTTTTTCTATCCAATTTTTCTTACCCTTCCTACTGTCCAATAACAAGCTACGACTCAGCTATATTAGGAGGCAAATTGCTGTGTCCATGTGCAATAAACCGCGAATTTACTATCACATAGCCTTTTTTATTATAATATGCTTTCAGTTATTTTCAATATTTGACGCATTTTGGAACTCTGTTGGACGTAATTCCATTCGTGGAATAGTCCTATTAATTACCACTCGTGCTTTGGAAATTCTCAGATAAATCCCCTTCCTCGCTTGGCGAGTCGGGGTTTTATCTACTATTTCGAAAGCACTCGTGGTATTACCTATGATAATTAGCCACGAATCCTGTGGAAAGAGCCTTGTTATTGGTTTTGTAAAGAGAACTGTTTTACAGGTTGCGAAAACGCGGAATCAAAGCGAATGTGAATAAGCCTCAAGAAATGTGAAAGTGCTAGCAAACGGTATGGATTCGCACGGTATTACATAAAATGAAAGAACCCGAAGGAGTTCTCTAAGCCATAAGGTTCCCAAGTAGTATTCAAGAAAACGAAAGAAAACAAAATACACAAAGGAGCTCCCAGAATTAAAATGCACAAAAATTGCATGAGAGCGAATGAATACGCAGATTTAAAGAATCCAACAAAAGAAACAAAAGAGCCAAAGACATTAACTCTGAAGGATCTAGAAATAACACGAAAGTGCTAAAAACTGTACAAAAAAGTAAGAAAGTCAGCAACAGCAACAATTTCCTAAAGCAGACTTAATAACATATTTTTTCATTTAAAAACACGTGACTTGTAGATTATTTATTTATTTATTTAGTCAAAAACTGTATGTGACGCGTGGGGGAGAAAACTAGATATTTTCGTTGCCAAATTATAGAAAACTTATTTTTAACGGTAAAGGAACAAACAGATTTGATTTTTCTGTATTGTTAACAAAATAGAAACTCACCCTAAGCTCTACTACCATTACAAGCAAAAGGAAAAGAAAAGGAAAGAAAAGCAAAAGAATTATGTACGTCACAATTTTGAATAGGGTCATAGTGACCAGCGCTGTGGCTTTGGGTACCGAGGTCCCAATCTCGTCTCTCAAGTGAGAACTTGTGGTGTACAAAACTGGTTTGTGACAAATTGCCTGAGAGTTTCCTGCTTCCTCTGACTCTCGTTTCAGAATTGTGTCATCCCTTTCACATCTTCACTTCATCATCATATATCATGTATTCACCACTTCTAAAGCTCAAATACAGGAAACCATCTCCCTAACGTAAATGTCCTCATTTTTTAGACGTCAATTGTAACAGTGAAGCATGCCTCTATGACTCCACGTATAAGGGACTTAAAGTTAAAACATATCTTTTTCATTTTCTGCAACAGTGAAATAGCTCAACAGGGTATTCTTCAGGTAATATGATAAATATCATGTTTGGAGATAGAAAACAACAATTCAATATCGACACAGTAGGTAGTTGTGGTGGAACGCAAGAAAACTACTGTAAGTTTTAGTCACTGTTCATAAAAAATATTAAATATTGAAAATATTTGTTTCTCAAAAACATTTTTTTGAAATGGGAATATGGAATCAAATTCATCAACACGGATTAAAATTTAGTTTTGATATCATTTTTCAAACCACTTTACTTCACATTTCAACCATAACAATCGGCTAGATTCTTATGTAAGATCAGAAATGCTTGAATAAGGAAATGTGTATGAATTTGTTGTAAACGTAAATTTATATTAAAGAGATTGTATAAATGGCATTTGCTAGACACAATTCGCAGCATTCTCATAGACTTTGCTTAGTTCATTCTATAAACTACGAGCTTGAGATTTTTCTGTCTCTAACCAATGGAATAATATATACACTTTATACAAATTATTAAATAGCAAGCTAAACCAGGCACAATTTAAGTCGATGGTTTCCTATAAACCGTCAAACGAATGTCATATTTCATATTCTTCTGTATTGTTTATAGAAGAGATAATAAAAACAATGGAATAATATATACACTTCATACAAATTATTAAATAACAAGCTAAACCAGGCACAATTTACAGTCGATGGTTTCCTATAAACCGTCAAAACAATGTCATATTTCATATTGTGGTGAATTGTTTATAGAAGATATAATAAAAACAATGGAATAATATATACACATTATAAAATTATTAAAGAACAAATTAAACCAGGTACAATTTACAGTCGGTGGTTTCCTATAAACCGTCAAAACAATGTCATATTTCATATTCTGGTGTATTGTTTATAGAAGATGTAATAAAAACAATGGAATAATAAAAATCATTAAATAGCCAGCCAGCAGTTGCCTCGGAGCGCCCTGAGCTGCCGCGAGGACGGGGCTGCGCGGTCGTTCCCGTGTTCCAGCGCGAGGCCTCCGGCAGAAGCTGCTCTGTTGTTCCTCCGCCGCTGGACGGTGCCACTGCGCTGTCTCTGGGAGGGAAGCCTAGGGTTCGCGACCCGGCGATGGCGTATTACGCGGATACGTGAACCATCGAGAAAATGTTTATATTTTTCAGCTCCCCCCGATGGGTAGTTAAAACCCCACCTGTAGTTTTGTTTCATCACGCCCAATTAAAAAAAATCATTTTTGACATTCTTGTACCCATAAAATCATGTACTCATAAATAACTAGTGGTGCTGCAGAATGAAACAGACTTTCTCGTGTTATTTTTCTATTTTCTTTGGTCTGGGGTAGCTTATCGGACTTGCCACATACTCTTGCCAGCTGCCATCTATCTTCGCCCAAACTACATTTTTTCCCACTTTTTCGTTTTCCTAATTGTAGAACCGAGATATTACGTCAAGAATATTAAAGAAGAGTAAAACCTCGTTATGAATAGTTATTTTATCGAAAAATTGGGAGGCGTTTATAAGAAAATAGCGTTTTTGCATATGAAGCGTTACAGAAAATTCGAAATTTGAAGCTCTTTTTTACACAAATCTACTAATTTTTTGATAAACTTAACTAGAAGTAATTTCAAGCACTTTCACACACATGTGCAATAACGTATACAAACTGCTGAAAATGTGCGTATTAAAGACATGAGAAATATTTTAAAATCATAATATTTGTGTATTTTTTAAGAAGAAAAAGAATACAGCATAATTAATTTTAGGTAATCCTAAACAGAGCTTAATTAGCGCCACCCGTACGAAAAGTTTGAAGAAAACAATTGGAACCGTTTTTAAGAAAATGACGTTTCAGATTTTCTGAATATTGGGAAATTTGAGCTTACTTTTAGAGAAAGCTTTTGAGTTTTCGAGAAACTTTATCTGACATCATTTAAAGCACATATCCTCATAAATGAAATAATGTAAACAAATCACCGCTAATGTAAATATTAACAACGTGAAAGACAAGTCAAAAAAATTAAATTGTGTATTCTTTGAAAAAACAAACGAATAGAGAACTAGAGGTGCTACAGAATGGCACAGACTTTCTCATAGTAATTTTTCTAATTTCCTTGGTCTAGACTGGTTTTACGGTCTTAACACATCCTCATTCCAGATGCCATCTATTGTCGCCCAAAGAACTTTTTTTTTTACATTTTCTCAACTTTTCATTTTCTTAATAGTTGAACCGAAATATTACTTCAAGAATATTAAAGAAGATTAAAACCTAGTCGTAAATACAAAATTTCATTGAAAAAATTGAAACCGTTTTTAAGAAAATGGCGATTAAGCATTACAGTAAATGCGAAATATGAAGTTTTCACAGGAATCAATTGAGTTCTCGAAAATCTTCATTAGAAGTCATTTGAAGAACTTTCACTCACAAATACAATAATATATTCAAATTTATGGAAATGTGCAAATTAACGGCCTGAGAGATACTTGAAAAAATTACATTTGTGTAATTTTTGAAAAAACAAAATGATACACAAAAATAAACTTTGTCATATTAAGCAGTATAATAAGCACTATCCATTGGAAAATGTCGAACCAACAATTGGGTCCATTTTTGAGAAAATAGCGTTTGAGCGTTTCCGAAAATGCGGAATTTTGTGCTCATTTTCACAGAAAACTGTTGTGTTTATGAGAAACTTTATTTGACATTATTTTAAAAACATGTACTCTTAAATATAATACAGTGAATAAATCGCATCTAAAGTAAGTATTACCGACCTGAGAGATAAGTAAAAAAAATTATATTTTGGTAATTTTTTGAAAAAACAAAAGAATATAGCATTATGGTGCTTATGTCATCGTATAGCGTTTGTTGTCACTAACCCTACTAAACATTTAAAGAAAATATTAGGAGCCGTTAAAATGTTCTAGAGTCCATTAAAAATATTTTAGCGGACTATAGAGTTTAGATTTTACCAGTGCTCATAAATCTTTGGATAAATGTATCCCATTTCTCCCACTTGTTTCATTTGTCCTTTTGACCAACTTCGTCCACTTTGTCCCCCATGTCCCATTTTCCCCCTTTATCCCCTTTTCCGTTTGCCTCTTGGCTCATTTTGTCCCCTTGTCCCATTGTATCCCATTTGTCACCTCTAATTTTGTCTCCTTGTCCCAATATCCCCTTGTCCCATTTTGTCCACTTCTCCCTTTGACCTAATTTGTCTCATTTGTCCTCTTAACCCATCTGTCTCCATTGTTCAATTTGTCCCCATTACCACTTTTCGTCCCTTTCTTCCCCTTTTCCAATTTTGTCCATTTTGTCCGCATTGTCCCATTTTGTGCCCTTGCTCTCTTCATCCTCCTTTCCCCGCATTGTCTCACAGGTCCCCATTTGTCCCCCTTTGTCCTTTTGGTCCTTTCGGTCCTGCTGCAATTATTTTAAAATGGTACAAAGACCCTGTACCAACAGCCCTCACTACAGAACATCGAGAGTAAAGACAAATCTTAACTCATGAAAGTGTGGAATGTTTGTTTTGAATAACTAGAAATAATAAAAACATTGTATGAAATAGGTCCTCTATTAGTCTTTAAGGACTTCTTACATAAATAACTATTAATGCATATCAGTTTTATCGACACTAGTTACATAGGTCAAATTCATCCGTTCTCTGGAGAAGAATTCTAGCGGCCGGCTGCTGCAATTGGTATTTTCCCGCATTCTCTCCTACCCACATCGGGCGAATGTCGCATTAGTACCCTAACAAATGGGCCACGGACAGCGCAACTTTTCCTACCACATGCTTTTCTCCTCCTCCCTCACTACACTCACACTTACGCGTACACTGCCATGTGCTACTCTACCACACATGTCGGAAGAGCAGTAGGGAGCCAAAAGTTTATCCTGGATGTGGCGCTGCCCCGCAAGCCGATGATATGTGGGTGCCGAAAACCACATTCCAGTTGGGAAGAAACACCGCCACCTCCCGGGATAATAGAAGCACCTTACTACACTAAGGCACTCACGCAACGTACGCAAGGTACTTACTACACTAACGACCATACTGTCATGCCAAGGATCATAGTCAATTTAGAACAGATTTTGTTTAACACACAAATCTCTATCTTCCGTTTTGTAATTTCCGAAAGTTTACTTTTTGCAATTTTCGAAAATACGGAGAATCAATGAAAATGAGACTGGAGTCATACCTTAAAGCGTTTCTTGTTTTATCTAAGAAGAAAATAAGAAAAAATTGGAGCGGTTTTCGAGATTTTTTTAGAAATTGCATAAATTTCAAGTACAAATTACGCAAAATCTACTGTTTATTAATTGTACTTTTTTAAAAACTTATCTTAAGTACTTAAGTAATTTTTCAGAACCGATTATGTTTAAGACAAAAATCTCTCTCTTCAATTTTCTTATTTTGAAATACTAATTTTATGCAATTTTCTAAAATACTGGGAGTTCATCGAAAATGGCCAAAACACCATTTTTTCGTCTTTTTATACATACGAGGAGAAAATATAAAGAAAAAAATTGGTGCCGTTTTTTAGAAAAAAATAAAAAATTGCCTCTATTTCTCACAAAATTTCGCGAAAAGTACTAAAATTTTCCAAAAATTTTACGTGACCTTATATCAACATCTGTCTTTAAAGAACAGATTTTATAAAGGAATAAATATCTATCTTCAAAATTTTCGTTGTTGGAAGACGCCGAAAAAATTGAACTTTTTCAATTTTCGAAAAATCAGGGGTTTTAGCGAAAATGAGCCCTCCATCATTTTTGTAACCCGTCCATAAGCTATCCGAAAACAAAATTAAATAAAAATTGTGGGCCTATGTTTTTGAAAATTTTGAAAATGTCCCAAGGACTTCATGTTAAGTACCCTCGAAAAGTAGAATATTGGTATCAAATTCAAGGGACCGTGACATCAACCAGATCAATTGGGGAATATCAATTTTGAAGAAAATCGGCTGAACGGTATAGGTTGGTTGACCACAGTCTGACAGTTGTTTTGCTGTCAATCAATTTTTCGAAATCAAGAATCCAAAAAATATGGATTCTTACTACGCAACATGTTAGAGGAACCAATTTACTACATAAAGGGACAAGATTTATCCACTTGATCGTTACCAGGGCCCTGCAATATTAGTTTTTCTCGCATCTTACAATACTTTCTCTATACTACTTCATAAGTTGTAGCGATAAATTAAAATCTCTTTTTCGGCATTAGGGGAGCCAAAAATGAGAAATTCCGTCTAAAACTGAAAAACCATTTTCCGCGATAATAGATAAATTTTTTTTAATTCTGCGTCTTGTAATATATTTGAAGTGATTTTGCTCAATGTATCTAGTAATTGACACTTGCGGCCAAAATAACCTAGTAATAATGTAAATATAAATGAAACAGGTAACAAGTGCATTTACTGATTACAAACGAATAATTTCACAAAACATTAACGCTCATAAAATGAAGCAAATTTCTAGAAGCTATAAGTATAGCTCTAAATTTAACTTCATTAAGTTGGCGATTAACTGATGAACGTTTTTAAACCTTAAAAGTCTATTTCATATTTTGAGCTCAGTTGCAGATTCGACCTTCGTGCTTAGAACGGCAACACAGCGGTTAACGTGGCTGGAAACGGAAAATAATCAATCAATCAAAAGCCAAATCTGTCGAATCTCACCCGCTGTTGCATACAGACACCAGCGCATCACCACCGTCCTGACCATCATCTCTTTCACGCCGCCATCATCTCGATCCCACTACACCGTCCCCACGATCAGTGCGTGCCACAGCGTCACCACAATCAGTGCGTGCCACGCCGTCACCACGATCAGTGCGTGCCACACCGTCACCACGATCACTGCGTGCCACGCCGTCACCATCAGTGCGTGACACACCGTCACCATCAGTGCGTGCCACACCGTCACCACGATCAGTGCGTACTACACCGTCACCATCAGTGCGTGCAACAGTCACCACGATCAGAGCGTGCCACGCCGTCACCACGATCAGTGCGTGCCACACCGTCACCACGATCAGTGCGTGCCACACCGTCACCACGATCAGTGCGTGCCACACCGTCACCACGATCAGTGCGTGCGACGCCGTCACAACGATCAGTGCGTGCCACACCTTCACCACGATCAGTGCGTGCCACGCGGTCACCACGATCAGTGAGTGCCACACCATCACCACGATCAGTGCATGCCACGCCGTCACCACGATCAGGGCGTGCCACGCCGTCACCACGATCAGTGCGTGCCACGCCGTCACCATGATCAGTGCGTGCAACGCCGTCACCACGATCAGTGCGTGCCACACCGTCACCATCAGTGCGTGCCATACTGTCACCACGATCAGTGCGTACCACACCGTCACTATCAGTGCGTGCCACGTCGTCACCCGCATCAGTGCGTGCCACACCGTCACCACTATCAGTGCGTGCGACGCCGTCACCACAATCAGTGCGTGCCACGCCGTCACCCGCATCAGTGCGTGCCACGCTTTCACCACGATCAGTGCGTGCCACGCCGTCACCACGATCAGTGCGTGCCTCACTGTCACCACGATCAGTGCGTACCACACCGTCACCATCAGTGCGTGCCACACCTTCACCACGATCAGTGCGTGCCACGCAGTCACCACGATCAGTGAGTGCCACACCGTCACCACGATCAGTGCGTGCCACGCCGTCACCACGATCAGGGCGTGCCACGCCGTCACCACGATCAGTGCGTGCCACGCCGTCACCATGATCAGTGCGTGCAACGCCGTCACCACGATCAGTGCGTGCCACACCGTCACCATCAGTGCGTGCCACACTGTCACCACGATCAGTGCGTACCACACCGTCACTATCAGTGCGTGCCACGTCGTCACCCGCATCAGTGCGTGCCACACCGTCACCACTATCAGTCCGTGCGACGCCGTCACCACGATCAGTGCGTGCCACAGCGTCACCACGATCAGTACGTGCCAGGCCGTCACCCGCATCAGTGCGTGCCACACCGTCACCACGATCAGTGCGTGCCACGCCGTCACCCGCATCAGTGCGTGCCACGCTGTCACCACGATCAGTGCGTGCCACGCCGTCACCACGATCAGTGCGTGCCATACTGTCACCACGATCAGTGCGTACCACACCGTCACCATCAGTGCGTGCCACACCGTCACCACGATCAGTGCGTGCCACACCGTCACAACGATCAGTGCGTGCCACGCCGTCACCACGATCAGGGCGTGCCACGCCGTCACCACGATCAGTGTGTGCCACACCGTCACCACGATCAGTGCGTGCCACACCGTCACCACGATCAGTGCGTGCCACACCGTCACCACGATCTGTGCGTGCCACGCCGTCACCACGATCTGGGCGTGCCACACCGTCACCACGATCAGTGCGTGCCACAACGTCACCATCAGTGCGTGCCACACCGTTACCACGATCAGTGCGTGCCACACCGTCACCACGATCAGTGCGTGCCACGCCGTCACCACGATCAGGGCGTGCCACACCGTCACCATGATCAGTGCGTGCCACACCGTCACCATCAGTGCGTGCCACACTGTCACCACGATCAGTGCGTACCACACCGTCACTATCAGTGCGTGCCACGTCGTCTTCCGCATCAGTGCGTGCCACAATGTCACCACGATCAGGGCGTGCCACGCCGTCACCACGATCAGTGTGTGCCACACCGTCACCACGATCAGTGCGTGCCACACCGTCACCACGATCAGTGCGTGCCACACCGTCACCACGATCTGTGCGTGCCACGCCGTCACCACGATCTGGAAGTGCCACACCGTCACCACGATCAGTGCGTGCCACAACGTCACCATCAGTGCGTGCCACACCGTCACCACGATCAGTGCGTGCCACGCCATCACCACGATCAGTGCGTGCCACACCGTCACCACGATCAGTGCGTGCCACGCCGTCACCACGATCAGGGCGTGCCACGCCTTCACCACGATCAGAGCGTGTCACACCGTCACCACGATCAGTGCGTGCCACACCTTCACCATCAGTGCGTGCCACACTGTCACCACGATCAGTGCGTACCACACCGTCATTATCAGTGCGTGCCACGTCGTCACCCGCATCAGTGCGTGCCACACCGTCACCACTATCAGTGCGTGCGACGCCGTCACCACGATCAGTGCGTGCCACAGCGTCACCACGATCAGTACGTGCCAGGCCGTCACCCGCCTCAGTGCGTGCCACACCGGCACCACGATCAGGGCGTGCCACAGCGTCACCACGATCAGTGCGTGCCACGCCGTCACCCGCATCAGTGCGTGCCACGCTTTCACCACGATCAGTGCGTGCCACGCCGTCACCACGATCAGTGCGTGCCTCACTGTCACCACGATCAGTGCGTACCACACCGTCACAATCAGTGCGTGCCACACCGTCACCACGATCTGTGCGTGCCACACCGTCACCACGATCAGTGCGTCCCACACCGTCACCACGATCAGTGCGTGCCACACCGTCACCACGATCTGTGCGTGCCACGCCGTCACCAAGATCTGGGCGTGCCACACCGTCACCACGATCAGTGCGTGCCACACCGTCACCACGATCAGTGCGTGCCACGCCGTCACCCGCATCAGTGCGTGCCACGCCGTCACCACGATCAGTGCGTGCCACACCGTCACCACGATCAGTGCGTGCCACATCGTCACCACGATCAGTGCGTGCCACGCCATCACCACGATCAGTGCGTTCCACACCGTTACCACGATCAGTGCATGCCACGTCGTCACCACGATCAGTGCGTGCCACGCCGTCACCACGATCAGAGCGTGCCACGCCGTCACCCGCATCAGTGGGCTCCCCGCTGTCACCACGATCAGTGCGTGCCACACCGTCACCACGATCAGTGCGTGCCACGCCGTCACCCGCATCAGTGCGTGTTACGCTGTCACCACGATCAGTGCTTGCCACACCGTCACCACGATCAGTGAGTGCCACGCTGTCACCACGATCAGTGCGTGCCACACCGTCACCACGATCAGTGCGTGCCACGCCGTCACCCGCATCAGTGCGTGTTACGCTGTCACCACGATCAGTGCGTGCCACACTGTCACCACGATCAGCGCGTTCCACACGGTCACCACGATCAGTGCGTGCCACACCGTCACCACGATCAGTGCGTGCCACACCGTCACCACGATCAGTGCGTGCCACACCGTCACCACGATCAGTGCGTGCCACACCGTCACCACGATCAGTGCGTGCCACACCGTCACCACGATCAGTGCGTGCCACGCCATCACCACGATCAGTGCGTTCCACACCGTTACCACGATCAGTGCATGCCACGTCGTCACCACGATCAGTGCGTGCCACGCCGTCACGACGATCAGAGCGTGTCACACCGTCACCACGATCAGTGCGTGCCACACCGTCACCACGATCAGTGTGTGCCACACCGTCACCACGATCAGTTCGTGCCACGCCGTCACCACGATCAGTGCGTGCCACGCCGTCACCACGATCAGATCATGCCACGGCGTCACCACGATCATTGCGTGCCACACCGTCACCACGATCAGTGCATGCCACACTGTCACCACGATCAGTGTGTGCCACACCGTCACCACGATCAGTTCGTGCCACGCCGTCACCACGATCAGTGCGTGCCACGCCGCCACCACGATCAGATCATGCCACGGCGTCACCACGAGCAGTGCGTGCCACACCGTCACCACGATCAGTGCATGCCACACCGTCACCACGATCAGTGCGTGCCACACCGTCACCACGATCAGTGCATGCCACACCGTCACCACGATCAGTGCATGCCACACCGTCACCACGATCAGTGCATGCCACACTGTCACCACGATCAGTGTGTGCCACGCCGTCACCACGATCAGTGCGTGCCACGCCGCCACCACGATCAGATCTTGCCACGGCGTCACCACGAGCAGTGCGTGCCACACCGTCACCACGATCAGTGCATGCCACACCGTCACCACGATCAGTGCGTGCCACACCGTCACCACGATCAGTGCATGCCACACCGTCACCACGATCAGTGCATGCCACACCGTCACCACGATCAGTGCATGCCACACTGTCACCACGATCAGTGTGTGCCACACCGTCACCACGATCAGTTCGTGCCACGCCGTCACCACGATCAGTGCGTGCCACGCCGCCACCACGATCAGATCATGCCACACCGTCACCACGATCCGCCTCCGCCGGCGACGGCCACCGCGCTCTGGGACGAGTTGAGCGGAGGAGTTCATCGATCGATCTACGACGAGAGCCGGATCCGGCGTTGCGGGGGTGGAACGGGGTGGGGTGGGGAGGGTACGTCTCGCGAAAACTCGGGCGAGACACCGCCGCGCCGCTTCAAAGGTCCCACCCCTTCAGCTTCTTTTCGGGCGCAGCGGCTGCCGCTGGCCGGGGACGGCCACGCGAGCTCCGGCAGCGGTCCGCAAAGTTCCGCAGACGACGCGACGCACGAACAGCGCAGAGGGAGAGCGGTAAAAGGGGGGGAATCCCCCGACGTATACTCAAAGGATATGAAGAAGGGTTAGAAACAATTTCACTTTGTTTTTATCCTAGAGAAATGTGTTGCAGTTCTTTAAGCATTCCAGTTCTAGCATCCAACAACGAAGAAAAAGACGTCATTGTTTCTTAGGAGAGTCAGCTAGACTAAGAAGGCGAACCAAACGAGACGAGACAGAGTGAATCGGACGAGAGAGAGAAAAAGAAATAGAACAGATGAACGAACGAAGTTTCGCAGACGACGCGACGCAGCAACGGTACAGAAGAAGAGCGTTAAGGGGAGGAATCCTGAAGAAATCCTCAAAGCATATGAAGAAGGGTAAGAAGCAATCTCACTTAGTCTTTATTCCAGAGAAATGTGTAGACGTTCTTATAGCATTCTAGAATTAGCATTCAAAACGGAACAAATGAAATTGTTTCATACTCAGATATTGTTTCTTATGAGAGACAACTGGCCTAGGAAGACCAATCAAATTCAATTGAAAGATACGAGAAAGAGGAAGGAAGTAAATAAGCTTAGGATAAATGAGGAAATGAATGGAAAAGCACAATGAAGGGGGTACAAATGATAAGAAAACGAATACAACAACATTGCTCTACCCCCACTGCCCTGCGGAAGCCTGCGTCATGACAGCCGAAACGTCGGCCTCTCAGCCCACTACGCGGCGCCACCAGGGCAGCCAACAAATCATTGACTCGAGCCGCGGAAGCTTACGTGTACAAGGTATACAACAATTTCTATCTTGAAGAACAAAGATATATGAGAAGAAAGGATATCATAAAGCGGATCAAGTAAGGCATATGTAATATGACAGACCAATGAGCATCGAACGATTTGGATAGCTGTTCAAAAAATAGTGGGCATTATGGCGCAAAGAAAGGATAAATATGAAGTTAAGATGGGGTTGATGAACAAGCATGTAAGGTTGGGTAAGTGAGTTGCGAAAAAGTAGAATAAATGTTGGCAGTTTAATTATATAACCGAGAAGATGAGTGGAAGGTTGAGTGGATAAATGAGGAGACAACAACAATCTTATGCAGCAAAGAAATCCACTACACACGAAAAAGATTTTCGTCCAAGATATAAAGATTTTCGTCCAAGATATATTGATCTATCTTCAAAGTAGTGGTGCTCCAAAAGCACATACTTTTTCGAATTATTTCTAACGGCTCAGCTATATTATACTACTACACGCCAAAGTGTTTTCAACAAGCAAAAAAAATATTTCCGCTTCGAAACCCGAACACAGACCCTCAAAGTTAAATTCTCGCCACTCATATCACTACGCCATAAGGCATGAACCTTTGTAAGAGCGATAAGTAATAATACTCGGAACCGTTAGGAATACAACGGTAAAAGAAAATCTCACTTGTCACACTGGTGGGGAAACAATAATAGGGTGTTTATAATAAGCATCCTATTATTCATTTATATACATAAATACAGAGTTTGTTTGGAAACTTCAGAGCGACGTTTCGGGGAACTCTTCCCCATCCTCAGGCTAGACAATTTAAAACAAACAAAACATAAAATATTATAAGAAGATACTACAAAGAAAAAATAACATTACAAAGAAAAACATATATAGCACTCGATATAGTAAAACATAGAGACTCGCCAATTTAAAACTAACAAAACATCAAAATGAAACCAAAGTAATATAAATATTTGCCACAGGGCGTGCAAACGCACGTCTGGCAAGGCAGTTACAACATGATTAGAACCCAATGTAAACTATCAGCTGACGGTTGGGAGGTGTTCTAAGAAAAAGGGGAGGTTTCAAACCTTTGAAACCTTTTGAAACCTAGGCCATCCGGATCCGACGCGAACTGCACACTATAATAGTCAAGACATGATTGTTTCAGTTCTAGCATTAGGGAGCCGAAAAATGAGAAGATGTGAAAAAATGTCCTTAGGGCGACAAAAAAAGGCATCTGGGAAAAGAATAAGGCCTAATTGAAAAGCTAGACCAGACTAAAGAGGTTAGATAACTAGTGAAAGTCTCTGCCATTCTATAGCACCACTAGTTTATTTATTTACCATACGTTGTTACATACGAGGAAAAACTTAAAATAAAAAATTTCGTACGAGTTTTGAGGATATATTTTTTTAGAAATTGCAAAAAGTTCAGACAAATTGAGCGAAATCAGCTCGTTTCTTTCACAAAATTGAACACAGTCTTTTTTAAAGAGCTGCTTTTTACAACAGACTTTGTTTAAAGCAAAAATTGCTTTTACAAATTTTGCACTTTTGAAATGTTCCCTTTTTGCAATTTTCGAAAAACGGAACGATTGCGGAAAATGGGACTAGCACTACATTTTACCTCCCTTAAAACATACGAGGATAAAATTTAACGAAAAAATGTTGAGCGGGTTTTGAGAAAAAATGCCTATATTTTTCACAAAATTACATGAAAACTACTCATATTTTCGAAATATTGAACATGAACTTAATGATCCGTCTTTAAGGAACAGATTTCATTAAGGAAAAAAATACTATCTTCAACATTACAGTTGTAGGAAGACGCACCAAAAATTTGCAATTTTCAAAAAATCTGTAATTTCAATGAACATGAGACCACCACCATTCTCTTAAGCGTTGTTTGAGCTATCCGAAGACCAAGTTCGATCAAAAACATTGGTGGCGTTTTTGAGAAAAGTTTGAAAATGTTTTTGACGCTTCATGTGAAGTACCTTCAAAAATTAAAATATCCGTTTGAAACTCCCTAAGCCACGACTTCATTCAAATCGATTGGGAACATCAATTTTGAAGAAAATCGGCTAAACGGCTTAAGCGCTAGCGTTGACCACAGAAGAACACACGTGGGGTAACGTTTTGCCGTCAATCGATCTCATCAAGCAGCAATCGTTTTTAATCAGACAGCCAAGGCGCGTCCGCGATTGGCGCGTCCCGCAACCTTGTTTTAGGCAAGCCGCAACCGAAAACAAATTAGGTTAACATTTTATTATTCAAATAAATATGTAGATTGTTTTCATAAATCTGTTGAGGCGACCAAGCAATGGATACATCAATCTTAGGATACATCATCTTATCTATAGTCTGCTCAGCTTACTTTGCGCATCATCCTCCAGTCTGGTAACACGTATCCTGTCAAAGTGTCGGTGCCTTATTGCTCTATTTTGTTTAGGAGTGAGTCAGTTTATTTCCCAACCACCAAGAAACGGAAAATGTATCAGAAAACAGAATCGAAATAGGAAACAGGAAAACAGAATTAATTTCATTTTGTCGGAAATGAAAAAAAAAGTTTATTGTTTCACTTTTTTGTATAACTTAGCTTTTAGACATAACTCAGCACTTGAATGAGCGAAATCAAATCATACCTGAGTTAGTTGGAAATTTAGACGGATTTTTATGTCGACTGAAAATTTTCAAATTCACCCTTGAAAAACACAATTTAATTCATTTTTACTCATGCAAAAAAATCATGTAAGAATACTCAGCCAGAGATCTCAGTTTTTGCATTCCACCTTTAAATATCTCTTTTTAATAACCAAATGACTTGTGATACATCACAGCAGGACGATAATATTCAATCATAAATCTGTGATTTGCGAAGTTACTCATTTTTTTCAGTCAATGTCAGAAACTGGCATTCCATTGTGGAGACTGATGTCAGAAGAAACCTTTCCAAAATACGTGACTTCAGCAGAAAAATAACTTCTATGTTTGGAAGCACTTAAATTTATGAGAGCAGTGCATTGAAATTGCAACAAGCCTATAACAAGTTTGAAGACCAAGAACAAACTACTTGCAGACGAAAACCCTTCCGGAACAATCTCCAAAAAAAACGTGGCGCTTCAGAATGGCACCGACTTTCTCGCGCAAGTTAGTTTCCTATTATCTTGAGTCTATCTTGCTTTTCGGATTTCCCACTCTCCTCCCAGTTGCTATCTGCCGGCGTCTAAAGCACCTTCCAATACCAATCGCAGAACCTCCCTCTCCTTGTAGATAAGGTGGGGATTAGGTAGAGGCGAGTGACTTGGAATGACCCTCACACTTTAAACATAACTTTAAACTTGTATGCTTTACGGAAGTGACCTATTGACATAGTGTACACCACGTAATTAGGCAGATATGGTCAGACGGACGTTTGAAAAAAAAGCACTATTTTGCTGTCAGGGAACCCCAAAACCGTATTTCGAAATTGATTCTCTCCAGCATAACTTAGCTCTCTCTCTCTCTCTCTCTCTCTCTCTCTCTCTCTCTCTCTCTCTCTCTCTCTCTCTCTCTCTCTCTCTCTCTCTCTCTCTCATATATACGTACGTACCGGGTCTTTTTTTTATTTTGGGGGCACCTGCTCTTGTTTTGTAATTTGGCAACCGCTTCTAAGGACCGGCGCTAGAGAAAGTCCCTCAGACTCATCGCTGCGTTCTGCGCATGCGCAGCTTGTATATTCCTAAACTAAAAATATTTCTCCGATTTCTCTCAGCTCTTTCCGTTATCACGAGACGACGTGACGGTCAATGTTTTCCGTTCGACGCTTAGTGCAAGTTAATTCATATTTCGCGCCAACTCGCCCGCCAGGGACATTCTCTAGTGCTGGTCCCTATATATTTGCCTCCATTGTAGACAGCCGTGGCTAGCATTTCGGGACAGACAGCACAGGAGGAGATAACTGCTAGTCCATACGCAGCAGCAACATCAGAAAATATCTCGTAAAACATCATTGCCAAGCTCTTCATCATTTATAACAATAATAATAATAATAATAATAATAATAATAATAATAATAATAATAATAATAATAATAATAATAATAAATATTTTGGAATCTGGGAATTAAACAAATAAGAAAATTTTAATAAAGATAATAAAATATTATTTCCTTAAAATGACAATGAACTGATATTACAGTAAATGCTCAAAGTCATCACCATTTGCACAAGACAAGCGTTTACTCTTTTTCCGGTGCAGTGACTGCAACACATTGAAGAGTTACAAGGAGAGAATTAGTGATTTAAGTTTCTGCCAACTAAAACAGACGCATTCTCCAACACCGAAATCTGATGGCAAGCGACTACGAGGGGGTCGCTGAAAGCGAAAGGGATGCCGAAGGTATCACACGCGTTGCCAAATTGCCAAAACAAGAGCAGGTGCTCCCAAATGGGGATTTCAAGATAAAATAGACTCGCTGTATAATAAAGCAAAAGACACTGTGAATATGTTTTTGCGGCAATTAATCGCGAAACTTGTGTAAGGACACCCCGTGCATCATCTACTTGCGGGGCCGATCTGGCCGGTGGTAGCGAGTTAAACGAGAGAGAGAGAGGGTAAAGAAAACCAACGACTGACAACGTACGAATAACGAACGGACATACAAAGTAACAGACGAACGCACAAACGGTTAGACGATGAGAAGAAAAGACGAACGAACACACGCATGAACGAAAGGGGGCGTACAAACGGACGAGCAAACGATCAGGCGGGCGGAAAAACGAACGGTCGAAAAGACGGACGGGCGGGCAGGCGGGCGGGCGAACACGCAAACAAACGAACGTCAGAGATGGCTCAGGGCCGCTGTTTTAGTTGGCAGAAATATGAATCACTTATTCTGCCCTTGTTACTCTTCAATGTGTTGCAGTCCCTCTGACCGTGCGGTTCTAGGTTCGAGTCCCGACTGCGGCAGGATTTTCGACACTAGCTTGTAAGCTAGGTCGAATTCAGTCACTGTCTGGAGGAGAATTCTATAGGCCGGCTGCTCTGATCGGTAGTTTTCCGATCAACGCCAGGCGAATGCCGGAGCAGTACCCTACCAAACAAGACACGGACGCGCGCGCGATCTGTTCTTCCTCTTCCTTGTCCTACCCTTATCCGCTTCATACACACTTACACTAACATGCAGTACACTACCACACATGCCGGGAGATCGGTCGGGAGCTTAGAACTTGTCCCGGCTGGGGCGGTGCCTCACTGGTGGGAGATACCTGGTTAGGGAAAACCCGTTAGCGAACAGTAGGCCGGCGCCGGATCTCGCCATCCAGTTTGGGAAGACCTCCACCAAATCCCGAGCAAAAATACACGCACTACACTTACGGAACTAATGACCATAGTAGTTGGCGCGCCCGGAATCACTAACAATCAATCAATCAACCGACAGTAGGTCGGCGCCGGGTCCAGCGGGGGAAGATCACCCCCACCTGCCGATGAAAAAACACGCACTAGACTTACAGAACTAATGACCTGAGTAGTTGACGCGCCCAGAATCGCTAACAACCGACCAAGCAACCAAGGAACGCGAGGGCTGGTGGGCGAGCGAGCGCGAGCGCGGGTGCAAGCGGCCGAGACGCCGAGCGGCGCCGCGCCGGCGGCGATCTGTTAGGCAAAGGAAGAGCGCCGCCGTTCGATAGAAGCCCCCGGAGACGTAATTGGAAATCTCCCTTTGGTCCACGCGTTTTCCGTTCCCTCGCTCCCGGACATGCGCCGGCCGCGCTCCGCAACTTCGCTCGCGATTCCTTTCTTGGAATTCGACGTCACGCAGCGGACAGCAGAACCTCAGAAAACGATTTGCTCACGCCAATTCTTCCGCTACGTACCAAGCGAGAATCCACGTCCAGGTAGTATCATTGGATGCCACCTTGACAACATTACAATTTACCTGACTGCAGGAAGAATGGAGAGTTAGAGTCGTGTCTGTGAGTTGTATCAGAGTCCGCTGACTCAAGAGTTTCTTGTCCCTGTCACTTTTTTAACAACCAACAGATTATAACAGTGGAAACGAAAATAAAGTAAGGTACATTAAGTCTATTTAAGGGTCCAGGGCCAATCAATTTCACTGAAAAAAACAAGACTAAATACTGATTCATGAAAAAGTGTCAGATTTTCACCATGAGATTTCTCTTGGTTTGGTTTGATTTAAAGGGTGACTTCATTTCATCTCTCTCTAGAAATGTTAATAATTTCAATAACTAAGAAATTTAACTTGTCTGTGTGTGTTTTGTTGAAAGTTGTGTTGTGATGTTTTGTTTGAGTGCTGTGTTGTGTTTGAGTTTGATGAGTGTTTCAGTTTGATTGTTGTATTGTGTTTGAATGTTGTATTGTGTGTGAGTGTTGTGTTGTGTTTGCGTTCTGTGTGCGCGGGGTGTGGTGTGTGTGTGCTCTTTGCGTGTTCTACGTGCTGTTTGTGTGTGTTTTGCGTGCGCTGTTTGTGTTTTGTTGGTGTGCTCTTTTTGTTCTGTTTGAGCGATGTTTGTGGTTGTTGTTTGCGTGCTGTTTGTTGTGTGTGTACTGTTTTTGGGTGTGATCTGTATGCTATTTGTGTATGTATGCAGTTGGTGAGTGTTGGATGTTTGCTGTTTGTGAGTCTTGGGAGTGTGCTGTTTGTGTCTGTTGGGTGTGTTCTGTTTGGGAATGGAATAGTTATTCAGCCACATGACATATCGTTTAAATCCTGGTAATGGTCGAGTGGAATCATGAGATTTCCCTCCTTTCTTTCTACAGGCGTCTTAATTCCAGAAGTTCTGCTTGTGCAAAACCACACACCGATCTCCAACGGCTTTCAGAAACTAACATTCATACTTTCATGCTTTCATTCATATATTCAGGCTTTCTGGATTCATATGGCCTATTCCAAGCACCTCAATGATGATTCGTCATTGCGGGTCGATACGTGAGTACTGAAAAAACGCATCAACCACATGTTCGCATACAGGATAGTTCGGGGTAACATCGAATTATAATCTTTGAAGATAGTCTCTGAAGCATACATGTCTCATCAGAAACTGCACGAGATAATAATTTACCCCACCGTACTTTCGAACGATCCACGACCGTAGGAATCAGTCGGTTGGTCGCCTTCATTTGGAGGAAGTGTCCCATCTCTGCTGCTATTCTGGTAATGGTTCCAAGAAGTGTTGCATCCTGTCTCCTTTGCGAAAACGACTATGCCCTTCAGAGGCTTTACACCTTTAGGGGTCATCCCACCTATAGCTCAAACTGCTTCATTTGAGACGGTGCGGAAAGCAAATATCACCATGACTGCAGTTAGCCGATATAATGACGCCAATCCTCTTAGGTAGCTCTTTGTGTCTATAAAGGTGGCCCAAATTGGTGATCCGTAGAGTAGAAGAGATGTGACGACCAAGGCAAGCAGCTTTCTCTTTTCATGACCAGGCCCTCCAGTATTCGGCATAAACCTAGTCAACTCAGCATTCACTACCGCTGCTCTCTTGTTGGTACAGTCCAAGTCCTCTCAAAAGGACAAAGCGTGGAGCTCATGATATCAAAGTATTTTATAAAGTCATGATGAAATTTTGCGATGACCGACATTGAGAGTGTTAGATTCTCTCTTCTTCCTTCCAGTTTGAAGATTCACTTCTGTATTGCGTTCGGAAAGCTATAATTCTGCGAAATACAGCCAACGACCAACAATGGTAATGCCTTCATTGCAGATACATTCTATCTCCTCTATACATTTTGCGACTACGGCGATCGCAATGTCGTGTGCAATTCCTTCTGGGAGTGGGCGCCTAAGGACACCATACATGTGTGTGTGTGTGTGTGTGTGTGTGTGTGTGTGTGTGTGTGTGGTGGACCCAGCATCGAACCTTGTGGGACGCCGGAGGTTCAGTTGTGCGTCCATCATCCGTATTGTACACTAGAATACTGTAAATGAGGTATTTAACCATTATCCTCCTCAAGTACATTGATTTGGTGGAGTGCCTTATGAATGTAACTCTATCTTGTTGAGTTAAAGACATTCTTAATTTCCAATGTTACGACCGCGGAGTACTTTTTAGACCTCTTTTCCATCTGCTCCTCTAAGGGCGTGTCAGGCAATGTCAACAACAAGGTGAACAGTGTCGACTGTTGAGGAGCCTTGCGAAAGTCATACTGATTCTCTGAGAGACATTTTTCTAGTGCCTCTTCCAAATGATACCTTGATCTAATGATATGCTCGAAAACCTTACCCGCAGTATCGAGCATCACAGCAGCCGATAAGATGCCGGCTTTTCAGCAGACTTTTTCCTCATTTGGAAGAAGTACTATTTGTTATTTCTTCAATCTCTCAGGTAATGAGCTTCTCAGGTCTTAGGTCTTATGAGCTATCCTACAGAAGATCATTTGAGTTACTCGAGATAAGATTATATTCGTTGGTGTGAAACTGATTCTTTCTGCCGCCGTATTGTATAATGAGTTCCACAACAAACGGACTGCTTTATGCAAGCTTCAAACGTTCAAGTTACAAATGCTAATGGTTAAAAGTGACAAGTCTATCCACGCTCGAATGTTTTTGCAAATTTGTGATTCAGTAATGAACTCTTGCTACCTCGTGTAGAATGCCTGTTGAGCGCATGAAAGAACTTTCAACAAAAATATGAACTCTACTCGCGGTGTGGTCGAAAAGAGAAGAAACGCCGAGCAGGCACGGTAGTAAAATTGCTTAAGAGGCAGTGAATGCGGCCGGAGACAATTGCGAGCTGGCGAAAGAAGTGAGGCGCGGGAGGCGCCCAGGCAGAAAGGACCGACCCGGCGCTCCGAGGCCAGCGGATCATCAATGGAACGATCGGCTCGCCTCGCTCTCTCCCTCTTCCTCCCTCTCTCTCCCTATTCCTCCCTCGTTCCCACTCTCTCCATCTTCCTCCCTCTCTCTCCCTCTTTATCTTCCTCCCTCTCTCTCACTCTCTCCCCCATTCTCCTCCACTCTCCCCCACTCTCTCCCATTCTCTCCATTTTCCTCCCTTTCTCTTTCTCTCTCGTCCACTCTCTCCCACTCTCTCCCTCTCTCTCCCTCTCCCTCCCTCTCTCTCGTTCTCTCACCATCTTCCTCCCTCTCTCTCCATCTCTCTCCCTCTCTCTCCCCTCTCTTCCTCTCTCTCTTCCCGTCTCTCTTCCCCTCTCTCTTCCCCTCCGTCTCTCTCCCTCTCCCTCCCTTTCTCTCCCCCTCTCTCTCTACCTATATCTATCTTCACCAGTCAATATACAGATGCTCATTAGTGAGGAAATCGGGAGGGAAAGCAGTAAATCGGTAACCCGTACAATTACTATTTGAGAATTTTCAAAGTGACGTAGAATTAATTGCAAAAACAGCAAATTCATAGCATTAGTGTTATAAAAATAAGTGAATTCAGTAGAATAGTGTAAAGACGCATTGCGATTTTCGGCCTCTATTTGTATTATTTTTTTAATTGCATTAAATCTAACCTGTTACCAAACAAAATTTTATTTAATTTCATTCCTATATTCGCAGTCCCAACCTGAAGTTAGGTTGTGTGTGGATAGACGTAAATGCACTATCCTCTGCGATTACATTCTCTAAAATTCTATCAGAGTCTGTTTTCGGCTGAAAGTCTACCCGGGCAAGCTAGCGATTCGTCGGCGGTGGGGGATTCGGATCAGATTCTACAGCGAGAACACTTGGAATTCCCGACAGAACATTCCAAGTGCACATAACGCTGCTCATTTTCTTCGCACGTCCTCCCTGCAGGGAGGGGTAGTCGGTCGCAAGTCCTGTGGCTCTTAGAGAAGGAGGTAACGTCCACTTGGGCGCGAGTTACTCGGCGGCACTCACGTCGTTAGCTTTAAGGTAGAGGCAGTGAGTTGGTGGTGCTAAGCTCCGCGTTGCCTGGCTTGCCCGGAGACCCACCAGTTGAGTCTCTAGCTCGCCGACCTTTGAGCAGGATTGGGCGACGGACGTTCTTCGGAATGCTCAGGATCCCACGTATAGAAGTCCAGAAGGGGAGCGTGAACCCCCCTGTCAGGTTGCCTAGGTTCCGGCGATACTCAGGTCTATAGCATCAAGGTGGAGGCAGTGAGTAGACGGCCTGTGGACCCTGAGCCCCCGGACCTTAGCCCGGGTGGCCCCCAGTTGGATCCTTAACTTTGTCGTGGCAGTGGGTCGATACCCAGGGCATACAGGAACGACTTGATGCGGCGCATTGTGATTGGCACATTGCTTCGACTCCGGTACTGGCCTGGAAATGCAGTAGCCCTGAGCTGGCAGGGCGGCCCAACCTAGGTTTTGAATGGGAAGGTTTCCTAGAGGGTAACTGCGTTTCGCCGGCATCCGGACACCAATATCCCAAAGCGTGTGTGTCGGCCGCGGGGAACGAGAATAAAGGCAAAAAGCCTAGGTGCTCACTCCGGGGATTTATCCTCCCGGTAGAAGATAAATGAAGTGAAGCCCACGCGAGGTTCACGCTGTCCTCGCTCGTCCTACGCGAGAGGCCAAGCACTTTCAGGAAAGACAGATCGCTCAGAGGACGCCAGCGCCATGACAGGGCACACGAGAGACCTCGCGCCGTTGTGCTTGTTAAATTCACTCGGGCGACAGCCCGAGCACGGCGATTTCAAACAACACTTCTCCACTTTTGCGTTACCAGGACTGGGCAATGAGAATTTGGTGTGGAAAAATCAGCAATTTTCGGCAAACGATTTCAATATTTTCTCTTCTTACGACGTAAGGCGAGAATGTAAAATGGATACTCTAATCATTACGGTAAAATCAGTGAAACATCGATGAGTGGGTGCCTGTTGATAACGCCAATCAAAATATTAATTTGAGATTTCTTAAATGTTTATTACTTTCTGTCAAAACAGTACTCTTCCGTATCCGGAAGGAGGGAGCGAAAGTGAATCTCGATCGGGTTTTTGTCCAGTTTCCCTGATCCATTGAGCAAATGCTGAGATGGCCCCTTGATTTGCATCTGGACGTAAATGTAGCTTCACTACGCGCACGTTTTGTTGAACTTTCCTTTTGCTTGTAGTGGTAGTAGAGCTTAGGGTGAGTTTCTATTTTGCTAACAATACAGAAAAATCAAGTCTGTTCGTTTCTTTACCGTTAAAAATAAGTTTCTATAATTTGGCAACGAAAATATCTAGTTTTTGAAATGTTAATCTCTCGCTTTTTAAATTTGTTGTTATTATTATTATTATTATTATTATTATTATTATTATTATTATTATTATTATTATTATTATTATTAATCTTTCAACTATTAATAATTAAATTGTTGGGAAGGGATCCTGAAACTCAAGAAAGCGTGCGCAGATGATTTTCTCCCCCATACGTCACGTACAGTTTTGACTGTTTTTGACTAAATAAATAAATAAATAAATAAATAAATAAATAAATAAATAAATAAATAAATAAATAAATAAATAAATAAATAAATAAATAAATAAATAAATAAATAAATAAATAAATAAATAAATAAATAAATAAATAAATAAATCTACTTCAAATGTTCTGGCGGAAGACGAGGAAAAATTGTATATAATATTTTTCTGATGGAAATAAAAATGAATTAATCGTAAAAAGTAGAGATAAATAATGTCGAATGGTTGCGTTTACCTAATACACGTCTCATTGTAATAAAATTCGTTATTTTCATTTTCCTGAGTCAGTGTACTCTCTTAACATTAGAGTATTAGGTATTAAAACAGTTTTATGCCTGAAAATATTTGAGCTTTTTTAATGGGATGTATTTACTTTTTATTACTTTCTGACATACTCTATACATAGTGTAAAGTTATGTAATGGCACAGCGAAAATCAGCGATTTTTCGTCAGAAAAATTCTTATTGTAGATCCCTGATGCTGAAAACGTAGTTAATTCTTGTTCCTATATGTCAGACCTGCATTGCATTTTCCACTTTCACTGACCTCGGAGCCGCTCGCGAGCCCCTGGAACACAAATGCGGGCAGCAAGGAAAGGTGGGTGTAGCAGATGCAGCCTGGGAGTTGCCGTACTGCGAGTGCGACTACATACGGGGATCAGAACGGGTTCAGGGGATTGTTTGCCTTTGGGGCAATGATAGATAATATGCAAGTAGAATAAGTAAATTTAATTGCTTGATAATTGAGTACAATTGATTTGATTTATAAAAAGCCGGAGGACCATTGATAATTTATGACGTTAATGATTGCTCTTCTTTCTTGAAGTACACTTGGCAGCTTACTTACAGTTTGAAGCAAGGAAGGCAGCAACCCAAATCACTCGGCTGAGTGTGTCGCTGTCCGGGCTGAGGTAGGCTCCAGGCAGTTCGGTGGTGCGAACTGGCATGGGCGCGGACTCAGATGACCGGAGCTGGTGTTGGAGTTTGCCGTGAATTCGACCAAGTGGCGGCTGCGGCTCGCGAGTGGCACGAATTTGAGGCTGGTTGATGTGGCCGTACTAATCGCCTTGATAGGCGAAGCAGAAACAGTCGACCTTGTCTCCGTTGTCTGTTTGTTCTGGTTGTCGTTTGGTTGTTGTCTCTGTTCTCTCTCTTGTCTCTGTCCGTTTGCTCTTGTCTTTTTTTCTGTGTTTTTGAGCGAAGTCGCAGTATTTATTATTGCGGGTGTGATTGAGGCCGTTGGGGGGGGGAGAGTCACGTGGCTGTGACTTGGGCCTATGGTAAGGCGGGAAAGTTTGGAGTGCCCGCGATCGGCTCCCTATTCGTGATGTGACTTCCGGGGGGGTGTCACGTGACATTGGCGTGACACTGAGTGTCACGTGACATTGGCGGCGATCAGAGAGAAAGGCGGTGGCACGTGCGATGCCCGCGATGGCGGCCCGTTTGTGTTTGCGATTTGGGGGAATTGAGACATCTGGCATGCAGGTGGCCAGAGCGGGGGCGGCGCGCCGGCAGTGCGCCTTTGTCGGCGAGATGCATTGACGGGCTTATTTTTGCGAGAGAGGCCCGAAGCGATTCCCAGAAATGTTTGTACAGAAATGTTTCTGGGTGGCTTGTCAGGTAGCGAGCTATGGGGTGAGGGCCCCGCGTGCCGGGGTAGCCCAGCCCTAATGAGGGCTTAAACCCCAGCTGGCGACGCCGAGAAGCGGCGGTCATTGTACTGGGCGGGCGTGGGCCCGTGCGAACGGCGGTTTGCGCGGAAGACGCTGCAAATGCTTTTATTGCCCCTTTGTAGTAGTTTCCGAAGTGTAGAAGCGTGCCGGTATGCACAGAGAGCGACTTGTGAGGTTGGTGAAAGTAAGCGCTTAATAGTGGGTGGCCGCGCGGGAAAAAGTTGTTAGGGGCTGCGCCTTGGCGGCGAGACTGAAAATTTGATTGCGAGATTGAACAAAGGTGCCCGCGCGTGATTTTACTAAGTAAGGGAAAATCACGAAAATAAATATTATCTGATTGTTTATTTAACTAATGACTAGTTGTTCAATTGAGCGACAAATTGTAAAATTACTCTGATTTAGTGGGATTAACTGCGAGAATTTTGGGTCTTAGAATTGAGTGATGTGGAATGAAAAAATGAGGCTTTCCTTCTTCCACGGGAGGGGCGGGGCGTATGTGACCTAACTCGAGGTACTCGCGCGTAAAAATCTGAGTACATTTCCGCAAAGAGAGAATCTCGGCTGAAACGTTGCTCTAAATTCTGAAATCTGGGAAGGAGTTGCGCTCTAGAGTTGCCCAGCGATTCTGGCGGGTCCTTGAAGGGTAAAAGAACTTGATATCGCCCCTGAGGTGTACGAGTAGTAGTGGCTACGAAACTGTCTTCGCATAATTTTTCCTCGGCTGTGAGAGGCACCTTGTCAGGCAGGTTTTCTAGCTTCCAGAAGTGTTCGAGTTGGTCTGATAGCATTTGATTAGAAATAATGAAGTTAGAGATGATGCAGTCGTTGCGGCGGTCTGAATTGTCACGAGAATAGGCGCCGCTAGTAACCCATCCTAACTTAGTTTGTGTGAGTGTAGGCCCGTTATTCTCGAGGCGGTGGATACCACCTTCGTTGATTTTGGCGACAATGGAGGCGCCTAACAATAAATGCAGCGGTTTTTCGAGATGAAAATTTGGGTCCGCTAGTTTGTATTCGGTGGGTAAGTGCCACTTTGAAATGTCTGCTTCGACTGCAGGAAGCGGATGGGAGATGGCCTCTACTACAATGAATTCCTCGGTAGAACTCCAATCCTTGCAACGGGATTTTAGCTGTATTTTTGCGATCTTCGAAGCGGAAGATGAGGCGCGACAAACACTTTGAATAGTGACTGAAGACATTGTAGGATTGAGTTCTAGAGATTTGAAAAAACTTTCAGAGATCAGGTTGCAATTTGATCCTGAATCGAGGAGAGAAATAGCCGGGTAATAGTAGCCTCGTGCGCTGACAACATTTACAATAGCAGTAGGCAGAATACAGCCGTATGTGGCTGGGGAAGAACAAGCATTTGCGTTCACTTGACGCGGCGCGTGAGAAGAGTCTTCGGGCAACGAGGTATTGTCAGCCCGTTCGTGAATTGCATTTTGCCATACCGGGGATTGAGCATCTGATTGCGAATTGAGCGGTGGAGCTGAGTGTACGCTAGTACTAGACACGTGGCCCGGGGTGGCCGCCGCGTGATGTATTACGCTCGAAATGTTGGATGGCTGAGGGGCAGAAAATGATTCATGCAGAAGACTGTGATGGTTTTTTCCACAGTGGAAACATTTTCGTTCGCTACACTTGTGACCAGCGACGTATTTTCGTAAGCAATTGTTACAAAGTTTATTGTTCTTTATGAAGCTTCGTTTCGCGTCGGCGCTCAGGGCGCGGAAACTAGCACATTGGTGAAGCATATGTTTTTCGCGACATTTAAGGCAGTTGTCGGAGGGTAGTGGCGTGCGTGCAGGAGCCGGCGCGGTAGCTTGCGCGCGACATTTTAGGCAGTTGTCGGAGGGTAGTGGAGTACGTGCAGGTGCCGGCGCGGTAGCTTGCGCGCGAGGGTTGAGCTGCACGGGAGCGCTCGGGATGGCGGCTTCAGTTATTTGCAAAATTTTGCATCGCCGTTGCAGAAAGTCCCATAAGTCGCGTAAAGTAGGAATACGGTCAGCGGATATTGAATTTTCCCACTGACACATAGTGGCCCTGTCAAGGTGGTTGACGACCTTATGTACAAAGAGCAGTTCACTTAATTCTACGCCTAAGTTTAGATTTGAGAGCGCATTGATGTTAGACTGGCAGTGATCAATAAATGCACTGAGAGATTTAGCGGAGTCGGGTACTAAACGCGGAGGCTTGTCTAGCCCTGATAAATGAGAAAACGCTATCAAACGTGGATTTGAATAGCGTGAGCAAAGAGTATTCCAGGCGGTCGAGAAGTTGTCACCTGTAAGAGGTATGTTGGCTATTACGCCTTTTGCTTCACCGATTAATGACTGACTGAGATAATAAAATCGGCTAATATCCGCTAGCTGCGGATTGTCAATGACGAGGGCCTGGAAAATGTCACGATATGACAACCATTCGGTGTGGTTACCACTGAAGTTTGGTAGAGGCACTTCAGGGAGGCGTAAAGCGGGAGCTGACTGTGAAGTACAGCTGTGACCTGATGCCGCGGAGGGGCACGGGGAAGACGGTCTGGCCTGAGTTGGTGAAAATTGAGAGTTGCTGTCAATTTTTACTGTTACTTCGCTCATTAAGTCGTAAAAGTCATTTTCAAATTCAATGTACATAGGTGAGTTGGCGTCTGGATCTTCGACTAACTCGTTTTCGATTTTCCTGAAATCGCTCCAAATTTCCTGCAAGCGCGTTTGATGCGCAAGTAATTTCTGGTATGACTGTTTGTCTGTAATTTCTAAATTTCTAATGATTTCTTCCCGGGCTCTAAATCGGTTGAGAATGGCATCTCGAGCCGCGAGATTTTTGCGTAAAGTATTGTTTGGCGACATTTTGAAATTTTGCAAGAAATTATTGAGTGCCCGCGTTGGGAATGCTAATTTGAAAATTGGAATTATTAATGACTTGCAAATCGCGATAAGTGGGGGGACACACACTCAGCCGTTGATTTGGGCTGATGCTGACCTGTACAAACATGCACACTTAACAATACAATAACAATAGAAAACACTGAGCGTAAATAGGCACTGAATGAAGCTAATAACACTGAATAACACAAAAATTGACAAAAAACACTGAATGATACATAGAAACTGAGAAAAACACTGAACGATACAATAGCTAATAATCACTGAATGGTGCAATTGTTGCTAGAAACACTGCACACAAGAATGCAATGATAAGTAAATGTGCTGAATAATGCAATAGTAAATGGAAACACTGAATAAAGCAATGGCACGTAAAAAAACACTGAATAGTGCAGTAATAAATAGAAACACAGAATATTGCAGTGATAAGCAAAAACTGAATAGTGCAATAGTATATTAAACACTGAATAATGCACTGGCAAGTAAAAACACAATAGTGTAATATTAAATGCAAACACTGAATAATGCACTGGCAAGTAAAATACTGGATAGTACAATAGAGAATAGAAACACTGAATAAGTAACGAAGCACTGGATAAAGTTTGATTACACTTAATGATTGTATGTTTTAGATTTTAACACTTTTCACGACACTGTTGAATAGACAAATTGATTGAAATTAGTTTTGAAGTTTCATTCCCTATCGAAACAATTCCTGAATCCCGTCTGATATATTAATTGAGTAAGTGGATGTATTGCGCTATAAATGGCACTGGCTTGATCCGGTCCGGAGATTGACCACTATATGTAGCAGATGCAGCCTGGGAGTTGCCGTACTGCGAGTGCGATTACATACGGGGATCAGAACGGGTTCAGGGGATTGTTTGCCTTTGGGGCAATGATAGATAATATGCAAGTAGAATAAGTAAATTTAATTGCTTGATAATTGAGTACAATTGATTTGATTTATAAAAAGCCGGAGGACCATTGATAATTTATGACGTTAATGATTGCTCTTCTTTCTTGAAGTACACTTGGCAGCTTACTTACAGTTTGAAGCAAGGAAGGCAGCAACCCAAATCACTCGGCTGAGTGTGTCGCTGTCCGGGCTGAGGTAGGCTCCAGGCAGTTCGGTGGTGCGAACTGGCATGGGCGCGGACTCAGATGACCGGAGCTGGTGTTGGAGTTTGCCGTGAATTCGACCAAGTGGCGGCTGCGGCTCGCGAGTGGCACGAATTTGAGGCTGGTTGATGTGGCCGTACTAATCGCCTTGATAGGCGAAGCAGAAACAGTCGACCTTGTCTCCGTTGTCTGTTTGTTCTGGTTGTCGTTTGGTTGTTGTCTCTGTTCTCTCTCTTGTCTCTGTCCGTTTGCTCTTGTCTTTTTTTCTGTGTTTTTGAGCGAAGTCGCAGTATTTATTATTGCGGGTGTGATTGAGGCCGTTGGGGGGGGGAGAGTCACGTGGCTGTGACTTGGGCCTATGGTAAGGCGGGAAAGTTTGGAGTGCCCGCGATCGGCTCCCTATTCGTGATGTGACTTCCGGGGGGGTGTCACGTGACATTGGCGTGACACTGAGTGTCACGTGACATTGGCGGCGATCAGAGAGAAAGGCGGTGGCACGTGCGATGCCCGCGATGGCGGCCCGTTTGTGTTTGCGATTTGGGGGAATTGAGACATCTGGCATGCAGGTGGCCAGAGCGGGGGCGGCGCGCCGGCAGTGCGCCTTTGTCGGCGAGATGCATTGACGGGCTTATTTTTGCGAGAGAGGCCCGAAGCGATTCCCAGAAATGTTTGTACAGAAATGTTTCTGGGTGGCTTGTCAGGTAGCGAGCTATGGGGTGAGGGCCCCGCGTGCCGGGGTAGCCCAGCCCTAATGAGGGCTTAAACCCCAGCTGGCGACGCCGAGAAGCGGCGGTCATTGTACTGGGCGGGCGTGGGCCCGTGCGAACGGCGGTTTGCGCGGAAGACGCTGCAAATGCTTTTATTGCCCCTTTGTAGTAGTTTCCGAAGTGTAGAAGCGTGCCGGTATGCACAGAGAGCGACTTGTGAGGTTGGTGAAAGTAAGCGCTTAATAGTGGGTGGCCGCGCGGGAAAAAGCTGTTAGGGGCTGCGCCTTGGCGGCGAGACTGAAAATTTGATTGCGAGATTGAACAGTGGGGATGAGACTCATTCTAGGAGTTGGGACCGCCAACGAGAATGCGCATGTCGAACCGTAGCGCGTAAATCGAAAGAGCAATCGGCGAGAACGTGAACGTGACTGACTGTTACACACAGTTCTAGTAATATTGCCTTTTGTATTTTATTGGAAATGTTTGTTGGCGGTAGACGACAACATGAAATATGAACCTAAAATGAATTATATACACATATATGATTTAGACACTAAGTATCATAACTGTTTGTAGGGCTGATAATGTAATTCGCTTTGCTACGATACAATCACAAATTTAGTGTGATGCTAAACACAAATTTGTAATGTTGAATCGTTTTTATTTGATGATGACAGTAATAAACTATTTTTTCATTAACTATGTTTAATTGACAGTTCTAACGAAGATAAAAAATCTTATTGTTAAAAATCATGGTTACTTTATGATTTAATTTCTGACAAGAGTATATCATACATTTCTAATATCAAATCAAATCAACGAACACTATTTATGCATTGTAGTTTATAACATAGTATATAAAAGATGAAGCCCTTTGTATTCTATTTAATAAGACCCGTAATAATCTCATGATTGCCCTAACACGTCGTCGGAGAGATTTGCTCGTTGGTATCACTTACACAGTCATAATTACACTGCGGATTTTTAGGTTTTAAAATATGCGTTTTAGGTGCCTAAAATAGGTTCTTTCAGCAATTGAGTTAGGCTCTTTTAACGGTAGAATAGGCACAAATAAAACAGGAAACTTACAAAAAAAACACTTATTTTTACAATTTATTATATTTTTCTCAAATATAAAAACATAAATCAATATTATATAGAATCAGTATTGTATATTTTGCGATCATACTATTGATGAACAAGTTTAATTGTTTGTTCTCTAATTAGTTATTCGTACCGTATTTTGCCTCACAATAAATTACTAATACTTTCTTCGAGTTTTCAAGAGAAAATGTATGTCTCTTGTTGGTCAAGATCACTTTCTTTCGCGGAAATTCAATCGCTTTATCTTAAAAGCGGAGGCAGCCTTTCCCACGAAGTCAGGAAGAGGTGACATGGAGACTTTTATCGCAAGATCCTTGTCCAGTATATTCATTTCTCGCTATCTTATAAATTAACGCAACTTAATATTAATAGCATCCGTGTGTATTGTGCCGACATAGAAGAAAAAGGAAAAAGTAGCCACAGACAAAAGAAATTAGGCAAATTAGTCTCATTTTAGATTTTTAAAAGTAAAATAGGCATATGTGTTGAAGTAGACTCTTTTAGGCGCTATAAAATTGACGAGTTTTAGTTCAAATATTCCTAAAATGTGTATTAAAACTTCATTTAGTACTAGGTATCCAGAAAAAAATAGTTTTTTTCCTAAATATCCGCGGTCTAGTCATAATTATGTTGTACACAAATCTATAAATTAATAATTCTACCGTCTAACTTATGCCTGCCCCATCTGGTACAAAGCTGCTCCAACCCATTTGAAAAAAATCACAATAGAAAATAAATGTCTGCGGAGAATTATTAAAGCTCATTGGTTTATTCCAAACACGCTGATTCATAAAGAATGGCAAATTGAACCTCATGAACAACACATCAAAAATCTAATCACAAACTTCTTCTTCATGCAATCTCTCAGCGTCACCTTGCACGAATACATTCAGGTTAAGTAAATCTAAACAAAATTTCCGTATACGTTCAAGATACCCAAAGGATATGCTCCACCCACCATGAACATTCAATGAACTTGAAATTTAAATTTATAAATAATATTAAATGTAACTGAACGATTAAAAGCAAACCAACTTAGTTTATTTAAATTCTTTGCATCTCATGGATCAAGGTTAATAGCCTGTCTGACGATTGCTCGTCCCAAAATGTTACAATATATTATATTAAAACTCCCTGTAAAAAATTTATATTGAACAATAAGAATAAATATTAGGGAAAAAAGAATCATAATTGGGGAAAATAGTCACAAATATGTGCTGCCAAGCATTACTCTTCTTGGAATTACCTATATTTAATTTTTTGTCAATCTTGATGCGAGAGATTTCTCTCGTTATGTAAGTAAGCCCATTTTTGTCTCGAAACACATTTTAGGGGATTTCCAAAGGTAACATAAAGGGAGGCATGAGACGCCCAAGTATTCAATTTACTCGCCGCGTCGTCCCCACTGGGCAATGGCAGGCTGCTCCCCTCCCTGCAAAGCTGCCTACCCCCCACTACTTGCACTGTCACAGCTCTCGCGGGCAGACGTCCAGCTCTTGAATGCGGAAGCAGACGTTGTGCAGACCTGCTACATGTAGTAAAGTACTTTCTCTAACACTCGTGCAGTCAGAATCCACGTCTTGTGGGTCCTTGATACCGAAAAACAGGTTCACGACAAAATGTCTGTCCTGCCTGTGAACGAAGTGGCTAAACCGCAAGTAGGATTTTCATCGAAATTGATATTTTCCTATTGCCCTGGCTGATGTCGCAGCCCTTTGAACTTCAAACAGACGTTTTAATTTTTGTGGGTACTTTACATGAAGCCTCAAAAATAATTCTATTTTTTTCTCAAAAATGACTCGAAAATTTTATATTAAATTTTGTTCTGGGATAGAATTATGTATGCTTAAAAATGACACAGATCTCAGTTTCTTTGAAATATCTGAATTTTCGAAAATTGCAAAAGTTCAAATTTTTTTCGGCGTCTTCCTAAACTACGGAATTGAAGAAAGACATTTTTTTGATATAACATCTGTTCTTCAAAATTAAATCTTTAAATCAGGGCTATACACGTTTTTAAAAATGTGAATAGTTTTCGAGTAATTTTGCGTGAAATAAAGGCAAGTTTGCTGGCCTGGGGAGCCGAGGTCGCTTAGGCTGAAGGGCCGTGGCTGCCTCGGCTTGAAGGGCCGCGGGGTCGAATCCCCTCCCCCAGGCGGGGACGTTTGTGTGTGTCTGTAAGCCGTTACCATTACCCCAAATCTATAAAACCAATGTTAAATTGCAGTTCTTGGTGTGTGACTAGAGCAGTTTAAAAGCGACCCTAAATACGTAAAAAACGCAATTTTAAAAACAGAGATTATCTCAAAACCTGCTCCAAAAATCGTCTTTCTTAAAAATCGTTTAATATATAGTGTTACATACGTTGACATAAATGCCATTTTGCGATTGTCATTTGACAATCAAATGAATTCATTTTGCTGTATTTTGTTCGTTTCTTTTACAAACAATTCCAAACATTCTAAACAATTATACAAATGTATTTTTTTTATATTTCTCACATTATTATTTATATTACCGGTGATTTGTACACATTATTGCATTCGTGAGTACAAGTGCTTCAAATTACGTCTTGTAAAGTTTCTCTAAAATTCTATATTTTTCTCTGAAATTGGGAACATACTTCAAATAAATTATTAAAAATATAGTTTTCTACTATTCAAATAATCTGCATCTATTTTCTTCTAAATAACACTGGAAATTAATTTTTCGATGTATATTTATGCACATTTTAATAGTTATTTCTACAGAATATTTTTTTAAATGTTTGAAGTTTCATGGAGACCTTATTGTAATCGTTTTCTTTTTGTTTACAAAGCTTTTATCGCTTATTTGACATTTCGATTTTTTTAGTAGATAGGGAGAAAATTCGTTATTCAGTAAATAGTGAGAAATAATACAGTCTTGCCAAAGAAACAACTGATTTGTAGTACTGCAACAAGTTGATCGTTTATACAGTTGTTCCCAATAGGGAACATTGGCCACTTCTCGCTATTGAAAGACGCGCAGTTTTAGCAGTAGCTGTTTCTCCTTGAATCAATGGCGTATTGTATGAATTATATCTTCTCCGTTTTTTCGAGCTTTCTGTAATCTAATGACCATAGCATTTTGTTCTTTTATCCTAGTTGCCGCTGGAACAAGCTGATTTTTAAGTTCATTAGTTTTACTTTACATTGAAGAGTATTCATTTATACTTGTGTGGAACGTGTGTAAGTAGTTTTGTATTTGTTAACTGCCTTGAATAATAATTTTTATAACATTTAGAGCTGCAGAAGTGTCTGTCGCTTATCTTTTGACCTTGAAAAATTCGATTCGTCAGATCCTTCTGATCACCTGAAATTTTCCAGCTCCGTCCTGAAGAAAATGATCGTGTTGCTGATGGAGAAGATATCGATCGTGCTTTTTGATGTCTGTGGACATGTGGGTGTAGTTGTTCCTTCAAAGAATTCGTCGTATAACTATACCTGTCTGTCTGTACTTGTCGCGAAAGCCAGTATATGGGCCATTACCTACCAGCAGCGTCCCCGCCTCGGCTGCGGCCATGGGAGGGGGTACGTGTGGTAAGCACGAAGCCATCCCCATGCCGTATCCTGGCCTTCTCAAACTGAGAAGTGAGTTTTCTCATCGTCACATAGCAACATATACTGGGACATTCTAAGGAAAAAACACGCTATAATCTTACCCGACCGGGAATTGAACCCACGGTCGCGTCATGGAAAGCGACCACGCTAACTAATAAGCTAAACCGCGAGATATAACTAATCCCCTGAATGATAAAAATGTTGAGTCTAAATTGCCCGAAATATTTTCAAATAAACATAAATCGCTAAAGATGCAAAAAATAAAATTAGGTGAAATGTAATAAAAAACTGCAAAAATGGATTTGCTAATCAATTCGGCCCTTAAAAGGGTAAGGTCATGTATAATTTTTTATATTTTAATAGTTTTCGCGTAATATTCCGCACAATATTAAAAAATATCAGAAACAAGAATTTCTCGAAAATGGCTCGGAATTTTTTTCTTTAAACTTTTGTTAGTGTTAGTGTTAAACGTACTGTAACAGATGACATCACAACCATTTTGCTCTAATCTTTCGTGTTGTTTTTTCTTAAAAATTACACAATTCTATTTTCTTTATCTCTCACGTCCTTAATATTTACATTACCGGCGATATGTACACATTATTGCATTATAAGTACATGTCCTTCAAATTATGTCTGATAAAGTTTCTGGAAAACTCAAATCTTTTTGTGAAAATGAGCTCGAAATTCCGCATTTTCTGAAGCGCTCAAACACCATTTTCTCGGAAAGGGCTCAACCTTTTTTCTTTACATTTTTTTAACATATTGGACTATACAACATGACATCAATGCCACTTTGATGTATTCTTTTCATTTTTTCAAAAACTACCTAAATGTATTTTTTTAATATCTCTCACAACTGTAATATTCATATTAGCAGCAATTTGTATACATTGTTGTATTTGTGAGTACAATTACTTTAAATAATTTCTTCTAAATTTTCTCGAAAACCCACAAGTTTTGAGTGAAAATGAGCTTCAAGATGCGCATTTTCAGAACCGTTAGAACTACATTTTCTCGAAAACTGCTCCAAATTGTTTAACGATAATTGCCGTAGAGGACCATATTTTCTCTTCTATAATATTCTTAAAGTCACGTTTCAGTTCTACCATTATGGGACTCAAAAAGTGAGAAAATGTGGGAAATAAATGTTGGGCGGCGATAGATGGTAGCTGGGAGATGCTAGATGGGGTGAAATCGAAAAGCTAGCTCAGACCAAAGAAATTAAAAAACTAATAAGTACGAGAAAGTCTGTGACATTTCCCTAGCACAACTTATTTAGATTTGTAACGTACGAAGACGAAATGTGTTACATATAAAACTAATTTATTCATATTAAATATTTTATGTTGTTCCATTAGTCAGCTAGTGTCAAACCCACATTCGCTTCACCAATTTTGTTTAATTCATTCGTTGTTTATATGTAGTTGATGTGCGTACGTAATTTGTGATGCACATTTTTGTTCGTTTCATTGGCAACTGTAAATACCGTGACTACGTCAGTGTTAGTGACTTAATTAAGGATTAATTAAGAATTTTGATCCTTTTCCTGAATTTTGATTGGTAGTTGTGGAGCTTTAATTGCACGCATGCAATTAATATAGTGTATAATAGTAAATTTCGAGTGGAGCTCTCTCTTCCCCCGAAATCTAGGCCACTGTCGTTTAATACATCCTTTGATCTTAGATCTACTAGAGAGCGCCGAAGCTCGGCAGATCGTGATATATTTTTAGAAAACGTAATTTTTCTTAAAATGTAGAACTTTTTGGACTTTATGATTCCTCGTATTATAAAATGTTATTTCAACACCCACAAGGCCAGTCCCGGCCCGGTTTATCCGAGTAGCAAATGCAGCCCGTGATAAGGGCCCCGCGCTTTTTTAGGCACCGCATTTAAATGTCTCATTAGTAAAGAAACAAAAGTTTTGCCATTATAAATTTTATGAATCTACTGTAAAAAGGACAGAAACAATATTTTATGCAGTTTATAATGTAAAGCTTTATTGCACGAGTACATGTTTTGAAACTGAGCGACGTTAGGAGCGAGTTTTCATAATTGTACGAATGCAATAAAGCAAAATAAACGAGTGGTATGCGATTTTTTTCTTTTTTTATTACGGCACTATAAATTTATAAGAGAATCAAACTTAATTTTGCGAAAAAATTTTCTTGTGGCGTGTCGGGGATTTGACTTCTGTGTGAGAAAACGATGGTCGGCCCCACGAGTCTCTCGCTGCGATTGGCTGAATGTGTGATGAGTAGGGAACCGAATTTATTGTAATAAAAACTGCAAAATATATACATATATATGTACTTATTTTTTCCAAAATATGCAAGAAAAATAGAAAATATGTAAAATAAAAATTCATTATTGAGTTGAAAATTGTTCTCTGCATGCATTTTCCGATCATAGAACGTCCCTGATCAGTTTTTAACAATGATTCGGAGTGGCTAAACGTAGGTCCTATCTCCACAGAAGTAATTGTATACTAGACTTTACCACATATAAGAATTTTATTGGAAATATAAAATACGTTCATAGTATATATTACGAGAAGCCGATGTACTAGTGAATAGTAGTAACGTGTAGCGAGGGATGGATCCCGGGGGAGGGGGTTAAAGGGTATATACCCCTCCCTCCAAATAGAACAACGTGGCAAGACAATTTTCTGTAAAAAATATTTGTTAGTTTTCAAATCGAGTAAAGAATTTGCTGTTTGAAACATGAGCAAGCACGGGGTTGAAGTTACTGTGGTTCATAAAAATTCGCTCGTCCTTTCTCTGAGTACGTAGTAAGCGGGGGGAGGGGTAAGTTGACAATTCATGGCGACGATATGTGGTCATGTAAGCGCAGCAGCATTATATTTGATTTGTAAGAGTGATGATTCCGTAACATACAAACACACATCTGAGATATTCCGTTTCGACCTATAAAATATATTAAAATTTAACGAAATATACAGTAATAGATAAAATACGTGAAAATATGTAAAATAAAAGCAGTTCTAATTCATTCAGAATGTCTTGTAAACTCTTAAAAAATATAATTGAATGCAGGTATCTAGTTCCTGTAAAAACATGTAATTAATGTAAGAGCCGCAGGGCTTTCCTCCCACCGAGGGCTCGGGCAGCGGTCACTCGCCCCAAAAGTGGAAATCAGTAGAAGGCGGTGGGGCGCGGCGCCGGGGCCCTTCTGCCGGCCCTTGTGCAAGCCTGCAATAGAGAGCACAAGAGAACAAGTGCAACAAGAAGCTTTTTGTCTAAGCGACAACGGTTCTATTCACTGCTCATACACGTGGAAACAATGAGTTTAACAGTAAAGAGTAACTCTAAAGTAATGGCTTTAAGTTAATGTGCTTAATTTTCATTTTCTTAACTCTGTTATAAATAAATAATATAAGGTAAACAGTATTTTAGTTCTTAATTTTGTGCTGATCAAACAATGTTTTCAGATTTTCAAGTTAAAAATATTATAAAGATTTTTTGAGTTTTTTTCCTGATGTGATACGGGAAAATGGAAGTCATTTCTGAAATACTTACACTTTAAATAAACAAAATCAGTTATTGGATCTAAAATCCTACCACCGTCGACACTGGAACCATGGAACCAAGACCTCCCAGTCAGAGAGGCTCTGCAGTGACATGAGTTCATGCCCTGAGCCACCTCTCCCAGTGCAACCGTTTGAGACTTGTTAGTTTGGATACATTGTTACTGTATAAATTTCAATCAGAAAAGAATCGGCTAATTATCCTATGTTCGTATTTATAGCGTAAATGTTTCTTTGAACATTGAAGATATTCGCACGATTTCAATTACGATACCGAATTTATCACTCTGAGTCTTAATACAATCACTTATCAATAAGTGATTTATTAAATTATTATATTATTATAACGAAATGTCGGATCAGCTCTTAACTGTGTTAATTAAATTTATATGCATAAATTATGGCTTAGAGTACTCGTAACTGAATTCGAGTTTCTATGTACTTATAAACTTATATAATGACCTCTTTTAGTGTGAACAGTATTGTCTCGATATTGATTAACAATGCCATGATTGGGTAAAGATTTAAAAAATATATAATCGGAAATGTGTTAAAGTTCTTTCACACACCATGCACTTAACTATGTCTTGAAAAAATTAGCAAAATTAAGGGCTACAGATCCCGCAGGTCGTTAAACCCGCCCTACCTAAGGTTTTGAAATAGTCTGAAATTTTCTCCAAAGTAGATTGCATTCAATCTAAGTCTCCTTGAGTGATTTCTTGAAGTGGCTGCAATTCAGTTGTTGCCATTTCTGGAGTGATTACACCAATTCCGACTGAAACCTATTTTACTTTTCTGAGAGAACTTCCACACATCCCAGGAGATGTTACATCAGCTATTTTTTAAGACCTACCGCGAATGAGCAGAAAAATGCGATGCCTGAACAATGAATTTCCGTTATTCATCAATCTCCCTGGATCGTGTTTGGTAATGCATCACGTAATTTCTAAGAGGAGAAAAAAGTTTAAATTTGTTTTCCCTACCAGCACGCACAGACGGCCGAGACAGCAGCGTGGCGGTTACAAGCGAGGGCGTAGCCGGTTCATTCCACGGCCGGCTGTACGAGGGCCCCAGAGATACGCCGTCGCGGACCACCGCGTTCCAGGATGCGTGAAACTTTAGGAGGCCGTTGGAGCTCTCCGAGCTGGACCGCTGCTTTTCGTTCGCGCGCTGCGTTACTCGTAGTCGCTCGTATAGTCCACTACAGTATAAAGAGGCAATGCGCTGAGCACCCCGAACGCTGCAAGGCTCGAGTTTCGCTCCGCCGGTGTCCTGCCGCAGAATAACGGATTCCCAAAGCACTCTATATCTCTAGATTGTTAATGGAATTAGTGGATTATTTTACTTATTTTTCGACTTAACGACCTCGCCCCCAAAGTCTGCGACTTGGGCAAAAGCCACGTTCTTTCGAGTAAATTATTACGTTGGGATGCGAAAGTATTTTATCCAATTTCTCTCGTTCAAGCACAATTATCTACTTTTCTACAAGAGGCGAATCGAATTTTGTCGCAAATGTGGTAATGTCACAACAATATTTATTTCGTGTACGGTTACAGTACTAGTTCTGCCATCTCTTGACTTTCCTGAAAAGCTGGTTTACGGGAGAACATCGCGCTCTAGTAGCATTTGGTAGAAATAAAATTTATTAAATTGCTAGTAGTCGACCACAGTCGATCGTGCCCTGATCGCTTGATGAATTCTGATGGTTGCATATACTGCATATATGAAAAAGCATTGAAATTTTGAAAAGCGTTTGTAGGGTAAAATCAATCGTGGCGTGCCTCTATGAATTAACAAAGAAGTACCTGATAAAACTGTGTGAATGTCAAGAATAGGAGTTTGTAGCAGTACTGTTAAGTAGGTGTTGTGTTTGAGAACATAACCTATTTTACATTTATTATTTTCTCGGATTTTACCTCTGCTAGGACGCTCTTTCTTAAAACGGTACAGAACTTCCTGCTTTACACTTCTCTTGTGCTTCAGTAATGCAATAATGTGTGTTATAATAATTGGATGTCCATCAAATCTATTTTTATACTTAAGATATAATAATGACATTTCTTGTATTCAGTTACATTTATTTTGGACAGGTATGATTACATTAACGAGAAAACTAAAGAAAGAATCAGATGTTACACATGGAGCAACTACAGAAGTTCCCAAGAGAGTGTCTGTCAGAGACAAGTTACTGATTAAGGAGGTATGAAATTTAACATTATGAAAGGCTTATAAATAGTTTGTCTTGCTAATGATAATGGTGCCAACCAAAAAACAAAATGTGTAGGTTCAGGAAATGGAGCAAACTTTACCTACTACTTGTCGAGTGAAATTTGAAAATGCAGATCATCTACATGATTTTCAACTTGTTGTGACACCTGATGAAGGTTATTGGTGTGGAGGGCGCTTCAGTTTTCACATATTAATAACTGAAGATTACAATATGGCTGTAAGTATTGATGTTTTCAAAACCCGTAAAATTTATACACAAGAAAAGTATTTTATACTTCAAAGGAACGGAAGATTAAAAAAAAAAACCATAATTGTAATAATGACCTGAATGAATTATGTTTTAGCCTCCAACTGTCAAGTGCCTCACTAAGCTATGGCACCCTAATATTAGTGAAGATGGTGATATATGTCTCAGCCTCCTGAGACAAAATTCCATTGATGGAATGGGTTGGGCACCCACTAGAAAATTAAAAGATGTTGTATGGGGACTTAATTCATTATTCACTGTAAGTAAAGAGAAGTGCTATCAATGATATACTATACTTATTTGTATGTTGTTTGGATAATTGAGTATATGCAATTTTATGTTTCTGTTGCAGGACTTATTAAATTTCGATGATCCTCTAAATATTGAGGCTGCTGAGCTTTATACAAAGGATAAAGATGCATTTCGCAGTAGAGTGAGAGAATATGTGACAAAATATGCCAAGAGGTGAAAATGATTGTGAAGCAACAAATGACTTGTCAAGTGAAATGTGTTTGGTTCATTTGTGAACTGTATTGAATGAATGTTGAACAATGTTTCCTACTTGAGTGATAGATGTGTTAATATAATGTGACTGGAAGAGAAACTAAAGGTTTTGCATTGTGGACTTCAGAGTTAATAAATGTGTTTGAGCTGTTTCTGCATGCTTGAGAATTGCATAAGTGAAACATTAGAAGAGCTTAATTATCTTTAGCCAGATTGAATTCTTGTGTAAACAACCTTTCTCCTTCATTAATCATGATCCAGCTTTCTTCACAGCAAATTTTATGTATTGGAAATTAAGTAATGAAGATAAACATTTTGCCTGTATCCACACCCCTTACAGTTATAACTATCTTCTACTATAATTATCAAAATCACTTGGAACTGTTATAAAAACATATGTGTAATGACATTAACATGAAACATTTATAGTTCAGTATCTGATGAGCTCTTATTCTTTAAAAAGGGTGGAAATAAATACTGCTCTTAAATTAAAAATATTGCTTTCTGCTACTGCACATTACCCATAACAATACTGTTTTCATAATATTCCTAATAAAAATTACATTTTTCAAAGATTTGAAATCATAAAATCTTAAAGAAGAAAAGTATGCCACGCAACATTTGCATTATAATCATCAGGGCATTTCACGACAATGACGTAAGACTATTAGTTTTTCTTGACAATAAAAGCAGGATTGGACTGATCATCTGAATACACAAAGAAATGCCAGAGGGGACTGAGAAATTATGGATTTTAATAATTTTCAGCATATCCTGTCCAAGGTAGGGAGCATCATTATATAAAGAGCTAAACTTTCATTACTGAACGTGAAGCTCCCAGACTGCCTTCAGACGTAGTTGGGGAAGGGGGGTGTCAATCTTTAAATTGGGTCCCCACCCAATTATATTTATGAGCAGGAGGATTTACCTAACATTTGGTAAATGGTGCTGATTGTGAAGCCGCTAGATCACCCAGAGGTGACTGGGCGATCAATTGAAATGTCTTCATAAGAATGTGCTGATTTTTTAAACTTTTTTACTACTTAGTAATTTATAAACATTAAGTAGTAATTGTATAATGTTATGCACATTAATTTATTATCAGGCCTCTCATTATATATTTTAATGTTCCTGTTTTATTTAAACAATATAATTAAGTTAGTACATGTTTTGAACAAGGCATTAATTAAGTGGGTAGTCATCGTTACATGGTATATATCAACACAAGTTACATAATGTATCGCTAATTTTAATGCATACTTTTTTAAATAACCCTAAGAAAATTTTATTTGATATTTATAATAAATATTATTTCAAACGTGCAGATATTCTGTAAATTGGGTAAGATAAAAAGTAATAATTGAGGCTCATTTGTTATAATAAAACTCAGGTAAAGACATTCTGAGTCTGCTTCTCCATAAAACTTTTCTATTTACATACGAAACATTTTACTAGTAAATAAATAGAATATACTACGAGGGCAAATACATAAATTCAAATTGATTTTCTGAACATTTTCAAGAGGGACCCACTGCACATACACAAGTGCCAAGAGCTATAAAAACCCACGTCAGTTTCTTCTTTAGCACTTAAATTATTCAAGAGTTCAGATCTAGAAGTGGCACTTTGTACTACATCTTACAAACATTGAACATCCAATTCTTAACTTCCCTTGTTTTTGTAATTTCTCTCTAAAACACACTAAAGTACTTAGTGATATTGTAATCTGTAGTAGATAATAATAAAATATGATTTTATTCACAGTGAAAAAAATTACCACCCAAGATCATTGAAGCAAATTATCTATTGCTTCAAGTGCCAAAATTATTTTATTCTTTATTATGTAAATTGCAGTAAAAATGTTTAAATGAAATATGTAGTTATTGTATTGAATTGCTTAAACAACACCTCTTTCATTGTTTTAATGATATTTTTGCAGAGGAAACGTAAATAAATTGCCATGTATCAATTTATATAATAGTTATTGACATAATAAGCTTCATAAAATATCTTATTAGAATATTTTGGAGAAATATCAAAAGAGGCCTTCAGCCAGATTTTGGTAGCCAATTGACAACTGTAATAATATATTATAATACAAATATCGTTCAATATTTAATTCACTTTGTGAATTCCAGTGTAAGGATTTCACTTCAAAGTATTACATTTATCCAATCACAATGGGAAAATTAGCAGACTGATATGGACAGTATTTAATGGCAGACCAAGTATTATTTGGACATTTGTTTTCTAATAATGAGTACTAATATTAAGAAACTGATGGTTAATAATAGGGATTGATCATTACAACACATGTTCTAATAATGATTATGAAACTAATTTCAATTTCTTAACTTCACTTCAGATATTGAAAATGGATAAATAATTTTAGCAATTAAAAATTTTATTTTTCACAAGAAAATTAAAAAGGCTATTCATGTTGTCAAGAACAAAAAAATCATAGTTTTCAGAGACAAAATATATTAATACAAAAATTATATCAGTTAATTAAGTCACAAAGAAGAAGCAACCAGTTTTTAATTATAAAAAATAATTTTAATATACATACAATGAATTAAGAATTACCAATACATTTTTTAGAAAAAAGAACATTCATAAATATAGAGTGCCCAGGGACAACACTCAGTGATAGATTATGTAAAAGTTAATAAAAATTTAAGTTCAGACGTGAAGGATACCCGCGTTTTTAGAGGATATGACATTTATTCAGATCACTAGTGGAAACAAAAATAAATATAAGAGCAAGGTAGAAGAAACAAACTGCTTCATAAAATAAACAAGAAGATGTAGGGTATAAAGTGTATCTACTAGAAGACAATTGAATCAGAGATGATTCAATCAGTTCGTGAGCAACATCGCCACATCAGAAGATCTGAATGAAGAATGGAGAAACACTAAAGAATCAATAAGAAGGGCAACATATGAGGCATTAGGCACTCCAAAAATTATGTGAAAAAGGAAAACTGAAAATATGGAATGATAGGGTTGCAGAGGCAGTGCAGGAAAAAAAAGTAGCATACCTAAATTATCTACAGAACAGAAACAAGCAGACTAAACAGATCTACAACCAAAAAAGGAATAAAGCTAAATCATTAGTGAGACAGCCCATCAAAAATCTTGGGATAGATAGGTGAATATGTTAGAACATGATGTATTTGGAAGACAAAGTATAGCCTACAATGTGTTAAAAACAATGAATTTTGAAGAAACAGAAATGGCAAGATTGAATATAATTTCTGGGAAAGAGTGGTTGGACTACTTGGCAAAATTATGGAGTGGGATTGAAGAAATTTATACTTCAGATGAAGAAAAAGGAACAAAAAGAAATGTAGGTATGATAGATATGAAAGAGCTTGATAATGGATTAAAATCCCAAAAAATTGGAAAGCCTATGGTTCTGATGGGGTTAACATAGAATTAATGAAATACGGAGGTATGTTACTGAAATTTCAACTGCTCCACCTAATGAATGAATGCTGACAAAGATGTACAATACCAGATGAATGGTTAGATTCATTAATTACTCCATGTTTTAAAAAAGGAGATCAAAGTAAATGGCACAACTACAGGGGTATTTGTCTACTTAACTCGTGTTATCAAGTTTACGCAAAAATTGTGAATAACAGAATTGCTCCAGTTGCAGACAGCACTCAAATTCAGGAACAACAGGGGTTTAGAAAAGGTCACTCAATGACATATTTACATTATTATGGATATTGAGAAGGCTTTTGACAGTCAATCAATGTAAATTAGGGAGCATTATGAAGGAAGAAGGCTACCCAAGTCATCTAGTGCAAATGGTGAAAAGTATGTATGATAATACTAATATCGCAGTAAAATTCAATGGATTTGTTTCCAGGAAGGGGATTATAAATTAAGGAGTAAGGCACAGAGACAGTCTTTCTCCAACACTAATATATACCTGGAATATATAATTAAAAGGTGGAAGAATGTGGTACCTTCAGGAATTTACTTGGGCAAAAATACATTTCTAAATACTCTTCTATATGCTGACGACCAGGTGATCCTGCAGGAAAACAAATATGATTTGCAAAGATCTATTTATCAACTGGAGCAAATTTTTATGGAGTACAATCTGATAGTATCAGTTAATGAAAAACCAAAGTAATGGCTTTTAAAAGAAAAAAATCAGAAAGGGCAAAGATTGTGCTTCAAAATAAGATTTTAGAACAATATTTTATCTATCTAGGGTGTGAAATTACATATGGAAGAGAGAGGGAGGTCACCAGCAAAATTCATAAATTTCAAGCAGTTTGTGGAACTATAAGTAGAACGTTTAAAAAGAAAGCTCAAAAAGAAACCTAATTAAAATTTTATATTATGGCCCTCCTAGTTTTACTGAATGGATGTGAAACAAGATTTTAGGAGGACTGAATCAGCAGAAATGAGATTTTGGAAAGGAGTAAAGGACTCTACATTAAGAGACCAAATAAATAGTGAAAAAATAAGAGAACAACTTGGGCGGAAAGAAACAGTACATGACAAAATTAAGAAGTACAGACAAAAATGGGTGACACATATTGAAAATATGCCGCAGGAAAAACTTCTAGCGCTAGCCCTGAATTACAAGCCCAGAGGAAAGAAAAACATTGGAAGGCCAAGAATGAGATGGAAAGAGGCTAGAACAGGCAATATGCCTAATCTGTAAAGGAAGATGATGAATTTTAATATACATTTTTAAAATTATTAATTATATTATTATTATTACTTATATATTCCGTAATTAAAACACAAAAGTGTACAAAGAAATTTTAAGTCCGTAGGCCCTAGAAATTGTCACACACCATAGTTACCCGAATATACGTAAACTTTGAATTAGGACTTAGTGCATGAAGGTGTTAACTCAATTTTTAGTCAAAGCGACTTTTCTATGAGTTTCTTATTAGTTACTAAGCTACTTTTGATGAAAATCACAATATTTGTCATATTAAGAAGAAATAATTTCAAGTAATATAAAAAAAGTTCCATGCAAGTTTACTAAATCTCAAATATCTCCTTTGGTCATTTTCAGAGTTAACACCTTCTTGCACTAAGCCCTTTGACAACTCTCCAATTTTGAAGATTCCTCATGAGAATTTTTTTAAATTTTTAACTAATTCTCATTATTTAGTCAAAAAAATACAAATTGTTTTATTGACTAGAAAATTGTCTTGTTAATGAGAATGTTAAGGTTTACTGCTGAATTATCATTTTCTTATTCCTTAATATCATCATAATCATAGTTTTTGTCACTACCCATATCATCTTCAAATGTATAAATGTTTCTTCCTTTTTCGTCTTTCCAATCTGCAACATATTCTGACTTTTTATCCCCTCTGAAAGTCTGCACATTGACTTTGTGTTGTTCATAATATTTTAGAAGACGCCACCTTAGAACATTCCTTTTTGTGTGACCTGATTTTGTATCTGTTCCTCACTTGTTGATGACGTCTTGTTTCTTTAAGCAGTTCAAAACGCGGATTCGCACTCGCTGGGCATTGAACCCCCATCATGCAACTCTCGGCATTCATTTTCACGATAGTACATTTCATTTGATACAATGCCATTCACTTGAGATTCTCTCTTTACCGGCCAATTTAAAACTATCTGTCTGAATTGCTCGACCGCAGTGGATGACGAGAATATGACTGTGAATATAATTGTGTATTGTAGTTAAGCGAAGTTCATTTTTCACCATAATCAAAATAACCATAGTTAATACACCTACCAGCCTGAGCAATTTAGAAAACTTAGAATAAAAAATTTCAATAAACTCAAATATGTATGTTATATTCACTCCCAATGTCACACCGTTTCTGAATTTTCATATCGGATGTTTTCAAAAATTCTGCATGGAACTTTTGTAATCAAAACAAGAACCCTCTTGCCTTACTCACCCATGTAAGGTCCCAATTTAATAGGGACTTTTTAAAATTGTCACATTAATTGCTTCTCTTAGTGAAGGTAATGGGATGTTCAAATGATAAAAGAAAAATAAATTACAAACATAATTCATTCCATTAATTACAATTTTAATGAAAACAGCAATACAATTTGTGTAAATTATTTCATTCTGCCAACAACACTAAGTGCAATTTGCACTTAACCAACAATATTGCAAATAGAAAAATTGATGCTGGTGCTTAATATGAATTAACTGTATATATAATATATATTCCTAACTTAACATTCATAGCACTTTGGCTATCTTGGTAACAGTTCTGTAAGTACATGTAAACAGGCACAAAATACATACGTCATCAAACAGGTCAAACATGGCACACATACCGTTTTACACAGTCATTAAGTACAAGAATATGAATAAATCAAGTATATATCTTATTTTTCATCATTAATCAATTAAAAATTCAACTAATGTAATCAATGGATCTGATAACACTTGCATAAAATACTTCTCTAGTAAATTTACATATTGCATACAAAACTTAATAACAAGAAACTTCTACCATTTATGTACAAAACAATGAGTATAATAATGAAGTGAAACATGATGTATTGAATGCAGATATTTGTAACATTAGAAAATAATTCTCACACAAGTGCAAAATTAACTAGTATGTGTCACAAATGATATGATGTGCATACACTTTTGCAACATTTGATACTATTATTCTTTCAGAAATGTAATCATATCTTAATCATCACTGGTTAATATAAACAGAAAATGAAATAATATAAGAGACAGCATTTGGAATAACATAAGAGAGATTCGGAGTGAATCATTGATGAAAAATGAAATTAGAAAAGCTTTATGAAGTATTTAGAGTGTTCTTATTGAAGGAAGCACAGAAACAACACTTCAGTAAGTGTTTGATCTAAAAACATGTGAGACAAAAATAAAATGAGGAATTCAAAGATTGAAAAATTTTTTATATAGAAGACACTTTCGATAAAATATTAAACATTTTTTGAGAAACGGGGATTTGATATATGTATGTAAAACTGAAAAATACTTAAAACTGAAGTCTGTTATACTGAGATTTTACAGTACCATCAAACCACAGATTTCAGTAAGTAATTTATTGTTTAGAGACAATCTGATTAGCGATCAAGTATATAAGAAAAATGAACAAGATAACCCTACGCTGTTCGCAAATTAAAAGCAGAGATACTACATTAATTGTACCTTCACAACAATGAGGGTTTAATGAATTTATTGCCATTCTAGAATATCAATAATTTTGATCATGTTTTGTTTCCTTATAAGAACAGGTATCCAGAATGCAATTATTTAATATGATCAAGGACAAGGTAAACAGAAATATCTGAATTTTATCTGATATGAGATTGGTTTTGAAAGTCAAGAAAAAAGCATATTGTTTAGGAATGTATAACCATAAACCTTAATATCAACTTCCAGGAAAAAAAGGAAAATAACCATTCCATTAAACAAGTTAATATGCACTTCTTTCAGGATTTTTAAATAATTTAACAGTTTCTAAAGGTACAAGAATGTATGCTCTTCATATCATGCAACATCAAATCCAGCAATGTAAACATTTATATTATTAACATCATGTAGTATTTTATATCACAGGGCAACACTCCTGAAACCAATAATGGAGGTTATACTGCATAATTACACGATAAAAGGCATGGACCCTGTTTGTCCGATACGTTATGACAAACATATAAGCTGATCACACACCAGTATGTAGAAGATTATAAAATGACATTTGAGGGATGCTGTAAATACTCATGCTCTTTGATATAGCCACTTGATTCACTAAATAAACAAATTTGAATATCATCCCTCAAACACTTAAAAAATGGAGGTACACACAGCAAAGTAGACATTCAGACAAGATCTGCATAAATCTTATCCATAAACACAATGCTACACAAGGTTTCATAAAACCCATACACTCAGCTGAAATGTACAAAATAGCATATATGCATATAATTTTATTGAATATTAAACACATATACGAGTCTATTCACGTTTTATTTTCTTTAAAATGTCCACAAGCTATTTTGTAGTTTAGAATCACATGTTTCTGACGAAATACGATTGCTCTCTCTGTAATAAATAAAACTCTTGAGAGAGATTGAATCACATTTGTCCATACACTTGCCCCGATTGTCTTATTTCTAACAATTCTCTAATGGAAAAATTTGCCACAAAAACTATGGTTACGTTACTGGTAAAGATGACAGAATTTGAAGATTTGTACTTCTCAGTCAAATGTCTGACATATTCTCAAAATTTATAACAAGACAATGCCCAGTTTATTCTTCACTTATAATTGTAGGAACTTCACTAAGTCACAATGAAGATCATAATGCCTTCCTAAAATTGTGTTTCAAATGTAACAACCATGTAACCCCATCACAAAGAATATAAACCAAAAGTCAGCCAACACGGCACAAATATTCACATTTGAAACCACACAAGAGTACAGAAGAACTTTTCATTTATACTATTTTAAAACAGCAGGAGTTATAGTTTTTATGTCTTTGTACATTTCTTTCACAATGCAACAGTACATTAATCTACAGCCACAGTTCCCAACGCTTTTCTCTTTGAGAACTCCTTCTAAACCTTCTAAAAACCAAAATAAATAGACAAAACTCTGGTGAATTCATTTGTAATAGTAAAAACAATAAAACTGAAATGTTATTAAAACTATTTTTCTCTGTATTGGATGATAGTTATACTAAAAAAAAAGGGAAAAAAGGAAGAAGAAGAAGGAAGGAAGGAAGAAAGAAAGAAAATGTATGCATTAAAGCATAATAGTAATTTTAGTAAGATGAAAAAACAATGAAATTACCTTTAATGTGGATGGATACCAACTGGATCTTAGCTAAGCTTCAATTTCTTTATTTTAAATAAAATATTTTTCATGAAATATATATGTAACATGTCTTATCTTGTTTCTATTTGGATTTTAAAATTCACCATTAAAATATAATTTTCATTAACCCTTTTCATAAATACTTTTCTTGTGAACCCTTTATCCAAACGTACGGAACCGCTGATCTATAGCATTAAAACAATAACATTAATGCCAATTTTCAGACACTTAAAAATATTTTAACTAAAATCTGAATCTTATTTAATCTAAAATCTGAAATCGTTTCTCTCAGTAACAATCCAAATTTTAGAAAAATAGTTTGAAAAATTTTGTACAAGTTTCAAATAAAAAGTGACCCACAGTCACTATGAATCTGCAAAGATAGCACTTTTACAATTAGGTAAACAGAATATAAATCCTTGTAATGAATTATAGTAAGTTGTAAACAAAACAAAAAATAAGTCTTTTAATATAAAAATTTTAAAAGCATAATATGTAATATTTGAATATTTCTAACATGAATTTTCAATATGTTAAATCTTCAACAAGTTAAATAAATGTTTCAAGATGTTTCTTGGAGGATACCAAACTCATTGTTTAAAAATATATCATAGATAACAATTTTACAAAAATCAAAGATCTAATCTTGTATATTTGTTTGGTATTGATAACTAGAATTATAATAACTTTTCTTAAATAATTCAGAATTGCTCTTGAAAAGTCATAAAACAGCAAACTTAACTTTTATGAAGATCCTATTTTGATGCAGTACCATTTACTATAATCTGAACTCTATCTGTCATCTGAATCTCTATGTCACATTTCCTTTCCAAATTGAAAATCTCGTTTTTTAACAACAAAACATATCAAATAAACCATCAGACATATGGGTTTGTGGGAATCCACACTTCTAAAATTAACATTAGATATTGCACTTTTGCATAAAACTGACAACTTAATTCTTTAAAAAATGAATAATCTGTTTAGTAAAGAATATGTTTCAACACATCAACAATTATGACTAGGATTCATTGGGAGTGCATTGTCAAATATTGAAATCAAATCACTGTCAATCTGTCAGAAAAATGTAATATATAATTATTTGTTTGTCAGCAAATGAAAAGTTCAACTGTACCATACATTCAGACTGACCCAGTATTGCACAAATTCTGTGCCTTAAAACTATGACTATTATAACATAACAACACTTCCTCACACCAGATCTTCCTTGAGAATGTGTGATATCACCCCCAACCCCAAGGCACCTGGATTTACAGGAATGTAAGGCCGCCACCGATTCGTGCAAAGGAGACCAGATGAAACAAACTTTGGTTCACTATTGGAGGAAGAAAAACATACAATACCAACTTACTGTGGGGATTGTGTATTGCCTAACAAGACTAGTTAAGTGCTATAGCAACAATGACTATATATGAGCATATTACAAATATACACGTGTTCACTATCTCAATATTTGTTGAAATGTAAAACAATATTTTGATAATTTCTTCGAAAACTTCACATCATTGGGGTTTTGATTTCTTATATTAATATAAAATATACATATTTGTATAGAAAAAACAAATGTAATGTGTTATATGTTGGGAATGTGCATAATATTTATAACATATAATACATGAATCACATTTATCACATATCTGCACACACATTCCGTTTTCCATCAATCAATTAAACACTGAATTAAACAACACGACAAGTATTTATCATATTATGTTATCATTTGATACTCATGTGTATGCAACCTCATGACTGCACACATTTGGCAATATTTGATATGTAATCGAACAAAAGCAAATAATAGGAAACCAGAGTATTTTCACTCTTAAAAATATACAAGGACAACATTTTGAATACTAACTACCACTGGTCATTTTCTAATTACACATGTAAAATTCAAAAGTCAGTTACAAATACAATGAAATTTAAAAATTAGAATCTAATCTGGATAGAGAATTCAAACAGTGCTCAAAAGTTATTTACGTAAGAATTAAATTAAAGGGTGTAATCTAGAAAAATTAAATTTTAAAAAGAAATCAGGTTAAATATCTTTTAAAGAAAAGTAAAAAGAACAAATTTGCAAATTCATAGAAGGATAATACCAAAGAAAATATACTTTCTGGTCTCTTGAAACAATATAATGTCTTACTACTTCTTTCTTTTTTAACAAAAATTAGTAGTCATGTGTTGTGTACACACACTGCATAATATTGGTGCTATAAATGGATATTTATTATCCAATGTATTTTCACAATTTTAATGCATTTAATCTTACAATCATCTCTCCTGGCAGCAAACAATGTTGCTGCATTTGAAACACAGAGGGAATGGATATGTTTTTCTAGCAAGAAATTGGCTAATCGTAAAGGCCAATACATTTTTTATAAAAAATAAGCCTTTTCTTGGAAACATGACATAGGAAACTATAGTATGATGTAGCTCCCACAGTTTTTTGGTCCCTAGAATTGAGCACGTTCACTACCAATTCAATTACACATTATCATCAGCAGGAATGTTCTATATAATACTTATCGCAAAAATCGTGCAGTCAGAGCCCTTTTCTGAAACTACAGAGCCTCTGTCTCTCCCAAAGGCACAGGGGGGCCTGACGCTGCATCAGTCTGTTGCCGTCTTGTCCAGTCCTGTAGAAAACATTCAACAACAATGAGTGAACTCTACAATATTATAAGAAATTTTTTATTAAACTCAAGAACGGGAGTAGAATATTTGTTTTCATTCACTATGTTGCTCAAACAAACAATGATTCCCTCACAGTTACAAACAACTAGTTCTCAAATATATCCAACAAAAATAATTTTACATTTATATAAAATCTTACATTGAATTACAACAGGGTTTCATAACTGAAAAATGTTAATTTTAATTGTACACAATAGTAAATCAGATCTTTTTTACAAATCAAATAAATATTTGAAAGTTTCTGATCGTTACTTTCAAATATCCATAATTTCTGTTTTGTAAACAATAATGCATTCAGCCTCAAACCTTTTTTGATGAATCTACTGACTTCTCTTTCTTTGACACAAATACAATGCAACAACGGCATATTGTGAATGAAGATCTGAGTGCCAGATGTAGAGCAGTGTGATTTATTTACTGTATTATGGTGACCAAACTAATAGAGAGCCAAATGCTTCGCATTTGTTTACAATTCCTATATTTAGCAAGATAACTATTACACAGACACATGTTTCTCTATGTATGTCGACACACTGAATCCGAATCTAAAGCCAGAATTACACCACCACCATTGAGGTGCGTGTGTGTGTGTGTGTGTGTGTGTGTGGTTTTTTTTATCATGGAAAACCACCTTGTCTTTGTATTTTCTTGTTTTCAGAGAATGTTGTCAAATCCAAAGACTTGATACATGTTTCTATTCTTTCCAGGTAAAGAAAGTTCCCTGAAAGTGTCAATTCAAAAACTTTTTTTTACAAAATTACTTTAATTGCACTGGTCAACAACATTTTTGTAACCAAGAATGTTAAGTGTTCTTAACTAAGACTTGGACTCTGAATTTGAATACGAAATCATTTTTTTGCCTATCAGGCTGTTTTCTTGTTACCTACTACTCTCCTAAATGAAAATGATTGAAAACAATTCATAAGTTTCATTTAATAATTCTGCAGATGTAATTGTCCAGGAACAATTGAAATTTGTACAAGGAATTCCTATACATGACACTGAATTCAGAAAATTCACTTTTATGAAATGAAAAAGGTTGCTGATCAAATAGAATCATGTTGTGCTTCTAGCCAGTTCCGCCACAGCATTAAGAGATCTGACAGCATGGAAAGCGGCTTGAAAGGAACTGCTAGTTCTAGGTATATGAAGGTTTCTGCTTTGTATTTATTCAGAAGAAGAAATGCCTCTTAACTGTGTTAAACGCCTAAATAAGTTATGTTACAGCTGTGGAGAATAAACACTGCTCTTTTTCGTGTTTCCGGGTGCGTCAACTGCTTTGATCATTAGTCCCGTTAGTGTAGTGCATGTTCTTTTCTCGGGAGATGGCGGTGATCTTCCCCCGCTGGATATGGCGAGATCCGGCGCCGACCTACCGTCGGCTAGTGGGGTTTCCCCCTAACCAAGACTCTCCCACCAGCGGGGCACCGCCCCAGCCGGGACAAGCTCTAAGCTCCCGACCGGTCTCCCAGAATATGTGGTAGTGTAGTGCATGTTAGTGTAAGTGTATGAGTGTAAGGGGAGAGGATAAAATAAGAAAGAGGAAGGAAAGATTGCTAGCGGTCCGTTTGGTAGGGTACTGCTCCGGCATTCACCTAGTGTTGATCGGAGAAACACCAAAAACTACCGATCAGAGCAACCGGCCGCTAGAATTCTCCTCCAGACAGAGACTGAATTCGACCTAGCTGAAAAGCTAGAGTCGAAAATCCTGCCGCCGTCGGGACTCGAACCTAGGACCTCCCGGTCAGAGGCGCTGCAGTGACATCAGTTGATGTACTGAGCTACCGCTCCCGGTTAATTAGGAAGGAACCAATTGATCACACACCAGACTGTTTTTTCAAATAGCTGGAATCATCTCAAAAACAAAGAAAACTGCAATCTCCCAATTTACCATATGTTACAAGGCCTGAGTGTCACAGTGAATATTTGCCGGTACCACTACCTCCTGAGAATGTGACAGTGAATGAAGATGAACAGTGAAGAACAACAAGGAGATATTCATGCTGACCCATTTCAAGCCTTCTGTGAAACATTCCAAGCCTACTCTTCACTTTTTTTAACTCTTATGTATTTCGTATTTGTATTTCGTTCTGTAAACATGTGGATCTTTTCTTATTAAAGCGTGTCATTTTGTCAGATACATATAATACATAGGGAGACACACACAATTACAAAAACCATGATTACATGAAAACTGAGGCCGACACAGAAATTCTGAAATTAGAACTGAATTGAGAGGCACATCTCTTCCAGAAACAGTGTGTTATGTTCTTGTTGCAGAAAAAGTTATTTTTTGTATGTCAGTGTTTTCAGGAATTGGATGAATTAAGACATGACAATTCATGAATGAAAAGAATTATATAGCAATTCCTAGTGCTTCACCAATGTTTGGCTGTGGTGGTGCCCCCCCCCTGAAAATTTTGAAAGGGGTCCCATTACCTTTTACATGATTAAACACGTTACAGTTGACTCCGGTTATAGTGAACTTCTGGGGACTAACATTTTTGGTTCACTATATCATGTCAAAAAACATATGATGTCAAAATTAAATAGAATTTCTCCATAGTGATTGATTTTATTGATATAGAGATACAGTAAAATACGTTAACAGCACGAAGTGAAAATTTCAATACCTTTATTTGAAATTAAAAACAATTTTCAATTGTTTGCTTTACACATTTTTCATTAGCAATTTCTCTACATTTTTCTCGAGTTCAGGTTCTCTCCGCACTTGACTCTGCATTGTCCACTGTCTCTAAGTATCGTAATGCAGTTTTGTCACCTTTCAATGCCTCTTGCACTGTTGGAAGTCCCAATCTTCGAAGGTCCCGTTACTCACCTAATAACATACAAGATCCTTTCGGCAGCGGGATGGCGCAGGCGGCTAATAAAACCGATCGCTTTTCCGCGAGACACGGCAAGTATCGCCAGGCTGTGGGGCTGTGGCAGTCGCGCGATTCCTGTCGCCTACGTAGAACACAACGCGCTGTCCCGCGAAATATCACGCAACAACAAGCTTGAAGCAAACAAGCAATCGCGTGTCGCCGCCGCCAGTTGTAGCCCACGCAAAACACGGCCTTTGTTTCCGCAGCGAATCTGAGTGCCGTAAGGTCATCAGTAAGGTCCCCTTATTTTTTGCAAGCTGTCAAGTGCTGGAATTTGTGGCACTCAAGCGATACATTCTTTTCCCGGAGGGAATTAATTTTCAGGTCGTATTTCCTACATTCATTATAACAGAGGGTCAGGTTCACTGTAACCGAAGTTTCTTATGCTAATTTATAAAGTAAGTGAAACGGGACCAGTGACTGCATTCGAGTTCACCGTAACCGGAGTCGACTGTTTTCCTGTGAAAATGTTAAATTCCTGACAAAAATTATGAATAGGACATATCGATACATTTTAAACTTTACAGTGATGACAAACGCATGGATACAATGTGCTAGTATATTGTCCCTGAATCTGTGTGAAATTTGAAAAATTTCAGCGTGATACTTAGTTGTAAAAGTCAACACTTGTGATGTGGTCGCTATTATTCAATAGTTAATTAAAATTAATTTTTAAGTTTATTTACGAATTTTCAATTTTTGCAATAATTTTTGCAGTACTTAATTTTTTACAGCAGTACATACGCATTTTAATTTTTTTAGTACATAATTGCAAAATAATCGCAGTTTGAAAGACAAAACGTGAAGCAACTTTTGAATCTACTCTAGAAAGACGGCCAATTTGAACTGAAACGTCCTACAGAAAATTGAAATCAAATATAGCCAAAAATGCGGAGAAGCGTACAAATCTCTTTAAAAGATGCGGATCAGTGAGAGACAACTTCTTCTACATCCAAGTAAAAATATATTTTAAAAATTTAAAGTTAACTGAAACTTTTTGTTCAAGTACAAAATTGTTATATGGAATTGTAAAATTTGAACGGATAAGGGGGCCCTGTTGTTGTCTCCTCTTTTTGTTTTAGGGGGACCCTGACAAATATTCTATATGATTCTATGAAAACACGCAGCTCACACAATAGTTCATACTTCAAAACTACCAAAAAACATGTTTTTCTATAATTCTTCCAAAATAACCGAGAAGGACCTGTTCAGGAATTGTGACAGTCAATTTGTCTTCTAGAAAACAATGAAATGATCTATTGATCGCCTTTGTAGGTGCTGTAAGTCACCCAAAACACATTTTAGTTGCATAAAAAACGCAAATTCGTGTTTATATGGAAATTCTTTGAATCTTCTGGATGGATCCACAAAAAATTATACGTTCCCCACCAGGAGACCGAGATGCATCGAATGACACCTCATTTGTCTCGATTGGTGGATCGGAAGATGATCTAACTGTGACGGTCGGACAGATAGAGGTTACTCAATTACTATTCAAGGATATTCTCTGCTGTCAATTAAATTTTCTACACATTTCTAAAATTTAAAAACACTCTTTTCCTAAAAAAATTATCAATGTTCAAAACAAAAATAATATAAATCTCTTAATTCGATAATAAAACTAAGAAAATATTCAATATTTTCTTACTTTGTGGACAGCCTATGTTTGATGATTGCTTTAGGTAGTTTGAGGGACATGCATATACATCTTTTAAATGTCAAACATAAACAAATGGATAAGAGAAGAACTGCCCCCGTCATTTTTATATAGCAAAGGGAAAGAAGCTGAGCGTTCTTACAACTTTATTGTAAAGTAATGTGAACCACATTTTCAATTGTGGCCGGTGGTGAAGAGAGACATTTTTGCAGTCATCGCAAGATGTGTCGAATATGCGGACCTATCTTTCAAAAGTTACTGGGCACAGAAGTGTGCAGGAGGGGCGGGGGTCCCTGAAGTTTTAAAAGGGGCACGACAGCCTTAAGTAATATAACATTTTATTTTCGTAAATAGTTAGTTTCCATTTTTAAAGCTATCAATTTAAGGAATTGTTTCACATTCGGGGAAGAGGCTCTTCGAGCCAAGTGGCAAACTTGTGCACGATTCGATACAAAATTGTATTGAAGTAGTATCGAAGCTACTGATCGGTTAACCGCGTCCCAGCTGATCGCACGTCAGAGGCAACTATATTTAAATCGGCTTGTCTTGGCTTGTCCCGGTTGGGGCGGTGCCCCGCTGGTGGGGGAGTCCCGGTTAGGGGGAAACCCCACTAGCCGACGGTAGGTCGGCGCCGAATCTCGCCATCCGGCGGGGAAAGATCACCGACATCTCCCGAGAAAAAACATGCACTACACTAACGGGACTAATGCCCAAAGCAATTGACGCGCCCGGAAACACGAAAAATCAATCAATCAATCAGGAGCCGAGAAGTGATTGAAGAGGTGCTCTGATCGGTAGTTTTCCGTGGTTTCTCCGGTCAACACCAGGCGAATGCCGGAGCAGTACCCTACCAAACGGGCCGCGGACCGCGCGCGATCTTTCCTTCCTCTTTCTTGCCCTATCCTCTCCCCTTACACACACACTTACACTAACATGCACTACACCACCACATATTCCGGGAGACCGGTCGGGAGCTTAGAGCTTGTCCCGACTGGGGCGGTGCCCTGCTGGTGGGAGAGTCTTGGTTAGGGGGAAACCCCACTAGCCGACGGTAGGTCGACGCCGGATCTCGCCATCCAGCGGGGGAAAATCACCGCCATCTCACGAGGGAAAAACATGCACTGCACTTACGGGACTAATGACCTACGCCCGGAATCTCTAGCCAACCATTAGAAGAACGGCGGTCAACCGCTGCCCTGTGCCTATAGTTTGCTAAAACAAAAATATGGCTGAACGCACCTGGATGGCCATCTGCAGCGGCGTGGCCTGGTGGTAGAAGTGCACGGCGCCGGGCTCGGCGGGCAGCCAGCGCAGCGCGGCGCGCTCGTGGGCGCTGAGCGGGGCGATGCCCGGGCAGGCGCGGCCCGTCAGCAGCGAGAAGAGCGCGTGCACGGTGCGGCGCTGCAGGCCCTCGAGCGCGCGGTGCAGGCGGCCGCGCACGTGCAGCGCGTGGCGCTCGCCCGACGGGAAGGAGCGCGCGCACAGCAGGCAGTGGTGGCGCTCGCGCGTCGACGGGTGCCGCGCCGACAGGTGCGCCACGAACTCCGCCTGCGCACCGCGCAACACACTTCACACACACACCTTCGGCCAAGCGCCGCGAGAGAACCCCGGGGAGGTAGCGGGGAACACAACAGCCCGTCACTGTTTTCTCGCACGGATGGCAAATACATGAGGCGTCATAAGAAGGTTTTTTCGCAAAATTAATTTTCATTCTCTTGTAAATTTATAATGCTGTTATACAAAAGAGTAGCGGTTGCGATTCCTTTATAATGTCGCTTCATTGCATTCGTACAAATTTGAAAACATGTACTCATGCCATAAAGCTTAACGTTATAAACGAACTGCATACACTACTATTAAGAGCATGGCCAGAAAATACTGCGGTGAAGCCAATGAAAATCGGGATGTGGGCAGAAATAATAGGGGAACTGGTCATAAAATGTATTGACCTTCATCTACTTCAACCTATGAAGTATACAATTCCTCTTTTAGAAAGGACATTCAAATAATACGTTCCCAAAATTTAGGTTTTTGTAGCTCCCCACTTTGTAACAACTTTATAACAAGGGGGAGGGGTAAAACATTGCACCACACGGTCAAAAAATACTTTCACATTTAGAGCGGAGATGGAATTCAAAACAGACAAAAGCCAACGGGGGGGGGGGACATTCTCACCACATCTTAATAATAAGTATTATAATTTATTATTCACTTAAAGCTATAAATTAATAACAATTGTGGCATGTGTATATATTTGAAACATTCTTTAACAAAATATTACATGAAACTTCAACCAATTTTCAATGAATTTAGTTTTGATTATCTCAGGAAGGAAGGGAGAGGGAGAGTTTGAAATGGATGTTCATATCAGAGAGTGTTAATAAGTCTACGTGGGGAAAGAGGTTTGAAAAGGCTTAATTGTGCGACTGTGGTTGTTAACCCTTACATAAATGGTCCTTGTGGGGCCCTTAAATAGATGGTCAAAAAAAGGGAAAACCGCAAAAATGCTGCTATCGGTCTTTAAAGTCCAACGCTACGAATAATAAAAATACAAGCCCACAGAGAATGGAAAACAAACTTGTGCCTCAATCATTCTTCACAGGGAGGAACAAATGAAGCTGTCGCGGCTCACAACAGTCATTCTTCAAACTAAGGTTATGAAAGTATCCTTTTTCTAACATAGTTTTTCTACAAAGACTAGTAAACTACATTAAATCCGATAAAAATGTACGTTCAAATACAGTTAAATTATTCTAAGAGACTACAAATATTGTAGTATTTCTCCCTGACAATAATAAAATTGTAAGTTGCATTTACGAAGAACTACATAATTATCACGTACTTCACAACTTAACTTTTTTTAGCTGTCGTGGGCTCGATGTACAAGGATACTTAGCGAGCGAGAAACAAGTATGAGACGAATTCTTTATTCATTACGTAAATACAGAACATAGAATATTTATCAGTTCGAAGATTATTTTATTTCTCTTTAGTGTCCTCTTTCTTCTTCTTCTTCTTCTTCTTCTTCTTCTTCTTCTTCTTCTTCTTCTTCGTCTTCTTCTTCTTCTCCTCCTCGACCTCCTTTTCCGTTTTCTTCACCGTAATCTTCTTCTCCGCCTCCTTGTTCTGGTCCGTTTTCTCCTTATCATTCTTTTACGCATTCACCTTCTTTCTTCTTATACCTTTTCTTCTTTCTTCAACCAATTTCTCCTCTCCGATATTAATGTTGCATTATTGCAGGGGTAGTTACTACACGGAGGTATAATGCACAAACGTCAAACGGGTTGAGTCAAGCAGCGGGACTAAGTGCTCGATTCTACGTGCTCTGCTAAATTTATTATTAATTTTATTAATAAAGGGACGAGATCAACGTACGTTTATAACCAAGTCATTATAAAAACGTGTAACTGCGATACAATGACGAGAAAATGCAATTTCCTGCAATACCAGACGAAGACATGGTGTTATGATATACTAGTTATTCAATACATAATTGTTTTAGACGAACATTGATGAAATTAAAGTAAACTTGAATATAAAAGGGTACTAAAATTGTGTAATTTTTTTTAACCGGAAACAGTTGAGATTAATAAGTGGAGGGAAAATTACTTCATCACAGTTTATTTGAGTAATTAGTAGACTTGTTTAGCTAATGCAATTCTTTCCGCGTTAGTTATAAATAAACGTATAAAAATTTCAAGTTTTCATTTTAATTTTACCTCTTCAGTAAAATACTCGAGCACTGATGTATCAGCCCTATTAAATTTATGGAGTATTTCCCTCAGTTTAAGAATTATATAATTTTAGTAGCGATTATAAGTAGTCATGACAGAATATCGATACAGTTGATGAATTAATTGGCAGATCCAAACAGCGTTCAAGGAAATGTATAGTGAGAGGAAGTACGCTCTACATAAACTCTAATAAACGAATTTCGTGACACATGAGCTGGTCGATGCCACCAGTACACTCCGCAAGCTCAAGCAATACAGTGTGTTTTCCTCCTTGTTCATGGACACGAAGATAAAAGAGGGAACATTCGAAATCACCTCGAGTTGTGAAAGGGCCACAACGGAAAGTTGACGTTTCTCTCTCTTTTTTCTCGTCGATAGAACGTTTTCATTTATGCAACTGAACACTCAAATGCCCGTGACACCCTCCCACACGTTTCGCCGTTACGACTGTGCGCTCTGCGATGAAGAAATCAAGCCGCGTTAATGTTCGAAAGAACTTCACCAGCGAACTGCCTTCTGTGACCCATTTACTCACAAGTAGAAAACAGAGTTCTAAAACTGTATTTTATTGCCGCAGCATTTTTAAAACTATTTTTTAAAACTCCGTTGTCTAAAATGATTGCGCTTTCTCGCACCAAAAAAAAGGAGCAAACAAATCCAAAGTCACTGTACAAATCTGGTCCAGATATTCAAAATATTGCACCAACGCCTCTCGCGACAGCAGAACTCGTTTTCCATATTGACAAAAGAATAAAAGAATTTATACCTTCTAAATCGAGCATATTAAAACACCCCAACATTTTATTTTCAAAAGAAACTAATATTTTAAAAGCAGTTGTATAATTGCTCTACCCTAATTCGCATGTACCGTGGTTCCTCAAAACGGCGACACTTTATCGTCATACCTTTGGATTAAATCGTTGTACGATAAAATATTTAACTAGAAGTGCCATAGAATGGCACAGATTTTCTCGTAGCAATTTTTTCTAATTTCCTAGGTGTGTACTGGCTTTAAGGTCTAGTTCCATTCTCTGGCCAGATGCCATTTATCATCGCCCAAAGTACATTGTTTTTAACATTTTCTCAACTTTTCGGTTTCTTAATAGTAGAACCGAAATATTACTTCAAGAATATTAAAGATGAGTAAAACCTCGTTCTAAATACAAATTTTCATAGAAAAAATTGAAACCGTTTTTAAGCAAATGGAGATTAAGCAATACTGTAAATGCCAAACTTGAAGCTATTTTCACAGGAATCTATTGAGTTTTTCACTCTAGTCATTTGAAGCACTTCTTCTCACAAATATTAATAACGTATACAAATCTATAGAAATGTGCATATTAACAGCGTGAGAGATAGTTCATAACAATTACATTTGTGTAATTTAAAAGAAAGAATACACCAAAATGAACTTCACGTTATATTAAACAGTGTCATCACTAGTATTCGTTGGAAAAACGGTGAAGAAAAAATTTGGAGCCATTTTTAAGAAAATGGCGTTTGAGCGTTTCTGAAAATGCGGAATTATGAGCTCCTTTGCATAGAAAACTGTTGAGTTTTCGAGAAACTTTATTTGACATTATTTAAAGCACATAATCATAATAATGTGAAGAAATCGCTTCTAATGTATTACCGACGTGAGAGAAAAGTCAAAAAATTAAATTTTTGTTTTTTTTTTAAAACAAAATAATAGAACCATAAGGCGTTTATTTCATCGTATAGGGTACATTTGGCACAAACCCTACCAAAAATTTAAAGAAAAAATTTGCAGCCGTTTTTGAGGAATTTTTTGTTGTTATTTTTAAAACTGCAAATATTTCACGCACCACTGCACGAGAACTACTAAAATTTTCAAAAAAAATGCATGACAATGAAAGAACTATTTATGGACAACAAATTTCATTCGAAATCTCTGTCTTCAATTTTATAATTCTAGGAAGACGCCGAAAAAATTCAAACTTTTGCAATTTTCGAAAATTCAGAGTTAACTGTGAAAATCGGACCTATCCTACCTTTATAAGTGTATTTTACTCTATTCTTTCTGGAGATTTAAAGAAAAAATTTGAAACAGTTTTTGAGAAAATTTTGAAAATGTCTGGGGGTCTTCACGTAAAGTACCCCAAATTTTAAAGATTGTTTTTTAAAATTTCAAAGCTTCAACTAGAGCTAGATGGATAGGGGTTTCTTCAATTTGGAAAAGATCGTACGTGTGATTTAGGCGCTAGTAGTGTTTACAGACGGACAGATGGGCAGTCGGACGGAGGGACAGACGAGCAGACGATCGGACGTTTTGATAAAAAAAAACACTTTTTCGGTATTAGGGGACCCCAAAACCCGTGTTCCCGTTGAAATATCGAAATCGATTTTCCGCAGCATTACATAACTTTATACTATTATTACTCTGTATATACGTACGTATACGAGAAAGGAAAAATCGATCTCAACGCATTTAAGCATGCGCCACGCTCAGTGGAGGGCCACCATCAGCCTCACATCCTTACTCTATTAGGAGAAAAGTGCCCTCGAAACGTTAAGTCTGCAACAATTGCCTATTACGATGAGGTTCTATGTCAATGGCCTTCTATTAAACCTATAAAAATTCGCTCCAAGTCTCACTGCCCACAAAAAAGGTCTATAGCAAGGAGAATAAGAAAACAATATAGTGTCATAATCAAATACAATGAGAAATACATCATGCAAACAGTTATTTAAACTATTCTACATACATGTAGTATTTATGTACGCAACACGAGCAAGTACCGACATTTATTTTCACTCTAAAATTACTTTCAGGGGAGTCGCTGCGATCCTCGTTAACAAAGCAATTCTTTCTATCAGGTTCGTGCTAGGATCAATCGCTCCCGTGTACAAATAAAAAGCAGATGCAGCAGTAATCTGTGCGTACCGAACAAATCACGTAAGCGCTTCCAGCAAACGTGAATGAACGCACCACGTCAGCGACGAGCTATTCCCTTGCGTTGAAAACGAACCGGGAGAGCAAAAAGGGGCAAGGCGTGGGGAGAAGCGGTGCGTTGACATTGGGGCGGCGTGGCGCGGCGTGGCGCTGCATTAGCGCTGATGCATCCAGTGCATTCGCAGTCGCGTCGGCGCGGCGTCCGTGCCGCGACATCCACAACAAATCATTCACGTTTCAAAACATCCGTGTTAATAATACATCGCCCCAAAACCATCCCTGGTTTTGGACATGGATTTCTTAAAAACTGGTTTACCAATTTCGAACATTTACATTCCAGCGGGGGAAATTTAATTTGGCAATAGCCGTGGCTGTTAAATCATAATTAAGATTAATTTAAGACAAAGCTAAAATCGATTTTCCGCAGTATTGCACAGTTTTCTCTATACCTCGTGTATTCCTCCGAACAAACGAATATACTACGTACATTCGTACGTATATACGTACTCCGTATTACGTACTTAAGTATACAAAAAAGTTAAAAAAAAAATTAAAAGTGCTACAACAGCATCTACCATTTTTGAAAATTCAGAGAATTCAGCGAAAATCAAACCTGCGTCATTTTTATAAACGTACGTGTGATTTCCGAGTGTTTTATAAACGTACGTACCCTATCCGAGAAAAAAATCAAAGTATAAATTGTCACCATTTAAAAAAAAAAAATAAATAAAAATTGACTTCATTTCACGAAAACTACTCATATTGTGAAAATATCCTCAGCATTACATAACATATTATGTATATTACTCCGTATACGAGAAAGTAAATATCCGAGCCTTTTTTTTTCTCTCAAGAAAATAGGAGTTGAAAATGTTGCGGATTCATGTAAAGTAACTCCCAAAAATCATAATATCCGTATCGTATTCAAGGGGCCGCAACATCAGCCAGATCGATTGTGGAACAATTTTGGAGAAACTCCTGCCTACGGTTTAGCGACTAGCATTGTTCACAATCGGACGGAAGTGATTTTGAATGAATATCGGCGAAGCAAGAGTTTCTCAGACAATCACTATCATTAATACTGTAGTTGTAAGAAGACAACGAAAAAAATTCCGTCGTCTCGAAATCTTTGCAAATTCAAAGTTCAACGAAAAAGGACCTGACACATTTTTAAAAGTTTACTTTGTTTTGAATCTTTTGGTCTACACACCATTAGACCAAATTCTGAGAAACTCTTGCTTTTAAAAATGTCTATATTCATTCAAAATCACCACAAAACTCATCAATTTTCTTTCAAAAAGTTATCATTTAAAAATCTATTTTTAAGAACGTTTCATCTAGGAAAAAATCTCGATTCTTAATATTATACTCGCAGGAAGACGACCAAAACGTTTTGAACATTTGCAATTTTCAGCATTTCCGAAGTTCAATGAAAATGAGAACAGTGCCATTATTATGCATTCTTTACACTATCCAAAAAGACTATATATATATATATATATATATATATATATATATATATATATATATATATATATAAACAATTAAAGCCATTCTTTGGGGAAATTTGAAAATATTGGACTTCATTAAAAGTTTCAACAAAAAAATATACGCTTAAAATTCCCACGGCTTCGAATTCGTACACATCAATCGGACAATGTAAATTTCGGAAAAAAATCTTCCGAAAGGTTTAGGTGTTGGTATTGATCACAGACTGACACACTTTTTTGGTATTAACACCCCCCCAAAAAAAAGTATTCAGAATACACGCGTTAGAAAAAGGAATTTACAGCATCAGATAAGCTGTATCCAATCTGTCGGTATGAGGAACCCACAAAACCATTTTTTCTGTCAAATAGCCGCGTTTTTGACTCAGAATTTCGATGTTAGTAGGGAGCGTGAAAGTAAAGTCAAAAGTATTTTGCTTCATAACAGTAATGTATCGTGGTAAGTGTTCCTTTTAACAACAGTCTTTGTGTAAGAAAATACAAATTTGCTGGATAGTTTTGCTTCCGCAGGGAATTTCATATGCGCTTGTGATGCGCCAGCCCGGTCCTTCCATAAGAAGTTTTGTTCAATTTTCGAAAAAATCAGAAAAGCAAAAAAAAATGAATGTTGATGTAGTTTATTAGAATGGTGACTGGTTCTTATTGTTGTCAAAGAACAATTCGTATTCTTGAGCGGTATAATATTTATGGGGATTTGTGTACATCGATCCATGTGGTTTTCAATACGCAGTGTAATGAATTTGAATTTTTAAAAGTATCGGCGGAAGTAAAAAACAAAACAATAAATATAGTTGTGTAGTCTAATGTTTTGTGCTCATTGTTGTGTGGGAAAAATCTAATATTCCACAATAGTCCTACTTTCAAGAGGGGTTTTCTTATGCGCCAGTGTTTTCTCCCGAAGAATCGCAGTTTTTCGTTGCAACGTTATATAAGTTTCTCTGTATTATATAAATAATATGCGAGAAAGTAATAAAATTAAGAAAATTGAGCCTGAAAGCCTGAGAGCTCAAGGTCACCGCAAGTAATCAGATCTTCATTTCGCAGTCTGTGAAAAGTTGGGGGGAGGTCCTCAAGCCTACTGCGCATGCGTTGACCGGCTCTCCGCGTGCAAAACAACGAGGAAAGTGAGGGGAAATGCCATGGAGGAGGGGGGGAGGGGAGGGGGGAGGGGAGGGGGGGTTCTGTCGGGGAGATGAACGTAGTATAAACAGCATTCACTTCGTTCGAACACGTGAAGACAGTGATCTCGTCAGTTCATATTTCAACTTTTACAAAATTGTGATAATGAAACATTTCTATTCATAAACAAAACATCGATGTTAAAGAATATTGTTTCTTCATATCACGCAGGGTCTGAATTATTGGCCCTCCTCTCTTTACAGCGCCCTGTCGCTTGGTCAACATGTGTCAACTCCTCGCCTAGGCATTGAAATGCCCAGGTTGTGTCAGCACCTCGCATGGTCAACGAAGCTTCTCTCTCTCTGGGCCTCCCTGTTTGGGAGTTCTTGCTGATGGCATATCGGCACATCGTGTGGATAGCAAGCGCTCTACGGTCTCCACATATCGCCGGAACCACCTCAGGGGTGACTCCGAGTTTGAGGAATTTTAAGTATCCAAATGTAAATAGACGAATTTCAGTCGAACGTATCATAAAACAGCTGTCCTGCGTGATGCATCGCTTAATACTACGCTATCCATTTTATATGAATACAATGAATTATATTGAAATATACTAACTGAAATTATATACCATATATATATATATATATATATATATATATATATATATATATATACATATATATATACACACACACACATTTCTTACATATTTCGCTACACTTTAAATATATGTCGAAACGGAATATCTCAATGCGCGTTTGCCATATTTGTTACGGAATCATCTTTCTTAAAAATCAATGTCATGAAGCCGCACTTCCTAATTCCATTTAATATTTCAATATAATTCATTACCATCATGTCTCCGCCATAAATTGTCAAATTACCCCCCCCCCCGGTTACTGCGTACTTGCGAATCAAAGATGAGCGGACTTCATGAACAAAAGTAATTTCAACCAGGTACTTGCTCATGTTTCAAACAGCAAATTCGTTACTCGATCGAAAACGAACAAATATTTTTTTACAGAAATTTGTCTTACCCCGTTTTATCAATTTGGAAGGTGGGATATATATATATATATATATATATATATATATATATATATATATATATATATATATATATATATACCCTTTAATCCCTTCCGCTGGGATCCATCACTCGCTGTACTGTACTACTATTCACTTGTACACCGGCTCCTCGTAAACATTGTAATATATACAATGAACGTATTTTATATTTCGAATATGTGGTGAAGTCTAGTGTATAATTATTTCAGTAGAGATAGAACCTACTTTCAGCCACTCCAAATCCTTAAGAACTGATCGGCAACGTTCTATGATTGGAAAATGCTTGTAGAGAACCATTTTAAACACAATAATGAGTATATATATATATATATATATATATATATATATATATATATTAATGTGTGTGTGTGTGTGTGTGTGTGTGTATTATAATATGTCCTGAATCAATTACAATACATGTCGCCTTTCACGCCTGAGCACATAGTTCCCGCACTTTAGCTCTCCATCGCATCGTTCTCCACTCTGCCGCCTTTCTCTCCCACCACAGCTCTTCCCCGCATCGCCACGCACCTCCCTCTTCCGCGAAACCACCCAATTCAATATTTATTTTCTTTCTACCTTCCCTTCCATTCCCCTCGCTTCCTTTCCTTTCCTTCTTTTTCTCCTCTGTCGTGGCTATTGTGTAAAAGTGACGCGGCAGCGTGAGAATTTCCTCGTACTCCCAGGACTGCTCAAGAAGGCGTCCTTCGCACTCACACCACGTGCGAGCTCCAAACATTTTTTCCATACTCGACGCCCTTATATCCGAGGAAACTCAAGACGGGGAGTAATTTTAAGTAGAACCAGAAGTTCACTCATTTACACGGTTTTCAGCAAGGCTGTTTCCCTTCAATGTTGTAGCAGAAAAGCTACTGACCTGTATTCTGTATAACAAATTCAATTAACTCTAGTTCCATAGTCAGCGTACAACACAGTTTACAATTATCTTTGCAGACTGTGAGACAAGGTTAGTCTTTAACAATTAATTAACTCTGATAAACTCCAAACACACTTGTTTTTTATTGTAAAAAACGTTTTTTCGGATTGTGTTTCTGACGACTGGTTGGTCTATACAATAAAATACCCTAAGACGCAACTTACAGTTACATATATAATAGAAGGCAAACTCTACGATAATTGTAGTAAAACTATTGTACACTTCAATTAATTTAAACAATCATAACACTAGCAAATCATACTAACCATTTCTGTAAGTTCTGTATATTATTAAGGTATTCACAATAGTGTTTACAATACGTCCTTATTTCGTGCAAAACGGGAATTTATTTGTCTTTTTAAAATGTAAGAATAAGGACAGGATGCAGAAACCTCACGAATATCGTGGTAATTTCTTCTATTAAAAGTCTTGTCGGTTGTTTTCTTGTATTAAAAGTCTCAGGTATTCCAGGACTGCAGCTTCATCAGTTCTGCTACGTCGAGCATATGTCACCAAAGTAATAACGAGTTTTCCCCAATATGACGTCAAGTTAATTGAATTCACACATTTTCTCAGACACGAAGTTAATGAAAATTGCTTAGTGAATTATGAAGTATAGTTTATAATTATTAATTATGTCATATCTTTAATGGATATTTAAAAAATGCTCAAAATTCTAGAGAATATTCACTATCACAAAATTAGCAGAAAAAAGTGAAATTTAATTGCAGTGATATTCTAGGAAAAATATGTAAGAGAAGAAATAAATTTATTATATATTCAACATTAATTTATTTTTAAATTATGATAAATAAAAGTTGACAATCTGCCAGTGCCTAAATAATCTGCAGTATGTGTTTTCAATTTAAAAATGTAGTGTGAAGTTAAAATTTGCGAGAAGAACCAGTCCTGGCCGAATGTCTTCATTCAAACAATCAATACAAAAACGCAAATCAATTATTTCTAAAATAAAAGAGAAATGTAAGGAAGTGAAATGGAAAAAGTATACTACTTCACTTCGTAAAAAAACGCTCGCATATTCGTCTAGTTTCTTTGTAATAAACATGCAAATCCTATCAATCATTGGCCGAGAAAGGTACAAATGCAAAACGCATTCGTCCACTCGCTTATCTCTTAAAAAATACAAGTTAGACTACAGGTGTATACGAATACTCATGTGGTCTTTCGTGATCAAAGATTAGTATTTTCAAGCAATCGATCACAACGCCTTCTACCTGAATGATGTCTACCGCCAGGTCGAAAGTCATCAAGAACATATAACGAAATTATTACACAGGCTCCCTGCAACAACTTTTTTCTCAGGAACTACCTTCTCATATACGCAGTGTGAAGAAAGCTATGTAATAGTGCAAAAATTGATGTCGAAATTTTAAAGGAAAAAACCCGTTTTTAGGGTCCCTGATACAGAAAATGTGGTCCGCCTGTCTAATACCTAAACCAAACAGTACATTTTTACTCAAATATTCCCGATCGGCACGAGGTCTGGGCAATTTGAAAGGAACGGTTTTCATTTTCTGAAACTTTAAAAATTGCAAAAGTTTCTGGATCACTCCCTCTACACTTTTGAAGACTAGTTGGATCCTTGCAAAGATTTCGCTTTATGTAATTCATTGTTTTAAAAGTGAAAATTAGTTACATAATGGAACCCAAATTCGAAGTTTCTAACCCGTGCTACTGAGACGAACTAATAAACTAACTGCGTGTTCTAATAATACTTACGTTACGAAACTAATCGTTGTTGTTAATAGAGGGTCATTTCTAAAATTCCTATTAGAAAACATGTGCTCTAATAACTCTTATTACGACACTGATCTCAATTTCGTTGTCTCAATAAGTTTAACGTCGGACAATCAAAGCAGATACAATGAATTGAACCTTATAGAACACGTGGGAGGACATACAAGGGAAAAGTTGTATGTCTTCCCACAGATGAATATTATTTTTCTATTTCAGCGCAGCTTGAGGCAATTCGTAAAGGTTATAAGATATTGATCGTTTTAGAGAATTTTGTAGAACATTTTGTACACGGCGGATCTCTTTAATACAACAGTGCGTTACTTCTTCCTTGATATGTCGTGAAGAAATCTTAAAAGAGGATCTTTATAGGGGTTATGAGACTATAAACAACTCACTAAATCATATTATTTAATTAATGGTACTGAAGTGTCTGTTGTCTGTAGTTTGTCTTAGATGTAAAAAATGCCTCGAATAGACAACTACGAACAATGTAAAACACACTTCACTTTTAAAATTTAAGAGTTCAAGAGGATATCAAGAGTGACTTTCGCGACCGTACGCAGCATAGCAGACTGCTCTTACTTTCCACCTCACCACACCGAAGTTCAAATACCTGCCTCTTCATGAAGCATTACTTGAGGGCAGAGCGGGTTTCGGCATATTTCTTTGCAGTTCTCCCGCCTCGCCTAACTTAAATTCCCCTTACCATTCCATCTTCATTCTAATCACTAGGCATCGGATGTTTAGGGAAATGCCTATTTTATTCTAACAAACGTATTTAAAGGCAGATAATATATTTGCAAGAAAGAGGGGGGAAATGACAAATGACGGAGTATTATAATGCTTATTTTTGCCTTTTTTCCAAAGCTAATGCCTTTTTGCATAAATATATTTTTTTAGAATTATTGGACTTTTTTGCCTTTTATGTATTATTTTTACATACAATGCTAAGATATCATAAAATCGGCGATGATCCAACGTGACCATTCATTATGAAACCATCCATTCACGTTTTTGTATTTTAAAATACGAGAGAATTCTTAATAATACACCAACAGATTTTTCTCAGCTTTCCTATTTTATAAATACCAGCCATGCTCTGAGAATATGGTCGATTGACAATACACTGAGGGCACCGAAATTATAATTGGAAATAAATGTAAATTACCAGGTTGCTGTGAAGCTGAAGTTGGTCTTCTGCCAGACACATCAGTAGATGTTGAGAGATCCTTCTCCGCGTTCAAACTGATATTGTCTCCCACTTGTCGAAAATTTGAAATTGTGATCCTTGAAAAGTTACTGGTAATATATTGCAAATACAAACTATTAAGAATAAAATGTAGAAGAGTTGTAAATAAGTCAATTTTGTTTTACATTGAAATATACGTACTCTTTTGTGCATTTAAGTTAAAAAAATAACATAAAAATTACAAACAATATTTCATTTTATTGTGTATATAACAGTGCCTTTTTTCTCCTTATTCTTGACTATTTCAGTGCCTTTTTAGGCGCGTAAAAGACGATTTTTAGTGCCTAAACATCCGATGTCTAGTAATCACGTATCATAACGCCTCTAAGTCATCATCAAATACCAAAACGGATCACCTGGCTGACGATCACGGCCTTATCGCCGCAATAGCAATTCAAGCCTTAGGAATAATAACTGATGAAGTAAATGAAATGGCAGTTGTTTCAGAATGTTTATAAGAATCTGAACACGATATCTCTACGTATTATTATATTATAACGTATTTGATATTTGAACGTATTTTCGTCCAAAGAAACGATAAATTCTGTTTAAAGAAATATATTCATATATTTTGCTCCCTACAATAACGGAGAAATCTGAGAGGTATCCACAGACACTGAAATCCGTTTCTGAATTCACCTGTTTCTATCCACCCTCGTCAGTTCGAGAATTAAACTGATTATCCTTACCAATCAATAACCCCAAAACTCAACTCAGAATTAACAAACTTGTAAGCAATACAATATTCTCGAAACCCTTACTTAACGGCACAAAATAACTTGACAATTAATTGCTCTAAATTCTCCACAGAACACTACGTACCTCGAAATCACGTTCGCTGGCTTAATTCTTGGAAAATACAGTTGCAAATGTTTCAGCGCAATAGTTATTTCGTACAGTAACCAGTCGCTAAATCCAAATGCATGCTTTTACACGTACAGAGTGTTTCCTGGTAAAACTGGTAACTAGAGCACAGAACTGAAGGCTACGTACAAAACAGGTTTTCCATGCACTTCGTCGATAAGTCTGATAACAGCAGGTTTGTTGAGAAATTATTCAGATCGGGAACAAATGAAATACGCATTTTAAAAGGGGGCTCAGAAACGTACGATAGCAATGCTGACTAGAAGCAAGAAGCTAACAGAACTACATTCTTGATACGAAAAGAAAACTCAATGATTCAAGATGTCAGTCTAGTTAGGTTTAATAGTGATTATGCACGATATTATGCATACGAAAAAATGATTGAAAATATTAAATTAAGGAGGGCAAAAGAGTATAAAGTTAGATAATAATAAACTCTCTTGAAATTACTCAATTACAGCACTCAATAATATTTATCAATTGTTAATTGATACAAATCATGCTTATGCTCACTTCCAATGGTTTCGTGGGCGGAAAAGTGATATTTGTACCTTGCACAATTTCTTAGCCTCATGATTCTTCGAATCTTTGGTATTGGATTTGTTTTGCTCTCAATGTCACATTGTAAGCTCGATTCCACGAAGCAATAAGTCATTTTGCAATACGTTGGCCGCTTCTCTACAACTGCACCCTTGTTTAGATAACCGTCGTTTGTTGACTTTGCTCTCTCTAATTGAAAAGACTGTTGTTGAAAAGGATCGTTAGTAAACAAAGCTGAAGATTGCTTGTGAATAAGCATTTGTAAAGACTCATAACGGCTGGACAATTCACATGAAGGTATGGAATGAAAATCGTACTAATTTGTATTCATAAGTAAGTATTATTTCCTGTTGAAGATTGATGATTCTCAGAATTCTTCCCCATATAGAAAACCGTCGTCCACATCACATTTACACCTGTAATAATCGCTTCGAGGGGTTGTAATGGGTAATAATCGCTCCATAGGGTAATAATAACTAAAGACCAAATTTTTATGTAATTACATATTTTTTGTCTTTCTACTTACCGTTCTCAAAACTGTAACCTGTGCGAATTGTCACCGTACTAACACAATATTAATTTTTTATTACATATTTTGATATTTTTACAAAAGTGTTATTATTTTATTAATGTTATTTTATGTTACACACATTTTTTATGAAAAGTAGTCGGTAATTTAAAAAAAACTTTTTTTCTCCTTTATTACTGAGTGCAGTCAAATCGAGATGCTCTATGTTAAGACGCGGTCGGATGTTCCTGCTTCAGTTATCCCAGAGGCGGGAAGTGCGCGCCAGCGACTTTTTCACCTTTAGGAGTGAAAAGTAGCACTGACGCCGGTTTTCGTGAACTTTAATCTTAATTTCCGTAAAACTTTGGCAATTGCCGACGTCTAACCATTCAATACGAATGCTGCACGCTGCAGAGATTGTTTGCTGGTCGTAGATATCTCCAGTTTGTACGAGGGCTTCTATTGCATCTGGTCTGGATGCTAAATTACGGTTCTGGATAGCAATAGATGAAGCTTTTATTACCGACGAGAAAGTTGTATGGTGAAAAATGGGCACCAACGTGTGCTCTCTACATGATTTTTAAAACATTGGTATTATTTTTAATTTTTTTAGAAACTTTTTGATAAATTTAATTTCGTATTAGATATAGTACGTGTTTTTATCATTAGTGTATTTTAATATTACATATTATATCAGATTTTACATATATATTACATATTCTCACCGTTTTCATTAGAATACACATTTATGTCCATATCTGGACGTTTCAAACTACTAATTTTTTCCGGTCTCTAATAATAACTATCATCGATGTAGTACACTTTTGTCTTCTCTAAAGAGACATATAATTTGTACCTGCAAGTGCAAAAATAATAGGAATGCTACCCTACATGATAAGGAATGGTTTTCTGCAGTCGAGTGTTTCAAGAAATTTATTTGCTACTACATAAAAAAATCTTGCAAAATGTGATGTTTATTTCACTACACCCATCGCGCAAAAAGACACAAATAAAAATAGTTTCAGACTCGTGATCAAAGAAACTACAGTTCTACCAACCAATTCACGTTTGAACAAGCTCGCTATTAAAGGAACTAAACAATATGAACTTCCCAGGCTGCGACAAGTAACTCTCAACTCAGCTTTTCAGCACTTCCCCTGTTTTGGACCGTTTAGGCCAACAGACGATTTCTGTGAAAGGAAACTCTCAACTCAGTTCCTCCATTTCTAAAACAGTGAAAGTCCGCATCGTTCCCCGAAATATATTCTTCCGCCAGTCAGATAAACCGAGTGCCGACTGATAATGATTCAGTGTCAGTTCAGTACATGAAACTGAGAGGTTAGGGTTAGTTTTCATCGGTGTTTTGCATTGTCCTGATATCGTCACTAACATCACATTATAGTCCGCTAGGAAAGCCTCCAGTGGCACCTTGCTGGGGAGAGTGCTTGCAACAGGCATTATGGTTGCACGAGCTGCGTCCTGAAAATGTAAATTGCGAACTCACAATCATAATAGATGCTGCAATTGTTGTCCCCTTCACTTGTTTCCCAGTGATCTGGTTGCTAATAACATAAATGCAGTGTTTAATAGGAGGCTCTGGTTCGGCTCAGTGCGGAGTCACTTTCGTGGCGCACTATATAAAAATACTGTAAGAATTGACACAAATCATGTCGATAACAGACGAGAATATGTGTACGGGTGAATTAAATCATCAAACCAACAAGCCTTTTTTACAGCGGACGAATTTCAAAGAATCTGTATTCTTTACTTTCATTACACTTTTAGATAAACATGCAATGCACTAAATTTTAATCAGAATTCTGCACGTACATAATATTTCTTAAAAAGGAATATTTAAAGTGTATTTTTCTTACACTCTAACTACACTGACCTCTTGCGAACATGACCTCTGACGGACACTGACATCTTGCGGTTTAACATCAAGGAGTGTCAAAAAATTGCTCCCTTCACTTAACTGACAATACCTGTAACTTTAGATTTCAGTCCATCGTCATACTACTAGATGATACTTCTAGATGGCGACTAACATCGCATCTGGCACAATGTGACCAAACAAGATATTCCTAATAAAACTAGAAGGAGGTATTCTGGAAAGATATGTTGATAGAATGTGAGAGGTGCTGAACGAAAAATTTACATTTGTACATTTTCTTGCCTACTAACCAAACGTTTTCTTAAAACACTGCGTGTAATATATAACGTTCACTTTCGTCATTAAGAAAATCGCATGTTCTCTGCTATTTGTACGATCACTTAAATATTAAAATCGCGTTTCATACAGCAAGACATTTCTTAAATCACAATTTTAGAGAAATGTCTTACTGTATGTTCAAATGATCGTAAACGTTTTCCATTCATTCGCTCATGGTTGTTCACCCTCACAGTAACGCAACATTAATATAAAACGGTCTCGTCTGTTCATAAAAACGAAAGGAAACTACGGTACTAGTAACTTATTAAAACTGCAAACGAAACGAGTAAAATTATAATATAATTGGGATGATTATATCGTTAAATAAGTGATTTGATTTCCACATGAAAATAAAGGGAAGATTCAGGGTGAACTCAGTTCATTGTACAAATTCTCTGCTGTGACACTGCTGCGTCAAACACTGGATTTTGTAAAGGAGCATGTCTCTCTTGAAGAAAAGTTGTCCAGACAATTGCTCTTTCCGTGCCGTCGTCGTACATATATACGAACTTATTTTACAATGTGTGCTTGTAAAATACATGATGTAGTAAGCAGTCCTGACATACTACATTTTAAACATTTTAAGTTGGAAAAGTGCTAATAATTTTCGAAGCGGCAAAGACAGTTTGGAAATGTTTCTAATGAGTTCGAAATTAAACAAATGTTGAACTTCAATGAAAGAGAATTACATAAAACAAACACTGAGAGGGGATTATCGTGAACTCTCGCTAATTTTTTTGGGAGGACACTCTGGAAAAATATCTAAAAATATATCGTCCCGGAGCCATGAAAGAGCTCGATGAATGGCAAAAACCATTTATTGTTTAAAAATGTTTCTGATAAGATGGCAACTTAAACTATCCAATGTAATTAAAAATTCCGTAAGAGATGTCTCTCCATTGTAACTATGTCAAACCGTGGCTTCAGTGCAATACAAGCTCCTTATCATGATCTCTGCTTTTTAAAACTTCTAAAATTACTAGTGAGAATCCGTCAAAATTTGACGGTGAGATCTGAGATAAATGTAAAATACTGTACCCAGACTAATGTTCACAATATATTGCATTGTTCGGATCTTCAGGGTATAACGAAGGTATTCTGTGATGTGGAGTTCCCAAAATTTTGAACACGTATGGCTCATGACCAGGAGACAATGTAATATCGGCACAAAAGATATAGCTCTATTATACTGAAGGGTATTATTTCTAAAGTTTTTTGATGTGACATCATCTCCTATAAACAACTGAATTTCAGTCAAACCTTAAATGGAACGTCCATTTAAATGAACTGAACACAAAATTAAGTTCATTATGCTACGCGTTCAGAATTCTTGCAAATTCAGTCAGCCTTCATACTGCTCGTTGTGTATATTTCGCAAATGTTCATTCCCGCCTGAGATATGGCATAATATTCTGGGGAAATACATCTTATAGCTCCCAGACTTTTAGATTACAAAAACGAATTGTACGAATAATAACCAAATCCTACCCACGTGATTCATGTAAGCCTCTCTTCATTAATCTAGGAATTCTACCATTACCGTGTCTTTTTATTTACGAATCAGTGGTTTTTGTAAAAAATGACTTGCTTAAGGGCGGGAATATATTTTCAGAAAATGCCGAAGTCTATTGCTATAACACTCGACGTAGAAATCATATTCATCAGGTGACAGTATCAACAGCTCATTACAAAAAATGCACATACAATACATGTACATTATTTTACAACACTTTGCCAGATGACATTAAACGATTAAATTCAATAGAAAAGTTTAAATCACAAGTGAAATCGTTTCTACTGCATAACTGTTTCTATACAATTAGAGACTATACTGAGCATCACAAGAAAAGTAACATTAATTTTAACAATGATACATAATGCATCATTTACCATTTGGACTGTATAAATAAGTATAAACAACCTGTAACAACTATTGTACTACAGCTTCCGGGTCAATGACCCCCATCTCGATCAGGTTTTTCGTCCAGTTTCCCTGATCCATTGAGCAAATGCTGAGATGGCCCCTTGTTTTGCTTCTGGACATAAATGTAACTTCATTTTCTGTGCACGTCTTCTATAATTCAGTGGGAAATACAATAATTCAAATTATCGTTTCCACGTTGTCGAGGCAGGAAGTATTATTCCGAAGAACAAAATGATAGCCAAAATTTATTGCTTGTTTATCCTTGAAAATAGATTTTATTACATGGGAGGGTTTTTTTGTTGTTTTTTTCCAAAATTTAAGTAGTATATGACTTAGTGTAGGGATCACAGAATTTTGAAAATGTGCACACAATTCACTATTCCCCATAGCACGTCATACGCAGTTTTTAACTGTTTTTGACGTAAAATAAATATACACCGTAAATGGTGGTGAATCAACAAACAATATCTGATAACACATCTAGGGATCATATTCTTTCATTTAAAAGAAAAAATACAACAATCGGTCCAGTAGAAGCTCTAAACGAAGCAAACAATCGGTCCATACTTTATTTTTTTAAATATATAGATAAGAAAGAATACATTCGACAATTTCAAAATTAGCTCTGAAGAAATTTAGTCACCGTATGTTGTATTAATCAGAAGGATTGTCTATCCTATCACTCTTTGGTGATGATGACGTTGGTAGTCAAAATCAAAATGGAAACAAATTTAGCCAAAGAGAATCTACACATGGCCAAGAGATACACAGTAAACCCTCATTAACACGAATTCCAAGGGAACGAAATTACCAGAGTTTGTGTTAAAAAAAATTCGTGTTATCCGTGTATTATAAATGTCCGCAATCCCTTGCGAGAACTGAAGTTTTGTTCGTGTTACGGCGAAATTCGTGTTACGCGAATTCGTGCTAACGAGGGTTTACTGTATTCATTTTTGTGGAGAAGCGGATGTAGAATTACAAGGTAAGCACAATTTTATCCTGATTACCTTTCTTTAATTATTAATTTGTTACTATGCAATGCATCTCCTAATTTAATCTTACCTTCATTTCAGTAAAAACAATAGCCGACTTTGTGTCAACCTTTGTACTTAACTTTCTTTACACTACGTAAGTAGTGTGCGAGCACTGACATGGACAGATGACCCTCTATGGCTCTGCGTTCGAGAAAGTTAAATAGCAAGGTTTTGGGATCGTACTAACTGCATGAAATTATTTCTTCAGAATTAAACGAAGAATTCATTGACATGAGCGAAACAAGCATGGAATGTTCGCGTTCTACGGTTTCTTTGCGTCTCTGGCGCTTTTGGTTTCCTCGTAATGGGTAACACAAAACGCCACTGACGGCGCCCGAATGTGATCCTTGAGGAAGAAGAGAATATGAGCCGGTAGTCCAAATGCGATTCCATTAGAGGTGTTCAATACATCCATTAGCTCACGGTAACCGCACAGGCATGTCTACAAATTGCCTTTACACCGCTCTACAGCTAATTGCTCTAAGCTTACTTATTCTCCGTCAGCTATCGCGAACTTCCCCTAAAAGAAAACGATTTTCCAAAATACTTTCACTGATTCGCTCCTTGCTTTACCGCTGCTTTCCGCAAAGCAATACACTACATCCATCGCCGCATTGCAGCATTTTTAGGTGTGTTAGTTACGTTGAGAGATAATGAGTACTTGTCGCTTGAACGTGTCTCCCGGTGGCATGCACGCTTTCCGTTTAACAACTTTTGACCACGCGATGTCACTTTATGCTTATCGAACTGCTATTGTGATATTTTTATTTATGATGCTCATTCACTATTTTTTCAAGAATAAAATACAATCACACAACATTCTGCTCATTTTCGACTGTCCTGCGTCCACAAAATGTTCTTTGAAATGTCTGAAGACACTTCAAAACATATTTCTCTTGCCGATCTTGACAACCATAAAATTACAAAATACAAATAAAATTCAAATTAGTCTTCTTCTTTTATGTAGGTTCTACACCTGTTATTCTTCAAGCTTCATCCCGAGGATTCACTAGATGTTGACTGCAGATCTTCTCTCCATCTTTTCTGCAGCCTTCAAGGGTTTCTCCTTCCTTATGGTATCATATCCCTGGCTATCTTCAGCAGTCTGCCATTGCTATTAGTCTGCCATCGCTATCATCCAATTAGTATATCTCGAAATAGTTATTTTTCCCCCTCAAATCACCTTTCTCAGCTGAGTGATAATTCCTTTTGGAGGCACGGACATGTCTTAGGAAAGGGGCAATTACTATCACTACTACGATCACTACTTCGGGCTACAAACATAAGAAAGCATTTCAAACCTAGATGTACCCTATTCAACCTAAAATGCACTACAACACCCGCTCGTGCACTCACGCTTACTCAAAGCTCTGATATAAAGCTCTAGAAAGCTGTTTTGATTGATGACTGATATTTCCGGGCACGTCAACTGCTATGGTCATTAGACCTGTTAATATTGTGAATGCTTCTGTGCTTGGAGGTGGCAGTGCTGGATGGTGAGATGAGATGCCGACCTCCCTGACGGCTTGCGAGGGATTTACCTCTCCAAGTATCTCCCCCCAGCGGGGCAAGGCCCCACCCACGAGAAGCACTGGTCTCCCGACATGTGTGCATGTGTGTGTGCAAGTGGAGTGGATGTAACTATGTAAGTAAGGGGTGAGGATAGGACAAGGAAGAGGAAGGAAAGATGCCGCTTGGTCCGTGGCCCGTTTGTTACGGTACTGCTCCGGCATTCGCCTGGTATTGACTGAAGGTAGCACGGAAAGCTATCGATCAGAGCAGCCGGCTCCAGGCAGCCACTGAATTCGACCGAGCTCTTTAGCCAGTGTCGTATCGTATATCCGCCACCGTGGGGAGTCGACCCGGACCCTATGACCTCGCAGTCACAGTCGCTGCAGAGACAGCGGCAATGCTGGCTCTGAGCGACATTCAGCCAGTCTAATCATTTGCGTATCACTAGCAGGCAGCAGAAGCAACCAATGAGTACATAAGCCTTGGAACATTAATTAACAGCATACAACGGACAACAATTAATTGACTCGCATTTCCATTCACGAAACAAAGTTCTTACTTTATAATACTCATCCGAGTATTCTTTACAAAAAATCCAAAATATATTCATTGCAATTCTCGACGCACTCAGAAAAAAACGATAAAACGCAAGGGTTCTTCTTCTGGGGTGTGAAGCGAAATGTAAATTCAGAGGCGTGCGTGAAAGCACAAAGAGGCATTGAGAACTCAGTTGTCATAAATAGACAATCGTAAACGTAATAAGCCCTAAATGTTTACTACAAAATGCCTTTCTCTTCTAGTCATTTTTTCTCGTATGTAATTACAGTATTTTATCTTCTAGAAGGACACATGCCCACTTGCAAAAATGTCGAAAATATAGTCCTCATCGCTTTGCAGAAGTTGACAGTGAGTCAGTCAATACGAACCGCGGATTTTGTAGACATTAATGTACGCACAAATTAATCATCACCCCTTAGGACACTAACGAATGTGTCGCACATTTTCTAGCGCACAACCTCGCCTCAGGATTTTACACTCGATGAGACGAAACTCGTAGTGTCCAGTCCGACCAGTAAATCATTTTGAAATGTTTATCGTAAATTCATAAAACTTCCGACAATGTTATGTCAAAATAAAACCATTAAAACTGAATGCAATGCACAACTGCGTGCAAAAATGCATAATTTTCAACCGACACGAAACAACTTGGATTTGTCCCGGCTAAGAACTCGACTGCTGTCCTTAAGGAACGCAGAGGCAGGCCATCTGGCGTCCCTAGGATGCCTGGAACGTGAGGCGGCCCACCCTCGCCCCGAGAGAGGAATTTCCTTGAGCCCCTGCGGACCACTTGGCAATCAAGCGTCGCAGGGCCCGCTCGGCCTCCCTTCCCGCGGCTGGGGGCGGGGGGCGGTCGGTGATACACAAGCCCAGCCGCCGCCCCGCCACGGACTCCACCACGCGACAACAGGGAAACGTCCAGAGCGTGAGAAATAAAAGCTGCCACCCTTTTATTTTCTCCCTTCTTAGCCGGGAGCAATTCAACATACGCGACCCCGCACATTATCGCAGGCAGAGTGTGCCGACTGCGATCGACCTACTTGGGGAAATCAATGAAGTAAACAAAGCACAGATGAAAACACAGCTCACCAGTTTGACTGACATTTCTCTGTTGTTATCGATAAGAGTGAAAAATAAGAGCAGGGTCGAAATTAGAGTTGCCTTCAAGTAGACGAGACACATAACAAAATAATATATACATGAATTTTGTAATGAAACTATTTTATTTCCGGTATTTAATTAAATGTCTCTAAACCTACTACCTGGGCGTGAGCGACTGAAAAGTATATATTACGAGTGCACTGAAAGAATAAAAATGAAATTTAACAAACATTCTTTCTGAAGGGGAGGCAATAGTAATTGCTGGCTGCAAGTGCTTTTATACACCGCCGATAACACTACACGTCGGTAGCAGAAGCATCAGATGTGCATTACCAGAACGAAAACCAGGGTAAGGAAAATTACCGTCAAAACAAAGTGTTAGCAAACTTAGAATATTGAAAAAAATTCAAAGTGAAGTCAGAGCGCGATGAGCGTGTCGCCCAACTTAGCACGTACGCTGCCAAGGCGCGCATCGTCTCCCTGGCACACACGAACGACAGTTGAGGAATTAGTAGAATTTGAGTTGTGCCCTCCGAGCGAGAGGTCAAAGCACGCGCCTCTCCCCAGCCCCCATTCCTCCCGAACCGTTAGGGCAGCAGCCACGCGCCCATGCGGGGCCGCGATCGGGGCTCCGGCACCAGCCACGGCCAGGGAACGTACAGTACTGCAGGCGCCCTTCTACGAAGAACATTCAATTCGCTTGTTGAGAATAATCAGCCTACAACAAAATTAGGCCTACGTAATCAAATAATAAACACTAATAGGAAATAAATCTTAAATAATATATTTCCTTTTCGTAATACTGTTCTGTTAATATCGGTTTAATGCAACCAAACACCAACGAAGTCACTTTTTATCGACCAGCAACATGCTTCGGTATATTTAAGCATACGGGAATTTAAGAACTTAACAATTTTGCCTGAGATGACAAAGTTAGCTGATTCTGTGAATGGACTGTTTCTTCTTCTTGACGCGCGTGTGCGCAGCCATATAATGTCCAACACAGTCAAGATTTCACAAACTTAGACGTACCAACAATCTTCACACTGATGAGAAGTCAAATGTTTTCAACCAAACGGTCAGTCAGTCTATGCCAGTCACTCTGTGTTCAATACAATTCTTCACATTCAATTTTAAAAATTACAGGCCAGTCGATTGATTGATTGATTGAGTGACTGGTGATTCCGGACGCATCAACTGCTGAGGTCAATAGTCCCGTAAGCGTAGCGTTTTTTTCTCGAGGGGTAGGGGTGATCTCCCCCGCTGGACTGTGAGATCCGGCGTCGACCTACCGTCGGCTAACGGGCTTTTCTCTAACCAGGAATCTCCCACCAGCGGGGCACCGCCCCCGCCGAGACACGCTCTAACACTAAACTCTCGTCTGGTCTCCCGGCATGTGAGATAGTGTAGTGTGTGTGCAAGTAAGGAGTGAGGATAGGACAAGAAAAAAAGAAAGATCGCATACGGCCCGTGGTCTGTTTGTTAGGGTACTGCTCCGGCATTCGCCTGGTGTTGTTAGGAGCATAGCCCGCTAGTATGCTCATAAAGCCTCAGCACTCCAGCCTGCCTCTTGTTATCGCTAAAGTTCCTCTACTCACCGCTGGCGCGCTGCTCGCCGACCATACCTCGATCGACTAACTGCATGCAAATATACGGAGATCCGCAACACAACTTTTCGACTTAGAGGCTTTCAATTCAAGTATTTAGGTTTCTCTATTACTTCATTACACAACATCAGCAATGTTCGTCACTATCATTAGTACAAAATGTTCACCAATTATGTCAATCGTTTTTACGTACTGCGTTCTCGCCCCACGCAAGGAAACTACTTCTTTGCAAATGTGGTTTAATATATTTATGAAAGCTTCTTTTCACACCAATCCTTGGAAGTTGTGGTACAGCTTTCACAATAAATTGCTCTACCACCGATAAACTTCAGGGTTATTTAAAGATGAGACTGATTTATTTAACACGTCAAGAACCACCCACGCTAAGTATCATCACATCGAAAATAAATCATAATAAACATAATTCTTAATGCTCGTTTAGTGAATAATAAACATACATTCGTAATGTTTCTGGCCGTTAATAAAATGTAAAAACCTTGCCCCGGCTACATAACTCAGTTTAATCTCAAAATTCGACAAAAATTTAAAAAAAAAACACTCACAAATGGCACAAACAAGTTCTGTGTACATTCAATGATGAGGACACACTGGCTCAATTACTGAGAATGATTGTCTGAGACACCTTAGAATGTTTATGATATTGTTAACACCCTGCAGTCAACAGGTTTTCTCACAAACGTCATTGGGAATCACGAGATGTTGTCTGATTGTTAATTTTTATTTATATTTGATTAATCAGACATTGTTGTGGATTTTGGAAGCGGCCTAAGCAAAGGATTATAAATAATTTCTACACTGTACTAGGTGAGAACATTTTTGCCAACACATTAGTGATTTGGAGTGCTTTTTGAGGAGTGAACTTGATTGGGTGTTATTTATAGCAGTCAGTATTTATTTACATCAGCATCCGTCGTCCGTTTTAGAACTAGCTTCTTCCAGTTATTTAGTGAATCTTTTCTTCATCAACAAACACTTCCTCTATTTCGTTATTGGTCTTTTTGAGCGTGTAATATAGTTTAAATAATAAATAGTGTTTGAAAATATAAAAATAGATAGTATTAAAACCGATAAAGAATACTTAGTCATTTTTATCTTTTTCATCTATTGTCTATAAAAGTTTAAAGACATTATGGGCATGATAGTTCTCTATAAAATCTGAAAATACAGGTAAATATCAGAAATAATTAATAATAATAATAATAATAATAATAATAATAATAATAATAATAATAATAATAAATATAGTATTTTATACGTCAAAAAGGATTACTGCCGCTTCACTAAACAGGCGATTACCGTAGATTTCACGCATGGTATTTGAGGGTTAATTTGAAGTAACCATTTCTAAATTTGTTTTAAGCGAACTACACAGAGATATATAATTTTAATATTGCTTATTATTACCATCAACATGAGTTTGCAATGTCTCATATCATTGAAGTGACCACAATTGGCCAATGGGCGGGCATTTCCCCGTGTATTAAAGCGACCCGGAGGTCTCGCGAATGGTCGGCGACCAGCGCTCCACAGGCCACAATGTGAAACTTCGCCCGTTCGCGAGCCTCCATAAGGATCGGCGAAGTGCCGCGGCTGGTACGCATACCAGCGGGCTATGATAGGAGAAACCACGGAAAACTACCGATCAGAGCAGCCGGCCGCTAGAAGTCTCTTCTAGTCAACGGCTGAATTCGACCTAGCTAACCTGCTAGTGATATCCTGCCACCGTCGGGACTCGAACCTTAGGACTTTCCGGTCAGAGGCCCTTAAGTGACAGTAATTGATGGCCTGAGCCACCTAAGCCGAAATATAGGACTATACTTGGGTTTTTGTAACGTGGCGGATGACATTAGGTCATTTTTACACCTCCCGCCTTATAAAATGGATCTTTTTAATTAATTCGCGTACGTCCTTCTCAGCGTGACTCATGGCCTCAAACAAGTGCTTATAACTGTTTATAAGATTCAATTTATAAAGCAGGAGGTGTAAAAAGGACCTAATGTCATCCGCCACGCTACGAAAACCCAAGTATAATGCCAGAGGCGCTTGCTTCTTCTTCGGTGAGGAGCAGACAAATTGCGCAATGACCCGCAAGAAAGTGAGCCGTCCGCCACTACCCTCCGCGACTTTGAACAACCCCCGCTTTTGCTCCCGCTCTCGCCCTCCGTTCCGACTGCCGGTGGCAGCTCTTCGTTCCCGATCCGCCATTCTGATGAGTCCTGCCACATACGTGACACAGCCTCATAGCCTTGCGTAGGCGTGTTTTCTTTTAGCCACTTTGCAAACCACTTGAGAGGTGTTTTTTTTTTCTTTTTTTTTTCCCCACAGTACACTAGATTGTGTTTCAGGATTAGTTTAGGAATCTCATAAGTCGATTTACAATATCGTAAGAAGATCAATTTACAAAATCGACATGTTGAAGGTAATAGACTAAGTATTCTCATATGATAGCAACATTGTTTCAAACGAAGTATGTTATTCAGAGCTACAATAATTTGATCAACTTAATAGTGATAAATTTCAATTGGTTCAGTATATCACAACTATTTTAAGAATCGATTCTCCGAATTATAAAAACCGTAACTCGTTCGCGCGAACCGGCTAAATGACAGCGCTAAGTATTTCTACGGCGGGAGGGGGAGTGGGGGGGGGGGGGGCAACACAGGCAGGCAGCATGATTTCGGCAGGAACGAACTACGACGCGCATCCAAAAAATTTTTTTTCTTAGATCGTTAACAAAAAGAAAACAATTACAAAGACAAACTTCGTTGCGGCGGATACAACACATGTTGCACTATTGTTCCACATAATTACCACCAGAAACGAGGCATTTCTCATACCGTGGAATCAATATTAGTATCCCTCCGTCATAGAAGTCTCCGTCTGGAATACGTACCAATGAATGCCAGCGACCTGCAACACTAGGCAACTGTGATACGCGAAACTGACCGGACCGGAGTTTTTTGAGGTAAAAAAAAACGGAAACTGCTGGGGGGGAGATCCGGACTATAGGGTAGATGAAACATCTCCCAGCGGAACTACTACAGAAGATCTGTTATGAGCCGAGCCCTGGGTGGCCGACCGTATGACCATTCCACATTCCTGTCCGGTCAACATGGTAGCTAGTATCTCAGGCGGCAGACTTCTACAACATAGGGATACAAATGTTGATTTCACGGCACGACAAATGTCTCAACTATCATACTAAATTATATGGAAAATTTGTGCTAAATGTGCTGTACATGCTACAATAAATATTCTACATGAAATAATTTTCTTTTTTTGTTGACTACGAAAACTTTCTTTCTGAATGCGCCTCTAACACGAATGATACAATGAAATGACACTTTCCGATTCGAAAATACACTTTATTGACTGTTCGATGCTTCCAAGTTAACACGAGAAACATTGCAAACAGCTTATTTTCCTTCCCGCTTCTTCTTGTTGGTACATGTTCTACATCCTTCGGATACACTGCGCTCAATCATCGTTCATTGTGCTCTAGCAGAGGAGGCCAAATTGTAATTAAGGAAAAAAGTTAGAGTATTTATGAGAAGAAAATGATGGGTTGAACGTCAGTAATTTCACCTACTTATGTGCATTTGAACACGAAGTGCCAGATGATATTTCGCAGATCGGGCCGAAAACAGTGGTAAGCCAAAAACAACAAACAAAAAAACAACACTTATACCCGTGACATGGACTTATATGCCCATCACATATCAATGGTTATTGTTTTTGAAGAAATAAATAAAATGTTCTGAAATGCCAGTATGTATAGAAGATAAAGAAATGTTGACATTTTCATTGAGAACTTTATTTGGAAAGGGAATATCGTCTCCCTTCTCCTATTTTCGGTCCAGAATTTTCAAATATATGCTGATTGTATAGTAGAAAAGGCAGAGAACTACCTTCAGTGTTTCGAACGCTTTGCATTTTTTCAATCCTGAAATCAACAATTCCTAATAGCAAGTATTTGCAACGGTGCCGAATTTGAAACACGCAGGCTTAGTCCAGCCCAATGCTCGATGCTTAGCCAAGAGGGATGATTGGCCAGCGAAGTATGTTTTATTCAAGCAATTCGTACTAAATGATGTCCAGCTCTCAAATGGTACAATAAAAATGTACGTCGAAAAATTGTCTTAATTACGAATTAATTTTACAAGCAAAAACCAGGTTTTGAGTCGGAAATTATTTCATAGAAATGTTGCAGATGGACGAGAGATGACAGCGCCCGCTATTTATCACCGGAAACCAGCTGAAACATCGATACACTTGTGGAATTTGTGATAAGACGCAGAAACTAACACGTTTTTAAGGATTTCTAATGTTTCTTGTCGTGATAACTTCAATTTCAAAATCTTACAATAATTCTAAAGAATTATAATTTTGTTGTAATTAGAACAGTTAAAAATTTTTTTCTCAATTACATCTTAATTTTTGCAATTTAAGATACTTGTTATAGAAGAAAACAGTGGTCTGATAAGCTTCGCTTCAAATCCAACAGTGACGCTGTCACAGCACATACTTTCATATACAAGTTAAAATCTTCATGCGTTCAACAAGGTTTTGGTGAAGTAACCATACTAAAATGTGTACAAGCTCTACCGAGCGCGTCACGTCCGTCGCAGATTCGAACACTCCCGCTGGCGAAGCGCCTTCCCGGCGAAGCGTTCCGTTCCTCGCAGGGCGAGGCCAAACGCAGAAAACTGCGCGGACGTTCCCCGCATCGTCAACAGAACGAGACGACAAACAGTTACCCAAGGAACGAAACGATGCGTCGCGGCAAGCAGGAGAAATGTGGCGCAAAAGAAGGGTAGTAAATGGCAGGAGGAGGAGCGGTGAGAATAGGAGAGAAAAGACAAAAGAAAGGGAAAAGAGGAGAGATAAAAAGGCAAAAGAGAATCAGGAGAGATAACGAAAAAGTTAGGAGAAAGAAGAGAGAGGAAAGCAGAGACAAGGGGGAAAGTTAAAAGAGTGGAGATTGAGGAGAGGAGAAGAGAAAAGAGAATGACAAGAAAGAGATAGATGCGACAACAAAGGAGAGGAGAGACAGAGAGGGAGAGGGAGAGAGAGGAAGAAGAAGAGAGAAGAGACAGGAGAGGAGAGAGGTGCAGAGGCCAACGCGCCGGGAGGCACTGGTGCCGGTGCCGCGCCGGCCGCACGCGTGCTCGCTGCGAGCGGGCGTCGTGTCGCGTGACTGCTCTCTTTATCGCGGCCACCGGACAGAGGACACGAGAGCAAAAAGCAAAAGAGGAAAAAACACCACAGTTCCTGCGACGCCGCGTTTCGTTCCAATATGAAACCGCGCGCGCTGCACCGCACGGCAGATAGACGGCGGCGAAGCGGGACGAGATGCCTGCGACGCTCGGCCCCACAGCAACTGTTGTGTGTTTCGCTTTTAAAACGCGCCAGGCGATCACACGCAAACGCACAGTCTACTGACAACAATTACGGATTCATATTCTCATACGAGATGAAAATAGCAAAGATGATCACGACAGAAAGTAATTCAGATTATGCGCAGCCACGAGACAATGTGATAAAAATCAGAGTCCAATTTGATGAGCACAACTTTCATATTAAAAGGTTGAAACTAGAAATAGTCTGAACCGAGTTCCCAAAATAATTACCTATCGAACAACAATAGGTGTACGCGCAACATCCATTCCATTGCATTGCGCTGCAAGATGGTGAGTAGTGATGAATTTCAAACAGTGAAAATACAACAGTAAAAGCTTTTTCTCTCTTGAAAGGAGATATTCTGTCAGCCTTCTCACCTTAATCTTACTACAGGAAGGCAAAATCAAAGTAACTGATTCAAACAGCTTCCTTCTGTAAAAATCATATAGCAATTAATAATTTAATCTCTCACTGGTAGTAGTATTGTTATCCCTTTTATAATTATTGTTTCTTTCTTCAGAAAGAAATGTAAAATGTAAAAGTGTTTCAAAGTTGACAACAAAAAAAACAACAACTAAGGACAAAGAAATAAAATTAGATTTTTCCTGAGGAAAAAAGTCTTTAATCTGGAAACTTTTAACAGGGGTCATGAATTCTGTATCTATGAAACGGTAAAACCTACACGTATTTTCACTTTTGAAATATTACATTTATCTAAATGCACACAATTGCTTGGCAGTGACTGCATGCGCAGTTGATTTCATGTAATCCGGTACGTCTTGGAACATGTTAAGTAAGCATGATGGATTACTCCCTAGTATAAGAAAACATGGACACAAAACCCCGTAAGTCTAATCCTACTGAATTAGGAAATTAGACCCAGGGGTGCATGAAAGAGATGTAAGTCGAAAAATTTTGAAATTAGCAGACTGCGGCAGTTTTTATTATCAGGCGCGCACGCAACCCGCCGAACACATTGCGCCGCAACGCACTTTACTATCGCGCAGAACTCGAAAACGATGAGCCATCGTGCCCTAAAACCAGGTTTACGCTTCTCGTGAGTGAAAGGGACACGGGTTATGTTTCATACACCATAACCTACAAAATAAAACCTTTTTGGACGTTCTATTACATGTTTTGATGACTTCGTCACTACCTAGCACGAATTGCCAGAAACGCAGAAAGTTGGGTTCCACAGTCAAGCTATTTACGCTTTTAAAACAATGGTGTAAATAGTTCCGTTTTTTGGAGATTGCAAATTTTGGGGAATATCTTTGCGCACTTCAATTGCTTTTTTAAAAAAATGTTTTCGCTCTGTTTGGTACTTAAACTATTCAGAAATTCCCCTTTAATACAGAAGGGGAGACACCGCACTACACGTCGCCATAACGTTAAAAAAATATTTCAGAATAAAAAACCCTGCAAATTTTTATTTCTTTAATTTCCAGTTTAATTTTCAGAATAACAAGTGCGGGATCAATGACATGATGATTTGGGGGAACATTTGAGAGGCATTTTGGGGGAACAGTTTGGGGGAACATTTTGTAGGAACATTTTGGAAAACATTTGAAGGAGCATCTGAAAGAAAATGTGGGGGAAATTTGCGAGAATTTTTGGAAATCTGTGATGAACATTGGAGGAAACAAGTAGGCCGTGAGGAGGTACATGCTGGAAGCATGTAGTGAACACAGGAGGGGATCGGGAGGAATAGAGTAATATTTATTCTTAAATTCTATTTACATAGCTAACTTATAGCCTAGCTTACAAACTAGATACTTACAAACTAATCTAAATCTACTTTGTCTTACATCCTGACTTAATCTAAGGAGCATTGAAGGAAACATGCAGGGGTCAGATGGAGCAATGATCTGAGTGAAGGTTAGATTTTTCCGGTGACCTCTACTCCATTGCCGGGTGGTCATAAAGGAGCAGAAACTAGAAATGTATGTAAAATTAAAAAGACGCGTTAACGGGTATACAATGCTTCAATGTACAGGTCAGGTTTTGTTCGAAGTTGAGATCGAGTATGAAGATATTTTCACTTTTAAAACAATGATTGACAAAGTGCGGAATGCTCGCACGGATCGAGCCAGTAATATATGAAAAAGTTTCAACTGATAAAGTTCGACTCACATAAGCATCCACGATTACGAAAATTGGAATTAAACGAAACTGTAAAGGAAGTCCATCAAATTTAATTTCGCATTTTCCAATCTTCGAAACATCCTTGCATGACATATGTAAAAGCAGTAGCTTGATGATCGGTATTTCTGATGACCTACTTCCGAAATAACGATATTTTCGCTACAATGGAGAAAAAATTTTAAAATAAAAAATAAAATCGATAAAACAGATCCATCCCCTGGTATGAGTATTGGTTTCATGGAAATGTACATAATAAGTCACGCACTTCGTTTTGACCAAGTGACAGAGGTGATGGATCCGACTATAATTTACCACACGCTCTAAGTGATTTGCGCTGTACATATTTAGAAAGAACTAATTACATTAGTGGATTATTAATGAAAAATAATGAGTTCACGCCGCTTATTTTTCAACTATCTGCTGATAACACGGCTGGAGAGGACCTCTTCTACAGTAGGATAGTGAATTTTCACTAGCTTACTATAGAAGAAAGGAATTGCTGGATCCATTAGCAAAATTGGATGAGAAAGATGTTTAACTGACCACCATCGATTTGGGTGTAAGGAAACAAATGAAAATTACATATTATGGCCTTCAAGAGTCACCAAATTTCTTTGAGAAATACGAAGGTGTTAGAACTTCAGTTACGACGAGTACACATTAGGAGAAAGTTAACACAATAATTAATATTAATCTTATTTCCCAAAATATGTCAACAAGGGCATATTTAGTGATTTCGCGGAAGAAGAGATTTAAAGGCGGAAGCGTCTTCATGAATAAATGCCTATATTATTATCATCATTATATTATCATATTTCACAATACTATTTGCCAATTTATGAAGAGAAAAAGCCAAACAAAGAGTATCGTTGTGAAAATGCTATTTGTACAGGACAAATCTGTGACTATTTCGACTTCCTTTACGACATGTATATTACAGTTGCACAATATACTATCTATTCACGTATCATCGGAATTTGTTTTTACAATTATGAATACGGTTAATAAAAAAAAGACTGTTCACGAATTCAAGTAGCAACAGTCCAAACGCATTGAAAGTGGTTGGTCAGATCCCCTAGAGCGACCCGTGAGTTGGCTCCCTTCATCGGCACCATAGCATGCTCCGAGTCGCTAGCCTCAACATTTTGCGATCCCGCAACAGAGACAAACGGCAGCGCCGTCACGCGACGAAACAGGAAAAAGAAAAAAAAAAGCGCTCCGCCCGACACATCCCGCGACCGAAATCATGTGCGCGCCGCCCGTCAGCGACCGACCGACCGACCGACGTCACGTCTGCACGCCCTGCGAGGCCGCCGTTCACCGCCCACGCCTTCGCTTTCCGAAGCGACCATTTCCCTCCGGCGCGCGCCTCGGTTATCTGCCGACTCATCTCCGCCGCCCTCACGAGCTCTCTGTATCACGCCTGCCCTCAATTTTGCTACCGCTCACTCTCGCCCTCAGCCCTCCTCCCCCCCCCTCTCTCTCTCTCTCACACACACACACACACACAAAGCGATGTATTTTCGCTCGCATTCACGCGGCACTTTGAGAGCGCGGACGCCAAAGGAAGTGGAAAAGAGGAGTCGATGAAAACACAGGGGGATAGGTCCGCACAGTAGGGCTGAGTAATTTTATGAGCTCGTGTATATCCGACGATGTTTCAGCAAGCAATCATCAGCGCCGTCCATCTTTTTCTCCCCATATTTATCGATTTGCGGGGGAGAGGGGGGGGCGACCGGCCACCTGGGACAATGTCCTGTCACAGTTATTGATTTCGCCTCACATTTATTGGGGTCGCGAAACCACCACGCGGCGCGTGCGGCGTGCGCGTGCGAGAGAGAGGAAGAGAGGGACGAGGGAGTACGCGCGCGCGCGGGGGGTCACTCGGTCGTTCGCTGGCGGCAGAACACACGCGCTTGGCGCGGGTGGCGCGGCACGCGGTCAATGCCGACGCCAGGGAGCAACGCGCGCCTGCTTGACCGACGCTACGCCCCCCCCCCCGCCCCTTCCATTCCCCTACTTCCTCCGCGCCACGCGGCGCGGCTCGGCGCTCGCCCCCTCGACCACCAGCGGCGGCGGCGGCGGCCACTGTGCTACGCGGAAACTGACTAAAAATAGAGTATCACGCGATAAGAAAAGGAACAAATATAAATACAAATACATACACACATACTTAGCATATTTCGAGGCCCACACGACGTACTTTTTGCATTTAAATTTCCGATTGCAAAATTCAGGGCAAAGACGCCAACATACGTTGTTTACAACGGTACTAATATTGTCCTGTTTAGTAGGGATATCAGTACATGTTTTATACGATGAAATGTAAATGTATATTTATATACATTTATTATTACTACATATATTTATTACAAATATTAAAGGAAGAAAATATTGAAAATCTCATTAGATAAATCGTTAAATAAGCTATAGAGCCAACGGAAAAATCATGAAAGAAAAGTTTCAAATAAATATTTGCAATACACACTCTCGTTCAATAGACATGTTGCCAACAAAAACAGTTTAAAAATATTTGCGTCATAAATGGCTTACTCCTACATTCAAGTTATTAGCGAGTTATTAATTTAAATTAAATGTTTCGACTATTTTTATGGTGGAGCTAATTTTTGTTGAATGTATTATCAATTTCGTTAACATTCCACTATAAAATTAATGAAAAAATACAAAGGAACAAAATTATTCAAAAACCACAAATATGAATTAATTACGTCTGGTCTCCTAGACTTTTCTTGTGTGAAAAACGTCTTGGATGTGGCTACTGACAAAGTGCGACTTCCGTTTGGGTAGTAGAAACATAAACAGCTCCACCATTCCATCACACTTACTTGACAAAACGAAAATAGCCAGGTTTAACACGCGTTCGTCTGCGGGCGCCCTGCGCTTCTGCCTCTTTTAAACCCACGTTAGGATAATTGTCGCATGAAATTCGTATCCAGGCGGGTTCCAAGGGTCAAATAATTATTGGAATATAATTCTCGTAGTACTATACATTCTGACTTGCAGAAATACTGTCTACAGAATTCTAAAGACATTATCAGAGCTATGACCAACCGTCGCCTGATTTAGGGCAGATTATCTTTCCCAGTCGGAGGTCACCAAATAACGCAGTCTTATTTCTGCCTCCCTCTAGACATTTATAAGAAGAAAGGCTTATCATTCCACTTAGCAGCAGTGTTTCAATAGTATCTACAAAATTTCTTTGAAACAAACAAATCATATGCGGATAGCTTCTCCAGATTAAACTTTCACTGATGAGGTTATGTTGTTATTTACGATCGAGAAGAATTGTTATCGACTTTTTTTAGGGGAATGGGGAAAGAGACAAGTTTGTTGGTTTGTAGTAATGGTTTCATTGGGTTATCGTAGGTTATCGCAGATTCAAGCGTTTTCTAAAGCGAACTGAGAATTCCCTTCAGAAAACTGTTTAATGAGAACGCAGGTTTTCTTGCAACATCACATCACTCTTTTCAATACATTGCCAAGTTGGGCTCTTACTAAGCTACAAAATCAGTGCCACTCTAATTCAAATTCCTAACTAAATAATAATAATATGTAATATTTCTTCAAGCACTTTACGCACCAACGCACGGGGCTGCAGAATGGCACAGACTTTCTCGTAGCAATTTGTTCTAATTTTCTTGGTGTGACCTGGCTTTAAGGTCTTGCTCCATTCTCTAGCCAGCTGCCATTTACAGGCGCTCAAAGTAATTTTTTTTTTTTTTGGTTTGTTGACATTTTCTCAACTTTTTGCTTTCCTAATAGCACAACCAAAATATTACTTCAAGAATATTAAAAAAGAGTAAAACCTCGTCCAAAATAAAAATTTCCATTGAAACATTTGAAGCCGTTTTTAAGAAAATGGCGATTAAGCATTGCTGTAAATGCGACATTTGAAGCTCTTTTTCACAGGAATCTATTGAGTTTTCGAAAGACGTCCATTTCAAGTCATCAGCACTTCTACTCACAAATGTAATAATGTATGCAAATCGATGTAAATGTGCATCGCGACGGTGTGAGACATTAAAAAAATTACATTTGTGTAATTTAAAAAACAACAAAAGAATTACACCAAAATTAACTTTACGCCATACTAAACAGTGCAATTAGCACTATCCATTGGAAAAGTTTGAAGAAAAAATTTGGAGCCATTTTTGAGGAAATGGTGTTTCAGCGTTTCTGAAAATGCAGAATTTTGAGCTCATTTTAGCAGAAAACTTGAGTTTTCAAGAAACTTTATAACACATTATTTAAAGCACATTCACTCATAAATGTAATAATGTGAAGAAATCGCCTCTAATGTAAATATTACCGACGTGAGAGACAAGTCAAAAAATTACATTTTTGTAATTTTTTTAAAAACAAAATACAGTGATATACCGTTTATGTCATCGAATAGGGTACATTTGGCACTAACCATACCAAACATTGACAGAAAAAATTTGGAGCCGTTTTGTGAAAATCTTGTTATTGTTATTTTTTAAAAATATTGTATGTCACATTGCGAGAAAAATTCAATTTTCAAAAATATCTCTGTCTTCAATTTTATTGTTGTACGAAGACGCCGAAAAGATTCAAACTTTTAAAATTAAGAGTTAACCGTGAAAATCGGACCTAAGCCACCTTTATATGACTATTTTAGTATATTCTTATAAGAAATTTAAAGAAAAAATTTGAAGCCGCTTTTGAGAAAATTTTTAAAATGTTCGGGATGCTTCATGTAAAGTACCCACACATTTTTTTTCAAACTTTCAAATCTTCAACTAGAGCTAACTTGACAGGGATTTCTTCAATTTGGAAAAAATATTACGCATGATTTAGGCGCTAGTTGTCACAGGCAGGCGGACGAACGAACGAACGGACGAACGAACGGACGAACGGACGGACGGACGAACGAACGAACGAACGAACGAACGAACGAACGAACGAACGAACGGACGGACGGACGGACGGACGGACGGACGGACGGACGGACGGACGGACGGGCGGTCGGACAAACGGACGGACGGACGGACAGACGTCTTGCTTTTAATTGGTTTCTCGGCATCAGGGACCCACAAAACAGAGATTCTGGCTACAACACGTGCTAGAGGACTGTTTTTTCTCTAATTTAGCGACTGGTTTTATCAACTTTTTTGTTACCAGGGACCCACAATTAATTTTTTCCGCCGAAAATCTCTTTTTTCGCGCAGCATTACGTAACTTCCTCTATACGACGTATGTTACTCTGTATATGTTCGTATACGAGAAAAGTAAAAATTATCAAATCAGTCAGAGACTAAAAGTTATAATAAGGCCCATTTACTAATTATTCCATTGTAAGACCCACCTATCAAAGCAAACAAATATTAGGCAAAGCACAGGCCAAGTGATCTGGGCTTCGCCATTAATAAAATTATTTTCTTCTTTATTATTATATTATTAACGAAAACGTTCGGCGATTTTTAATTTCTTTTTTCTTATTCTCTCTACCTCTTATAAAAATTAGCGCGGGTTCGATTGACCGAGAAGTGTAATTTACAACTGAAATTCATTCATTTTTCTGGACATAAATGGTTCGAATAATCTCTGATGAAGTTTCTCGAAATCGCAAACGTTTTCCAGAGAAAATAAGTTTCGTGTATTAGGTAAGCGAGGCCTATTGGCTTAAACGTTCTCATCAAAGAGCGGTTTTCGTCGCAATCTAGTACATCGAAGGCCGTGGTTCGATTCCAAACATTCTCAGTGCATTTTTTCGTTCAAGTTTTCGCTCGACTAGAGAAAGGTGCGCTTTTAAATATGGGATACATTCAATGTTCATAAAAATCTATGAACTTTTGAAACTTGCAAATATGAATCTCTCTCGCTTCGTTTCCCGTAAACGGATTTTCAAGAGACGATTAATTGGAGAATTATTAGATTACAAGTTACAATATTATTGCGTAACCGTTACAATTATTACAATACGATTGTTCTGTTGTAGCACCATTAATTCAAAACAAGCTCGTGAAAAACTTGATGAAATAGTATTCACGTAAAGAACGCTCTATCAAATAATAATAATAATAATAATAATAATAATAATAATAATAATAATAATAATAATAATAATAATAATAATAATAATTAGATTGAAAATGTTCAGCACGCCAAGTGTCACAGGATTAATTGATATTCCTTTCCAGTCACCATTTAGAAGAGCCTATAAACAAAAACCGGGAAGTACTCAAGAGAGAGATATAGAATTATGTAAACCAGATGTTTACATAAACATTTCCCCGTAGGAGGCATACAAAAGCATACGAATAGAAAACGTTGAAAGAACGTTGCAAAGGTGACGACAATAAATCTAGCATTACAACACTTCAGCATAAGTAGTATCCTTCTTCAAGAAGGCAAAAAGACGCGAAGTGCCAGCAATAATATTAATAATACTCGCAATCGATATGTTGGAATGAAAAACTCCTCCATTCTTTCCTCGAATTATAGTGATCTGAAAATGCACGGCTTCCCAAACACTTTATCAAGTAAATGACAAGCGAAGACGCTGACGCGTTTGTGGGATGACGCTGTCACTGCGCTGTTCAGGTCGCAGCAGCCAAATAAAAACACCCAGAAAACGAAATTGTGGCAAATGCCCATTCTTGTACCTGGCCACGAGCAGAAAAGGAAATGTGCCGACATTTCTTTCCGGAAACAGCTGAGAGCATGCGAACTTACGCATAAAACCACATAATGTGCGAAATTTTGGAAATAGTTAATCTGCGAACATATACTCTGATCCTCTCCGAAAAACTTATCGGCATACCGACTAGGCAGCCGGTATGTAATGCAACCAACGAAAAGTCCTTGTAGACATAAACACAATATAATGCTTCCTGCACAGAAGGCAGAATATTTGTGAGGCACAAAATCAAAATATATGAACTGCACAACTTATTTCAATTTAGCTTAAAGCAAATTCATGTTTTAAATTTTATAAACGAAATGCCGAATCCAAGAATATTGACTCTGTTTACGTAATGGAGAAAATAAAATTATCACCCCCAGAAAACGTTTAATCGAATGTTATGACCACTTCAAAACGTTTTGTGTTTTGTCAAGAAGTTAATACGTTTTGATCTGTAGCGGAACCGCACCGAAAAGGCAAAACTTTAAACGGTGAATGTTGACATTTATTTTAAAATAGTACGTAACACTAAAAAATTGTTTCAGTTACAGCTAATCAAAGTTACATATCCATTTTGCTACCGAATTTTGAATGATCACTTCCCAACACCCCGTCTGGTCAGCAGAGAAAGGAGACATCCACGCCACGTTCCTCCCGAAATGCTTGACGTGTATGCCGCACGGCCTCGACGACCAAAACACACAAAGGACGTTCTCTCAAAAGATCCTTGCGTATAATGCCGGTCCGCGCCGCTTCATTGAGAAGTGAGAACGCCCTTCAATGGCGCAAGAGACGCCGAAGGTCAAGGAAGAAAAAGGAGGGCGGCGTGGGGAGCGAAGCAACAGGTCCTTGGGGAGCACCCATTTCTAGGGCGCGCCGCGTTCCACGAACGGTCGATGCCCAACGCGCCTTCACACACGGACGGACAAACGAACCGGAACGGATTAAGCAATCATTAACAAGAAAATGCTAGCAACGAGGAAATATGATATTTATACCACCCACAACACAACACAACACAAAACATACACTAATACTCAAAAGTATATTCAATACAAATTAATGAATCTATCATACATGAATGAATCAAATCTATCACGGATGAATGGATTGTCATTCGCAGGCAGATTCTTTCTCGGCAGAATCACAAATTGTGAATATTGTTTGTAATATTACAATCTGTTTACAAAAAGTAATAGTTGAAATCATTACTGAACATTGCAAGAATACGGGGTACTGTAGTTCTCTGACCCAAAGGCTCCATAAAACTTTTGCAATCAGTATTTCCAAAACGTAAAATTGAAGATGACAGAAACCGAAGTGAAATTAGACACAAACAGACCTTCACTTTCTTAATTTTCAATTTTAATTGCTGGAGCAATGAATGAAATTGAAGTGTGAATAGTAATTATACAATATGAGAAATGTTTCTCATTAGCGTTACATTATAGTAATTAACGAAACGAATGCTAAATTGGGGTATAATTGCAGGAATGTTATGTTCAAGAAAACGAGCCACGATAGGAACGAGTTTTCTTGTTTACCACGAGTTCAATTATAATCCTTTATCCACAAGTTACGTTCAATATTTTTTCGTTTCCATTTAAAAATAATTTTAATTTTTAGAAATTCATGCACATCTTTACCATTCGAGGCATACATTTAATGACATCATATTAGTTCTGAAAAAGACGAATTTTAGTAGGCCTTGCATTGTATACTTATGATCACCCAATTGACATAGAGAGTAAATAAATGACTGCAAGTAAAAGATATGGAACACATTCCGGATGAAACATTAGAAGCTGGCAAAACCATGAAAGCATAAATCCCATGAAAAGTTTAGACCTGTATGAGTGAGAATACAACATGTATTAATATTAGAAAGTAAAGAAAAAAACGAGTTTCTTCTATTTTGCTGGCGTACTTTTTAGAACGGATAAACAGAACTGACGTTTATATTTTTTACAATTGTAATATGCTAAATTAAATAAAAATGGGAATGAAAATAGAATTCTGAATCAGATTAGACTCCAGCAATGCAATGAACATTATTGTCAGTTAACAGAAGATAGACTTAAATTCTGTCATGTTAGTTACACTCGACATGTAGAATCACAGTCGGTTAGCTATCACAACTCAAGAAGTTATACAAGCTCTGAAAAAAATGAAAGGAAATAAGTCAACTGGTCCTGCAGGTTTACCTATAGAGTTACTTAAAATATGCACCAAGCCTTGGTTTAGATGAAACAATGTTATTTAACAGATGTATTTTAATCAATTGTATGCCTAACGAATGGAAGAATACATAGATTATTCATTCATAAAAAGGGAAACAGGATCGACTGTTCAAACTATCGAGGAATTAGTGTAATAGCTTCAATGGGTAGACTGTATGGACAGATTTTGAATCGAAGACTGGAATTGGAGATCAATGAAAAGAAAATCTCAACGAACAGAGAACTACACTTAATTTTTATTGATGTAAGGAAGGCTTATGATAGTGTTCCTATAAATAAAATGTGGGAACATTTAATAAAAGTAAAGGTAAACCCTACCTTGATAAATGTAATAAAGAATCTCTACGAAAACAGTATGAGTCATGTTAAGATAAAAAAACGTAGTATCAGAAGGATTTATAGTAAAAAAGGGTCTGAGACAAGGTGCCATTTTTCACCAACTCTGGTCAAGATTTTTATTGGCGAAACTCTAAAGGAATGGTCCAGGAAATGTAGAAATATGGGAGTTAATGTTGGAAACAAGAAGATTTATAATCTCCTTTTTCCTGATGACCAAGTAATTTTGGCTGATGATCAGGATGATATTGAATGTATGTTCATGAAATTAATAGAAACATAAAAAATGGGGACTCGAAATAAATAATGAAAAGTCAAGGTACATTGTTGTAGAGAAATCTGGAAATGATCTAGAAACATAAATAGGTATATTTCGAGTAGTAAAGGAATTTAAATATCTTGGAGTGACTCTTAGTGCAGATGGATCTGATGATAAACACATTATAAAAAAAAATAAGAAAGGGAAGGTCAATTATTAGTAGATTTCATATTTAATGGAACAAGAATATTAGAAAGCAAACTAAGAGACAAATATACAGGACAATGGTAGAGAGTTGTGTCACGTATGCATCAGAAATTTGGGTTACGAAGGATGCAATAAACTCTCGGTTAAATGTTATGGAAATGAATTTCTGGAGACAATGTTGTCAGTACACCCTGTTTGATAGAATGCCAAACGAAGAGATTAGACAGATAATGCAATTAGCGACAAGTGATTGAAAATGTAGAATCAAAACAACTTCAATGGTATAGCTATCTAATGAGAATGCCTGACGACAGAATACCAAAAATTGCCTTTGAGTGGATCCCTTTCGAAAGAAGAAAACGAGGAAGGCCAAGGAAATTTGGAAGTTCATCATGATTCGACAATGAAGAGCAGAAGAATAGAAGAAGCAGCCTGGCGGAATAAAAAAACATTGGCGTGTAGAGTACTAGAAACGGTCGTTATAACTGTAGAATACTCGCTTAATAATAGGCTCAAGTCAAATGTTTTACATGCAAAACATTTAATTTATTCATGACAATCATTTTATGTTGCATTAGTCAGCTAGTGTCAAACCGACATTTATATAACCATTTTTTGTTTTATTCATTCGTTGTTTATATGTAGTTGACGTAGGAACGTAATCTGTGATGTACATTTCTGTTCATGTTTCAAGGTCGACTGGAAATACCTTGGCCACGTCTGTGTTATAGTGGCTTAAATTTTGATCCTTTTTCTAAATTCCGGTTGGTAGTTTCCGAGTTATAATTGCAGGCGTGCAATTAACGTTGTGATAATCAACGATTTTTCAGAGAATTAATGAGTATACTTAGTTAACTAAACGAAAAAAAGTGAATGACCTAAACCAGCGGTTCTCGTCCCCTGGGCCGCGGTTAGCACAGTGGGCCTCATTAATAGGAGTCAAGAGTCGAAGTCACAAGAAGACTCTACAAAATAAAAGTACCAGCAAACGAAGAAGACACGTTAATTGATCTGTCATGCAACCAGACTCTAAAATCATTTTTAAAACAACATCATTGGTCTCGTTCTGGATACGTGTTCGGCAACACTATCCAGCAATAGCTAAACTTGCGAACAGACATTTATGATGTGGTTTTCGATCATTTATCGATGTGAAAGCACTTTCTCAACTTAAGTTTTTTACTTTCTCCACTTTACTTCGTAAGAAGAGAAAGTATTGTAATCGTACGACGGAAAATGCGGGATTTTGAGCAGTAAAACTCTTATTGGGAACAAGACATTCCCAATATTGAAAAAGTGAATGTCTTGTTCCCATATACAATAAATCACTTTCTTTAGCACGGTCTGTAGTCAGAATCCATGTTTTGTAGGTCCTTGATACTGAAAAACCGATTGACGGCAAAACGTGTCTACCTATTCGTTCCTCCGTATGTCAACGCTGCCGCCTAAACCGTTCGGTTTTCTCCAAAATTGATATTCTCCGATCGAGTTTGAAACGGATATTTCGATTTTTGAGGAAACTTTAAATAATTTTACACTTTTTTAATTAAACTTTGTCTACGGTTAGCGTAAAGAACTCTTAAGGAAATGATGCAGGACACATATTCGTTAAAATCTCTCATTTTTCGAAAATTGCAAAAGTTCCATTTTTTGGCGTCTTGTGGGATAGAGTATGTGGCAGGATAGAGATTTTATGACGAAAAAGTAAAACGTGCTGCTAGTCTTATTTTCGGCGAGCACTCTGATTTTTCGAAAATTTCGAAAATATAACATTGCAAAACTACAAAAGTAAAGATAGAGATTTTTGCCTTAAACAAAATCTGTTCCAAAAAATCAATTCTTTAAAGAAGGTCGTGTATTGTTTTGAACAACCAATAGTTTACACGTAATTTAGGCTTGAAATTAATGTAATTTACTACAAACTCTTTCCTTTTTTCAGGGATAGAAGGAACACTTAAGAAGATGATGCAGGTCTCTTTTACGTATCAGTCAGTATTCCTGTTTGTTTCATTCGTCAAAGTAAGAAATGACTGCGGCTCCCGACTATCGAAATGAGTGCAGAAATGCATTTCTGGCCCTTTGATTGAATTGGTTGAATTAGACTATTTCAAGTAATAGATGAGGTGTTAGTAGCGCAGAAAATGCAATATTGCAATATTACGTTGCTGCTTCTAATAACGCCTGAAACTATGTGCTGTTGTAATACCGCTAGTTTATTTGTATATTTAGTTAGTATAGTAAAAATAATATTTTTAATACAATAGGTGTCCCGTACAGCCAAAAGGGTTACAAACCGCGATCCTAAACTATTTTGAGTTAGTTAGAAAAGGTCGATAATATTTGTGGCCAGTCACAAAAATCATTTAGTGTTCTGGGCGCGTCTTAGAAACCCAGCACCCTTCGAAAAAGAAAAGAAATGACAAAAATCCATTTACGTGGATTAACAATCGTCCTTTGTCTCCTACACTAGGCGCCTCGATGATGTTCCACCTTTGCGCCGCTGCCTCGAAGCCTCCATGCCCCGGGATCAATTCGGTTCGCTTAAAAGAACGCAAATGGAATTATTCTGTCTTGGTTAGTTGTTGTTTCAAGTTTCTGGAACGAATAACTTCCTCTAATTTTCCTACGTCATTTGTCGAGAAACGTGAGAAATCGACCCAATATCCACGACCTGTCAAGCCCATTCTACAGGGTGGATGTAACCTCAAAGTAACATCCGCAAACAGCGAACGTTCGACAAGGATGAGAGAACTATAGGCCCATCATCCGCTACCATAAAACTTTTCAACGCTTAAAACATAACTCAATCAGGAGCAATGAATTATGGCTAATAATATATAACCAAAATCTTATATAAATAAGCAGCGATCAGGACCAAAATGAATGCAATATTAGGGATAAAAAAGTGATTATTTAGGTCTGCAAAGCAGTACAAAGGTCGCAATAAATTCGCATTTTTCAGTGCGATATAAGCGATTTCCTGCGATTCAGACCTGTTCAAAATGTAAATGTTTGAGAACGAAAACAATAGAGGATTATTGGAGTCGATTTAAATGGAATGAATTTTAATAGAAAACTAATGACTTGAAAACGCCAAGGACATAAGACCTCAAATAAATTCATTTTTTTACAATTTGGAGGGACACGGGTGTCAATAAGAGTTGCAATCACGGGCGCAACTGACATGGGGTGCTACTTGAAGCCTCACTTCATGTTCACCTTTTGGTTGTGTACACTTTTGTTTATCCTTTCGTTTAGATCACTACAATAAATGAGGAAGTAGTTACTTGTTGGTAATTACGATTACCCGAAGGAACAGGAATACATGTAAATACGACGTAAGAGAATTTTTTTTTTCTTGAAATTATTTAAAGTTCCCCCTTTCTTTCAAATAATTTTCAATAATCGGAAGATTTAATGGAAACTCATAATTAATTATTTAAGATGCGTATTATCATAGGCAGGAAGTAGTTAATTGATCTTGCCCACGGGCGCGTAATGCACATTTTTGACGTTGGTTTGCTTGCTAATACACGATGCAACAATGGTTAGAGAAAGTGGCACTTGCTATCCCCTCCAGACAATGTTTCATGCACAGGCAAAGAACACGAGATCACATACAGGGGAAAAACCTCGAATTCGAAGCTTTACAATGTCTTGACAATCGTAGTCGCAACTTCACAATTTCCCACACGAATACACCCACAGTAATTATGAAAACTGTTCTGTAAGCACAGAAACACCCTTTCGAGCTCTTATGTTGTTGCATTTCTTAAAAATTAAAAAAGATAAGATCATCAGTCAAACGGAAACAATATTTTTACAATTAAGAGTACTATATTATTTCTAGTACTCCTGTAGCGCGTCCGTTTCACTATACTGATGCCCCCATTAGAAATGTTCCAAGTAGCTTGTATTACTAGCTTTATGTATAAGTGATATAAATTTCACGTATTGTAAGAGTATCTGGCAAAACACAAGATCATTCCGTAGGTTTAGAAAGTGAAAAGCAATAAGAGTGTTATGGACTTACAACTAAGATGGTTAAAAAAGCATCCATGCACATGTCGCTAGAACCATCAAAAAAGGTTTTGTGCAACAACAGTTCCTGAGCTCGCTCGTGGTTGAGTCGGGTTGCGCCCCCGCCGCGGCAGTCCCCAAAGCGCACCACTCTGCCTGGCAGGCCACTTTCCCGAAAACCCGTCGGCAGGCCACTTTCCCGAAAACACCACAACTCGCCCACGCGGGCGCACTCGTTGCTCCAGGACGATCGATTGCAGCCCGGTTCCCACCCGCCATCGCATGCCTGCCTTCCTCCTTCGTTCATGGCGCCCGCCCCACGCCGCCCCGCCCCGCCCCGCCCCGCCCCGCCGCGCCGCGCCGCGCCGCGCCGCGCCACGCCACGCCACGCCGGGCCGCGCCGCGCCACGCCCCTCCATGCATCTTTGCGCGAACACCAAGCGACTTCTCGATCGGCGCGAGATCCGTCACGTGAGCCCCCACCCCCACCCCACACCTTTCTTCTCTCGAACGCCCCTCGATTAGATTTTCTCTCGACGCACGCTCCGGGATACCCGAACGACGGTCCTGTTCCTCACACACGCTGGGACACCACATATGCATATAATCCGCAATAGTTTGGTATCCTGTACGGTGTCAAACTCTTTGTACCTTTAAAACGAGGCCTACGTCTCAAACGAAAAAAACAACTACAAATCCAAAAGAAACGAGAGACAATATTTGCTCGTAATAAAAATTAACAAAAACTAATTCAGAATCGCTACGTATTTGTAATGTTTAAACTGTCAAAAAATATGTTGTTTTCAAAAAACATAAAATATTGTATTAGTTATGTCAGTGCAGAAATCAATATAGCATCAATCGCCAACGGTGTGCTATTGTGAGGTAAAACTGAGCCACAGACAGACTTAGTAATGAACTTCAGTGTACAGTTGTTTCCTTTCTAAGAGCTATCGGTACCACAGTCCTAAAATTATGTGTGGTACCACGAATAATATGAGCCAATACACCCACAGAATTCCAGTTCTCCACAACCGTACTGAGACATTATTGACAAAACAAAGCCACAAATTTATAATTTTTTATCCCAATTGACTTACTTTAAAGAACTTCATACGGAGTTTGCTCATTCCAATACGTTTTGTAACTATTCGTAATAATAATTCAATTAATAAAAAACCCCTGTAGGACCCTGATACAGAAAAAGTAGATAAATCCAGTTCTAATATGTAGAACAATACTCCTTCTAACACATTATGTAGTCAGATTTCAGAAAGTGCAGGTTCTTTTCCGTCTAGCGCTTAAAGTTTACACCCCTCACTATTAGTAAGATTTTTTTCCAAAATGGAGATTCGCCGGTTGATCTAGCTCGACTCAAAGCTCTGCGATTTTGACAAACATTCTTTTAATTTTGGGGGTACTTTGCATGAAGCCCCTGGAACATTTTTACAATTTTCTCAAAAAGAACTCCAAAATTTTGTCTTTAAATTTCTTGTAAGAATACAGTAAAAGATACTTACAAAGATGGCGTATGTCCGTTATTCACTGTTAACACTGAATTTTCGAAAACTGCAAAAGTCTGAAATTTTTCTGCGTCTTCTTACACCAGCAAAATTGAAGATAGAGATCTTTCTTTCGAATGATATTTGTTCTTCTTAATTAGTTATTTCACTGTAAATTTTAGTAGTGTTCACGCAATATTGAATAAAATACATGTAATTTTAAAAAATATCAAAAATAAAAAATTTTCAGAAACGGCTGCAATTTTTTCTTAAAACTTTTTTTAGGGATAGTGATAAATCTGTGGTATAAGAAGACATAAACGCGATTTTTCTCAATTCTATTGTTTTTTTAATATACAATTGTAATTTTTTGGACATTTCTCAAGTCGTTAATTTTTACATTACCCGCGTTTTGCATACATTGTTGCATTTATGAGTACATATGCTTAAAATAATGTCCTACATAGTTTTTCGAAAACTGGGGTTGGAAAAAATCATGACTTTTTAAAAAATGATATTAATTTGATTTAAATGACATTTTTAAAATTGTATTAGAGGTTTCACTACACACCAAAATTATTACGTGATTTAAAAATACTTAATTACTTTCAAAGGAGAAAAAAGTTATTTAAAACATCAGTTTTTAAATTTATCGTTAAACTATTGTTATTTTTTTTAAAGGGCCTATGTACAAGAATGGTCTGATGCAATACCGCCCTATTCCACAAAAACTTCACATTTGAGTTACTTATAGTTGACTCAAGTCGAAGAAAATATGTTTGAAATTGGCGATGCGATTCAAATTTTTAAAACACAATTACACAAAATACCGCATATGCTGCTCAGCATCAAGTATTTAAAAAACGATATAATCAAGTATTAGATAGTAATCATTTCGTAACATTTTTATTAACTCCGAAGTATTTTTGTAAAAATGCGCAAAAATTGACAGAAACAGAACAGACATTCAAATATTTAAAAACTTCATTCGGCGAAGCTGGCGAGGAATTAACGAAAAAAATGTGTCTACAATTAAAAGCTGAGCCTTTTACGAGAATTCTCATGGACGATAAAATAATGGCAGAATTTGATCCTTTGAATTGGCGGAAAAGCATGCAATCGATTACACAATTTTTGACGGAAGAAGAACAGATAATAATACAGCATTTAACTGCTGTTGCGTCATCAGCTAGAACTGAGTAAGTCTTTTCTACTTTTGGCTATGTACATTCAAAAATCAGAAGTGCTCTCGGAGTAGAAAAAGCTGCTAAATTAGTTTTTATCTACAGACAATTAAATGCTGGATAAAAACTAATGATCATCTAAGTCTATTAGTATTTAACTCTACTAAGAGAAAGTTATGAACTCGTAATTGTGCAACGGAAAAACGCGTTTTCGGCAGAATGGGCTGGCCGTGAGTTCTTCGGCCGAAATTCACCGTTCTCGGGCGCACAATAAGAAGAACTCTCTTCTTACGAAGTAAAGGGGAGAATGTAAAAATTTGAGCCACTTTTGAGAAGATAGTTTTTTATAGGGCCCATATTCCACTCACAATTACGCGGTAATTACTATTTTTAATCTACATGACATTAATTAAAGAACTAATTGTAGAGAACAAATTGTTTTTTAAGAAAAAATAGCTTAACTTCAATAACAGTTGAAATACAACGCCGAAAAAAATTTCAACTTCTGCTATTTTCGAAAATTCATACAATTCAACGAAAATATGACGCCTGATTTTTAGAACTGTCCTTTGTTCTCTGCAAGAAAAAACTAAACAAAATATTTGGAATGTTTAAAAAACTTTTGAAAATGTTGATGATTAACCTAAAGTACTCAAAAAAAATCAAAATATCAGTTTCAAATTCAGGTAGGGAGACATCATCGACATCGGTCGAGAAATATCAATTTTGGTGAAAATCCTGCCCTAAACGTTTTTAACCGACGGACGGACGCTTTGCCATCAATCCATGAGTTGTCGGTATCACGAATACACAAATCCTGGGTTCTGACAAGCATAATAAATGCAGTAATTTACTACAAGATTTATCCAATTTTTGGTATCACGGCCCCACAATAAGAATTCTTCAGAAGAAAAATTTGCCTTTTTAGTGTAGCATTACATACTTTCTCTATACTATGTATGTAGTACGCGAGAAAGTAAAGTAGATCTTAACGCCAAAACTGTCAAGTAGTAGGCATAAATACGAGAAATTCGTACAGTTCCGTTCCGTTCAGTTCAGTTAGTAAAATCGACGTTTTACACAGAGAAATATTTATCATAACTAAGTCTATTCTTCTGTGTAGTTATCGTGAATTAACGATATATTTTTAATAAAATATTTATTCGAGTAAAAATGTGTCTATTGTACACGAAGTCCAGAGCGGGCCAATTGTGTTCCTCCGATGCATATTCTGTTTACTCGCTTCCTCCACCTTCTTGCTAACCGCTAGTCTCTTTGCAGGAGCGCACACCTACTCATTTCCATACAAACACGCACTCATAACAACCAACTCCACACATGGCCACCCCTTTCCCTTTCTGCACATCGCCCACCTCACCAAGCACCCATACCCCCCGTCCACATTCACTCCCACTTTTACGCCCTCATCCACAACTACCCATCGCCCGACACACACACACACACACACACACACACACACACACACACACACACACACGCACTTCGCCTCCGTGATGCTCTCGGCCGCTGGCTGGTCCGGTTAGATCGTGCCCTTCAGTGGCCCCTCGGCAGCCGATAACCGCCTTGACGAGCCCGGTCCGGGGCCGCCAGGTGGGTGGGAGGGAGGGGCCCAAGACACTGCTCTTCGTCGACCTGTTCCCGCGCGCGCCGGGCTTATCAGCGCAGGCCAATTGATTGCTCGAGACGTATCTGCGTCGGCGCTGGACGCCGCCTAACGACGTGTCGACTCTGATGAAACGCTTCGAGTGGCCGCACGTTGCGCCATAAATTGTGCGATTTTACGGCGACCTAGGTGCGCTTTCGAACCTGGGAGCTGCTCGCCATTGACCCACAAATTCGCTACGAATGACTTGTTTTTACAAAAATAAAAAAATAAAATTGTACCGCGCTTTAGATTTGTTCCTACTTTAATAATTGCAGCATTTGCAATTACTGCGCTCTTTATTGCCACCTGACAGACTAAAAGGCGTTTTACGAGAGGTAGGAAAAACATTTCAGAGATATACTGGACATAAATATTATCTTTCTTCCTATTATCTGTGCCTCTCGCCCTCTGTACAACTGCCAGATAACTCCACACAAACAATAAATGTAAATGAATATTTTTAAACCTCGTTGCTTAACGTAATTTGTCGCTGAGTATGAAAGCTGTGTGAATGTACGAGATTGTTAGGAATTGACATGAATTCAAACGTGAACTTGAAGTTAAAGCCGATTAGGTTGTCGCCTTTTATAATCATTCGGAAGCTGATAAAACGCATCAACAAGTACAGCAACCGTAAGAAGGTCGTTCAAGGCCTTATGTTCGCATAAAATACTGTCTCAGATATCGCACGAATGCACATGGGGGATACTTTGGGTAAAACTAAATACTTCGTAAATATTTGTACAGCATTGTTTTAATTGCATCCTAACTATACGTTGTTCTAGTTCTCATGTCAAACGGAGTAAAAGTTTGATCACACCGCGTCGGCACAGTCAGAACGTAGTACGTTCTTGTGATTGATCTTTCCGCTAGAGAGCATATTATGAATAAGAAACAATGGTAGTCGTGGTGCATAAAACCAAACAGCCATCTCAAGCTAGCAGCGCCTCAAATCCAAATAATATTGGAAATTAAAGGCTAATTTGAGGCAAATAAATGGTCCATTCCCGAATTACGCTGTTTTGGATTTCCCAAAATCGTGGGTGCTGTTAACTTTAGTCTAAAGCTAGTAGCGTCCACCTACAAAATACAACTTCCCAATATTGTAAAACAACGAAAATGCATCCAAATTAAAGACTAATCTTAGACTATACGAAAAGAAGCCCACGTTTTAAAAAAATCAGGACTGTACAAAGAGAAACAGTTCTCTAGGTTCTTATGGGCTAATAAACACGAAAACTCAAACACTTCAGAAAAATATAAAACCCTCCTCAAAATCAAAAGCTAATTTTAGGCCTTAGGAAAAAAATTGTTCCAATCCACATATTCCAAAAATCAGGGCTGTACACTGACAAACAGTTAACAGACGTTTTTATGGGCTGATATACCCCAAAAATCAAAAACCTCAGAAAAAATGAAATTCTACCCAATACCACATAATCCATATACAATTCGTACATGGATACACAGTTCAAGAGTTCTTTATTCTAAGAATACCAAAAAAAGTTGTTCCTTTACGCGACTCGTAAATAGCAAATATTTACTGGCGGCGGTCCTTTCCTTGGAGCCACGCGGTCGCATAACGTCAGCTGTGTGGTGTTGCACTGTGCATGTGAATTCAGTGACGCAGTGATCCACTAAGTATGAACATTCAGTCTGGTCCCTGTAGTATGAGACTATGGGGAATAACAATAAAATATTTGGATTTTTCGGTCAATATGACACTGTTTCATTGTTTTTGGATTTTTACCGAGTTCCTGTGCATCTAACGAAACTATTGATACCTTTCACATAGCCGGAGGCTACAGTTTCCTTTCGATTTCTGTACACATACGAAATTAGTAATATTGCAGCTTCTATCCTATTAACACCAGCCATGACTTGAAAAACTCCAAATGACGCAAAAACTACTAATATTTTGAAAAAAGGGTACATGAAATTTTTTCAAGATTTAATATTGTGGAATAGACTACAGGAAGAATCAAACTTCTAGTTTCATCATTTAAGATACAGAACAAGTTCGAAAGACTTCCAAATTTGTCAGTCTATAACTAAAAAAGAAGAAAAGTAATTTTTGTGGAAAGGGTACATAAAAAAGTTTTTTAAAGGTATACTGTTATGGAATTGAGAGTATTAAAAATATTTACCTTCAATATTGAAGGTGTACAACAGATTTTTAAAAAAATATAAATTCCGAAAGTTTTAATGAAATTTGGATGCGAGGCAAATTGTTAAGAATAAATTGTGAAGAAAAATATAAAGAAAAGATCTGAAGGCTTTTTTTAATCTTCATTACTTTGTTTCTTTTAATTAATATGACTTCACACAAAATTACACGAAACTTCTCATATTTTCAAAATATTGTACCCGGCATTATTTAAAAATGTAATTTTGAAGAATGGATTTCTTGAAGAAAAACTATTTCTAACTTCAATAATGTAGTTATAGAAGTGGGCCCAAAACTGCTGAACTTGTGCCATTTTTGAAAATTCAAAGAAAAATCGAACTTGAGCTATTGTTATGGGCATACTTTGCTATTGGAGCAAAACAATTAAAGTGATAATTTGGAGCCACTTTTGAGAAAATTTCGAAAACGTCCTTGGACCTTCATTCGCTCGACCTCGAATGCAACTATAACAATAGAAGAGTATCCATTTTGGAGAACATTCTGCGAACAGTCTAGAGTTGTGAGAAGTCACTAGAGTTGCCATCAAACTGGCCGAACACAAGTTTTTTTTTTAAAAAAAACATTTTTTTTTTCGATTTCAGGAATCTCCAAAACGTGTATTTCCGTCACAATTTCGACCGAGAATTTTTGCAGTATGGCTATAGTACTTTCTTTTACACTATACATTCGAGAAAGTACGAAGACCGTTGAATGAAGCGCAAACATTGAGCCAGGAAAGGCGCGCATATAAATACTCACCCAGAGTAACCTCAACTAACGCAGAGCATTGATTGCACATAAACTGCGATCGATTTACATTTAGTTTTCTTCGAGCATGACTTGGGAGAGTAACAGTTTTTCTTTGTTGTTGTTGTTGTTGTTGTTGTTGTTGTTGTTGTTGTTGTTTTTTAGTGCAGCGAAGAACTGAAATGAGAATAATTGGAAGCGAAAGGATAGCATGCATGATGGCAGCTTAAGATACGATAAAAAGACCAGGAATACACATACGCAACCGGAAATGAATACAAAGAGTCGCAGGTATACGCGGAATAATTTTGTGTTCAAAACACAAAGCAAAAGGATACATATGAATAAGAATAAAAGCAATGTGACGAAATATCCGGGAGAAGATTTACTGGTTGTAGGTCTCCCACATCTGACCATGAAAATGTCACCTCATATGACAGAAATACTCACAGAAGTCAGTCTTATCTGTTTCCTTCCTGAGCTTCTAAAAATACTTGTACTTTATGAGAATACACAATTGGAAATACCGGGAGAGGAGGCTCGGGGTATCAACTGATGTCACTGCAGTGCCTCTGACTGAGCGGTCCTAGTTTCGTGTCCTGACGGCGGCAGGATTTTCGACACTAGCTTTTCAGCTAGGTCGAATTCAGCCGATGTCTGAAGGAAAATTCTAGCGGGAGGCTGCTCTGATCGGTAGTTTTCCGTGGTCTATCCGACAAACACAAGGTGAATGCCGGAGAAGTACCCTAACAAACGGGCCACGGACAGCGCCCGATCTTTCCTTCCTCTTCCTTGCCTTCCCGCCCTTCTTACACACACTTACACATACATACACTAGAATAACACACATGCTGGGAGACCGGTCGGGAGCTAACGGCTTGTTCCTGCTGGGGAGGTGCCCCGCTGTTGGGAGGTACCTGGTTAGGGAAAACCCCGTTAGCTGACAAGCAGGTAGGCTCCGGATCATCAGGCGGGGGAAGATCACAGCCATCTCCCCAGGAAAAAAAAAAAGGCACTACACACTTACGGAACTAATGACCTTAGCAGTTGATGCGCCCGGATTAATTATTAAATTGGATTTCCTTCCTCATTTTTTTGAAAATTTGTACAGTTATAAATTATTGAAATTTATTATACCGAAGATGTAAGTGCAAGTATTTAAATAAAAATGTAATTTTCGAATTTTTAGAGAACAGCAATCCAGTTTTATAATGACTAATTCAATATTTACATTTTTTACTTTCTCGTATACGTAGTACATAGAAAGTTATGTAATGCACGAAAACGGCGAGATTTCGGCAGAAAAAAATCATTGCCGGGCCCTGGTAACGAACAAGTGGATAAATTCAGTTGCTAAATTAAGAGAAAATCCTCTAACACGTGGTTTTGCCAGAATTCCTGTTTTTTGGGTCCTTGATGCCGAAAAACCAATTGGAAGCAAAACGTCCGTCCGTCGGTCGGTCCGTCCGACTGTGAACACTACTAGCGCCTAAATCATGCGTAGTATTTTTTCCAAATTGAAAAAACTCTTATCAATTTGGCTCTAGTTAAAGCTTTGAAAGTTTGAAAAACATTTTTTTAAAATTTGGGGGTACTTTACATGAAGCCCCTCGAACATTTTAAAAATTTTCTCAAAAACGGCTTCAAATTTTTTCTTTAAATTTATTGTAAGAATAGAGTAAAATAAACTTATAAAGGTGGTATATGTCCTATTTTGTCGCATAACTCCAAAATTGCAAAAGTATGATTTTTTCGACGTCTTCCTAAAACTACAAAATTGAAGATACATTTTTTTTAAATGAATTTGTTTGTCAGTAATTAACTCTTTCATTAAGGTCGCGTACACTTTTTGGGAAATTTTAGTAGTTTTCTGGCGATGTGACGTGCAATATGTGTAATTATAAAAAAAATACAAAAACAAGATTTTCTCAAAAACGACACCAAATTTTTTCTTTCAACTTTTGGTAGGAATAGTGCTATAACAACTCTATCAGATGACATAACTCTATCAGATGCAATTCTGCTCTATTCTTTGTTTTATCAAAATTTACAAAAATGTAATTTTTTTGTCTTGCTTCTCACGTCGCTCATATTTACATTACGGCAATTTGTTTACATTGTTGTATTTATGTGTAGATATGCTTTAAATAATGGCGTATAAAATTTCTTGAAAAGAATAGTTTTTTGTGAAAAGTAGTTCAAAATTCCGAATGTTTAGAAAAGCTGAAATGTCATTTTCTCAAAAACACCTCCAAATTTTTTTTCAAACTTTTCCAACGAATAGTACGAAATTGCACAGTTTAATATGACGTTAAGTTCATTTTGGTGTATTATGCTTTTTTCAAAAATTACACAAATGTATTTTTTTTAATATCTCTCACGCAGTTAATATGCACATTTCCAACAATCTGAATACATTATAACGATTGTGAGTGGATGTGCTTAAAATGACTCCAAAAGAAGTTTTTCAAAATCTCAATTGATTCCTGTAAAATGAGCTTCAAATTTCGCATTTACAATAACGCTTAAACGCCATTTTCTTAAAAACAGCTCTAAGGTTTTCAATGAAAATTGCTATTTGGGACGAGGTTTTACTCTTCTTTAATATTCTTAAAGTAATATTTCGGTTCTACTATTAGGAAATCGAAAATTTGAGAAAATGTCAAAAGCATGTACTTTGGGCGGCGATAGATGGCCGCTGGCAAGAGGATGGGGCAAGACCGTAAAGTCAACCACACCAAGGAAATTAGAAAACTACTACGAGAAAGTCTGCGCCATTCTATAGCACCACAGTTCAAACTGACGTACACTCTTAAAGAAACTCATATAGCGTCCATCCCTTCGATTAATTGCAATTCAGTCTCTAATGTGAATCCCTCCAGAAGAGGTTTACTGTTCGCAGAGAAGCATGGGTGCACCGCACTCCCTACATGTGTACGAGCACAGACCCCAGTATGCATATACGGCATACTAGCGGGCTATGGTAGGAGCGTATGCTGAAATGCGGTTGGATTAAGCACCAAGATATTCACACGCACTTGACTCAGTCGAAACACAACTTCTCATATGAATATGAACAGGAATGGCAGATGGGTTAAGACCAAATACAGCTTTCATTCACGTTTCATTTGCAGTTATCGAAAAGCTTTCGTTATAACAAATTATTCTTGGTAAAGAGCCAGAGACCTTAGATATTCAATCACACAGTCAACGAATCTCTAACCTCTCCGGAAATACAAATTCAACAGCTGCAATAGCACTGCAAATGCGGGAGCTTGGAGCGCAGAAGATAATTTTTACGCACCGCATCACGTTCCGCAGTGATCACGGATCAAATCGATGTGAAACATAGGCCAATCATTTGAGTTGGTCACGTGTGTCACATGACGTTAACTTCGGGCTTACAACAAATCCCCCTCCCCCCGCTCGTCAACGCACAGCGCCCCGCCGCGACGCAGCCCTTCAACAGATGACGCACTTGCGACCCTCGTCGCTCTTGGGGAAGAGGGGGGTGGGGGGCGCACCGGATGTGCAGCGCCGGCGAGTTCTTGGGAGGACTCGCTGCGCTGGCACATGCCACATGCGACATCGGACGGCGGGCGGCGCGGCGCCCTGCGTACGAGCATTTCTACCCACTTCCAAATAAAATATCTCATACAGTGTACTTTGCAAAATTTTTAAAAAATTAACTTTTTCACATTAATCCCAAAACAACATTTCTATTAATCTACCACGCACTCATTGTAGTGTAAAGCAATCATTCAACACATTGATTAAGAGCAATGATAAGACAATGATTCAAGCGATTATACTTACAGACTATAAACAGGATACTTGTAATTTACGTAATATTATAACACCGCAATTCCTGTTGAAATTAACACACCTCACTCATCATTTATAAAACTCATTACCAATCGTAGCGCAATAAATGCGAAAAATATTTTTTTTAAAGCTAATACATCTTCACAAATTCGATCATTCAAAACTGCATTCGAAACAGTCACAAACATTGCTCATTAATGAGAAATTCTGAGAATTTTAAACAGACGCGTCGCAAAGTTGCCAGTGTCGTGTTGTGACCTGGCATATCATGGAAGATTAGCAACAGGAGCACAGAAAATTCGAATTAACGAAAAATGACTAGGATCTATTCACATTTTCAAAAAATTGAACCAGACCTTATTATACATATACTTTTGAAGAGTATATTTCATTAAGTGAAAATCTCATCATCAATATTGCAGCTTTGCATCATTAATTTTTAGCAATTTTTAGCAAAATCCAGAGTTCACCAATAAAGGACATTATTATTAGTCTATTTTCCTCTACTCGAGAAAGAAATTACAGGAAAATGTGAAACCATTATTTCGAAAATATTTTTTAATTGCGATTATTTCAAGCAAAAATTACGCGAAAACTACTTACTTTTTCACCAAAAAAATACATAACCTTATTTAAAGATCTAATTTTTAAGAGCAGACTTTATTAGGAAATATTATGAAATATCTATTAAAATAATGAATATTAGGAAAAATCTCTATATAAATATTGTATGTTAAATTTTTTTGCAATTGTCGAAAGTACAGAATGTTGAAGGTAAACGGGACCCGCGCTATTTTTATAACCGTACTTTACTGTATTCGAGGAAAAAATTAATAATTTGCAATATTTTTTAAAAACAATTTTCTAATTGCCTATATTTCACGCCTTAGTCCTTAATTGGATCTACGTATATAGGCTATAATAAATAAATGTATTTTACGAAAAATTACACGAAAACTACAAATATCAAAAAACGCACATTACCTTATTTAAAGAGCTGTTTTGAAAGAACAGATGTCATTTCTCTTTAATATTGTAGTTGTAAGAAGACTACGAAAAACTTGGAACTTTTGAAGTTTTCGAAAATTCAGAGCATTCAACGAAAAGGCGACCGGGGCCATCTTTTACGGGTCCAGCTTGATCCGACGAAAAAATTTAATCAAAAAATTTGAAAACATTTTTGAGAAAATTTTGAAAATACTGTTAAAGCTTCGTGTAAGGAATAATCAAAATATTCGTTTCATATTCACAGGGCCTGGAGTCCGTGCAGATCAATCCAGGAATATCGATTTTCGAGAAAATCGTGTGAATGGTTTAGGTTCTATCGTTGCAAAACTGCCGGTCGGACGGCCGGCCGGCCAGACAGGCAGGCAAACGTTTTCCCGTCAGTCACTGTTCCGGTACCATGAACCAACAAAACGTGGATTTTGAGTGCACAGCATGTTAGGAAAAGAAATTTACTACAAATAGCAACAATATTCATCCACTTTTTTCAAGTTTTTCTCGAAAAATCGCCGTTTTTCTGCAGCATTACAATATTTTCTCAATACTACGTAAGTAGAATGCGAGACAGTACAAATAAAACCATGACGCCACATTTTCACAAAATCTCCGAAAATTGTGATATATTAAAAATTTATTCTTTCAATTACACTCGAAACAATGCTTTTTTGTACATTGTTTATAAAAATGTTCTTAAAACGAGAGTGTTGCTGAATCTTTATACATTAATCATTCCTTAATTTTAAGAAACTAAAAGTATTTTTTATTTCAGGTTAATGATAGTTTTGTTCAATTTCCAATGAAAAGTAATAAAAATGTAGGTAAAGAAATGAAAGCTTCTGCTCGCACCAATTTCTGGCATTCTATCAGATCGTGTCTTTCAGCATTGAAGGTAGACGGAGTTTCAACGGAGGGCAATTTCCAAGCAGTTAAACCAAGAGCTGCTTGGGCACCTGTTTCCTGCTCTGCACACAGATAGCGCTATCTTCGCGAGTTGTCAGCAATGTTCTTGAAATTCTCTGGTAATAAACACAATGTTGCAGCCCAGACTGGGCCACCGTAATAGGCCCACTATACAACAAGCGTGAGAAAAGGAGCCATTGACAAGACTGAATATTTCCGACTGAGCGTGTGTGGCGGCATCCGCTCCGCAGTGCGGGGGCCGGCCAACTTTGCAAATTAATGGGTCAAGGACAGCACACAGCTGTGGCCAGGGCCTGTTTATCTGAGGAGCAAATGTGCGTGGCACGTGCCACGGACCTCGCACTAACTTACTTCGGGGAAAAATAATAATGTATAATTTTAGTTTTGTGATTGACTGTTTCCGGGGACGTCAATGACTCTGGACATTGGTCTTGTAAGCGCAATAAATATTTTTATGCCTGGAGGTGGAGGTGTTCCTCCGTCGCTGAGATGATGAGATCCGGCGCCGACCTAAGTCGGACTGCGGGAAATTCCTCCTCCACTTATTTCACCCAAGAGGGCACCGCCCCAGCTGGGAACAGCTCTGAGTATAAGTAGGGGAAGAGGAAACGACAAGGAAGAGATCGCGCGCGGTTTGTGGCCGGCATTGGCCTGGTCCTGACGGGAGAATCCACGAAAAACAATCAGAGCCATCCGCTAGAATCGTCGAGACAGCGGTTAAATTCCACCAAGCTTTAAAGAAAGTGTAGAAATTCCGCCACCGCCGGGACTCGAACCCTAGGATCTCCCGGTCGCTGTAAAGACAGCGGAAGTGCTGGCTCTGGGTTAAAACTCTACTTAAAACTGGGCTTAAACTTTATTTTTGTGTAAGATATGCCAATGAGTTCATTAGCCATTGGCAATATTTACCGATTAATCGATACTCTTTTGTATTTTGAAAATACTGATGTCTTGATTATCGACGAACATGATATTGTCAACAATTTATTTTGGTAGATAGCATTTGGTACATTTTCTGATTTTTTTCTGTTATTACTCTTTAATGTTTTTTAGCAACTTCTTCCCCTAGACTGAACAATTTTGTTTCTTACCAAATTGAGAAAACAATAATTTGGATAACTATTAAATTAACTTACTTCCGTATAAATTTATGAATGTATAATGGTGTGGAAACCAGGCACGAGTCCCTGAATAAGACTGCTCCGCCATTCCCGAATTCCGCCCTCTCTCTTCCCTCGGGGCGGACGCAACCAGTAAGGCATGCACAAAGTCAAAGAGCCCAACAACTCAGTAAGGCATTTATTTATTGATTTTAACCTCAGTTATACGCCAGGATACAATTGTGGAAATAATTAACAATACGTCACACCAATAAGAACACTGTTACTCAAAAGCACAAAAACTTAATTACAAAAAACTTACATATACACATACACACTTACATTATACTAATATTAACAACATTCACAGTTAATAAATCTTCGTAAAAAGATCTTAAATTGAATTCAACAAACTTCTATATTACGCGCCCAATACCCAACAACTTAATTTAATTTAATTTATCGTCAAGAAAATAGAGAAAACTGTGTCATATGAGAAAGAAATATAATCTGAATACGAATTCTTGAGCTCCTAAATCCCTCCCACTCTCCATGACTACACAGTTGAATTATTCAACTTTCCATAATTCAATGAGAGTGATTAGCAAAATTTGAATACGAGAAATGGTATTAGTGAAGCAGTGGAAACAACGTGTTGGATCACAACATGGCACGAAATGAATTCATTTGACGCGATTGTATAACATAATTGTTATTCATTTGCATACCAGTGTGTAATTACAGTAGTGACGCCATTAGAGAGCTTGCTCTAATAAATAGCACCTCATTTAGTAGCGAAGAGTTACCTAATTTTCTAAACACTTTAAATCCACACAAATCAGTGATAATTCTTAACTCTTAACTGCATCGATTCGCAACAAGTATGCATGCAGTACACCAAATATGGACGCAGCGTATGCAAGAAGAAAGAATGGATGCTCTGTCTTCGCCAGGAGATACAGCTGATGTGAACAACGACAAAAAGTAAGTCACAAAGTGCACTGGTTTTCCAAAAAACAAACAACGGGTGTGCAATGTTCTGATGACGACAACCTCAGAGCAAACGACCCATCCTGTCCTGGTGAACATCGAGGATGATCGTAGGTAAACGAAGACGGTACGCTCCTTTATATACCTCTGCAAAGCATTACCCCATTATCTTTAAACTAATTAATTCAAACGAAAAAAGAGGTTTTCTTACATGAATTACTCTACTGTCAATAGTTCTGAACTGCGACGATCCCGAAATGCGCCGAAAAGTTGAAGGGGCTGCAAACTCAAACGTTTTAATTTATTTGACAGCGTAATCTTCCACTCTAATTAAATGATAATAAGTAATGACGTAAAATCGCCTTGGAATCAGTTTTAGTTGGTGTCCAAAATTATTGTAATCATCAAAGATAACTATTACAAATTATTACTTTTTTCAAGGGTTCCAACAAAACCAATGGTTCAAGGGTGCCAACAAAACCAATGATATCGAAATCTGTAATGAGTAAATAAGATTTTCAAAATGTTTAATAATGTGACCAAAAATTGAAATAAATGCTAAAAAGGTTTTATCACTGTACAAAAAACTCGACATCTTGCATCCGCACAAAAACATTTAGAATCAGTGGAATAAAGTTTCCTGAGTGAGACATGAGTTTAGCGATATCTAAAGCAGATTCTCTCAGATTCCTACGCCCATATTTGAAGATACGGAGCAGATCTTGAACTATTTGAATCGAAGGACAGCCCATATCCTCTGGCAGACTTACGTAAAACGCTCCTGGCCTGTGGCTTGTTACAGATACATCCACAGTTGCCGGGCTAATTGAGAATCTGTCGATGTGCACCAGTGAGATTAGCTTACTACGCCATATGGCAGGAGCTCCATTCAACAAAACTATTCGAGTCCACAACCAGGAAAGTAGAATCAGCAGTTGAAACAAATTGAATGAATATAGTGATTACATTGGAAATCCGTTTTGTTCTGGATTTTGTATGAAAACTTATGTTGACTTATTCGATTGTAGAAAATGACTGACATAACTTCAATGTTATTAATGAGCAAAGTAAATAAAGACATTTTCACTACGTTTATATTTCAATAAATTATTGTAATTCAAACAATCTATATCTACTTCAGGTATATAATCAGAGTATTCAATTGTGTTTTATACTCTTTACTTCATGAATTCTAATACACTGAGACTGTAAATATTAACCTCTAACTTAAGTTCATACACGGTGACCATCTTCTCTTGATCTCGCTTTTATAAGAACTTCATAAATTTAACGTTACAACGCAGCTCAAGTCAAAAAATGGGTCGAAAAACTCGAATCGAAAAACTGGGAGTGTGTTGCAATAAAGAAGTGATTTCTTATTCATTAAACATTTAACCCGCACATTACTATTGTATAATTCTACTATACAATATTAACGAAAATTATCGTTCCATATTAGTGAATCTACTCACGTGTTCTAAGTTACATTTTTAATTCCTAAACACTAGAAAAATGAAAAACGACGCTTTAAACTTTCAAAGGATTATTATTTTCAAGCCGCCATGTTGATTGTTTGTAAAGTAATTGAGCAGATCCGTTCTTAAGAGCGCCCTGCCAAGCGGTGCCTTGGCGCCCGCTCTCCTCGGCCTGGAAACAGCCCGCAGCGCGCGCGCCCCGCCCACCCGCCAGGCCGCGAGCGCTCAAGAGGGCTTCCGCACTCACACGCGTGTGGGGAGTCTCCAAGGTCGCGTGCGCGCGAGATACGGCCCAGTGAAAGAGAGAGGGGCCGACCTCCTCTATCGCAATCTCCGGGGGCCGCGACGCGGCGCGACGCGACACGACGCGACACGACGCGGCGCAACGCGCGTGCCACTCCTGGCGGCGCGGCGGCGCCGAGCGTCCACCGCCGCAGCGCTGCGCCGGCCGTCGACCTTGCGCCGGGGCCGTCATTAGCCCAACTGACAAGGCTGCGCGGGCACGTTTGGGAACGCGGGGGACAGGTACAACGGACCTGAATGGGCGGGGAGTCACAATGCCACTACTTACACATACGTGACACGACACAAAAATCGGTGATTCTGAGCTGACACTATCATTGAACGCAGAACATTTCAATTTACAATATCGAATTAGTCAAATGATTTGAACAGTGAGCTTCCTACAACAACATAAAAGATTACTGTGATACTGTTACTGTTAATACATCATGGTTCTAGTTTTTGAGCTCTACTGAAAAGTGCGTTTTTTAATTGTGTCACGTTTTTATGTGACGAGCGATATAACTACACATTCGCATTTTTCCTAACTGCTGAAAATGTCGAAAAATCAACGAAAACATTCCAAAAACTACGGCCAAATCGGAGTCGATCCCTTTTGCCAAAAAATACATTTCAAAAATTTTCAAACATATTGAAAATTGTTGTACACGTAAAATATGACATGTAAATACAAACGTTTAATGGAACAGGGGCCAAGAAATGTTGCCCTCTCTTGTTGTAGGTAGGGCACACCACTGAAGACTGTCTCTGTGTAGAATCAGGAACGAGAACGTACAGTTGTTTCCGGAGCTCGGAAGAGGCTGACGAGGATCCCAATTGTCCCAAATCCGTTTTGCAAATAGTTTCATCCACCTCAGTCGTAATAGCGGCTTAGTACATTCAACCAAAACCTGCTACAATTGTGAAATAACCGTCGCAACACCTCAATGAAAACACACTATACACGCGCGCACACGCACGCGCGCACGCACGCACATACTCTCGCACGCACACGCATGTGTGTGTGTGTGTGTGTGTGTGTAGGTAGATATATAATACAAAAAGTATCAATTAGGTTTCAATTAAAATCACGATAATACAGCATTGGAGTAGTCAAATTATAGTGATATCCTTCAACAAGAACATAATTTTGTGTAAAAATTAACGAATATATTATTATTATTATTATTATTATTATTATTAATAATAATAATAATAATAATAATAATACTTTATTTATTCATCGAAAAACTATTTTGTCTCGAATACAATATTGAAAAATTGCAGGTCGTCGCACTTCCATATACAACTACTACTTGACAAAAGACATCAGCTTGTAACACGAACGGAGAGAGAAAAAAGTTCTTCCTAGAGACATCCCATTTTCTGTGATTGTCTTAATGACAGCTTTATACGGCAACATACGTTCTAACTCGGTAAAAAGGGGGCAATGTATCATTTTACTCCCAGTTAATAATAGTTCTGTTCGTAACAATGACATACAAATGTGGCTAATCTAATATTATAAATTACATCTCGAAATCGATTAACACAATACTTAAAATTACTCTTTCATATCATGAGACAATGAAGTACTGAAATAATCTTTTTACTGAGGTCATAAAAAGGCTTCCCACTCATTAACTTTTAAACCTTTTAGTAAATTTAATGCTGAAGCATTTACTGAAAGGTCGAAGCGTTTCCTTGCAACAGGTTGTTCAATCGAAGCTGCAATGAATTCCGACTTACGTATATTGCCTACAGTTCTACATTTAATGTTCAATGTGATTATGAGTGCCACGTGCTCTCTAAAAATTACAAGTTTAATGTCATCACTAAAGGCAATTCGTGCATACTGCTTTGTTTTCATTCACATTACATCTCAAGATATATAATTTTTATAACATGTTCACCCAACGAATAACACACAGTAAACGTTTTCTCTATTCTCCATATCTGCATTTACACGTCTCACATAAAATGCAGATAACAAACGTCAAGACAATATTGCGTAAACATTAGCACTCAAGCGGAATTAGGTTATTTCCCACATTATTCACAAAAATGAAAAATAGCAGCTTATCATAACAAACGCTAATATCATTGCTAAGAATAAGCAATAGGTCCCACCTGTAAAAATTCATTATGCCCCAACGAATTCTGTCAGTTCTGTACAAGGATATCCCACAACTACATACTCACGCCACATGGATTGACGGATGTACTAGTGTAAACGTATAACATTACTATTAGATGCCGAGGACGCTCGGCCACTTTATCTGCCGTTATGATAAAGCTTTTTTCCTCTCTCCGTTGCCTTTCATTAGCTCTTGCTGCTGGGTTCGTCCTATCCCTCGCGCCAAACAACTTCCAATTTGCACCGCTCACGTGGGTGTCACACGGAAGAGTTGAACGCCCTTTCTCTCGGCGCCGCGAGATGTCCGTCATGTCGAAGTAAATCATTTACATGCATGTGTTAATATCTTTAATAGTTATGCATTGGAATAGTTTACGCACAATTTTTTCCAACATAAATAATTTGGCAACTTTTCAATTATAACACTTTTTTCCATTAAAATTGTTATCAACTTACTTATTAATTTATTCAAAGCAATAACGTCAGTAACTTACGCTATATTCGAGAAGTCCTACAAACTGTCTAATAGACATTCACCGACTGAAAATGTTCAATTTATTACAAATATTAATAGAAGAAAAGGTCTTGAAAAACAAATTTCGGAATATCCAACTTTTGTATTTCAACCAAATTTAACAATAATGCTATATTTTTCGCAATGGGGCAAAATCACCTACTTCGGTCCACGTTAGTCGGTGAGCAATATAAGTGTAACATTTTCAATGAAAAATTATTTGACACACAATGCTGCCAAAAAACAAACGGAAAATTCTGCGATCGTGATTTAATATTTCGTAAATTTCCGGGGTAAGTATAATATTTGCCCAGGAAATTTTTGAGAGAGGCAATTAAATCGGTCGGCTTAACCAACGGCAATAAAGACTGAAAAGTCCCAAACTGGAAATACAATTTTAAAATGAAGATTTACGCAAATCAAATCTGAAGTCGATCTGAAGAGTTTGGCACTAGCAGTTCTCTCAGAATCTGACTCAAAACGATGTTCTCTGTTATTTCAATGCCGAACGCGAAAACGGGATACAAATCATTCGTAAGATCTAACAAATGCAGTCTTCTTCCTGAGAAATAATAACCTCCAACGCACAAAAGTCATGAAAGTTTTCAAGTCCACTCTTTACACTTATTTCTTTAGGAAATATATTTGGTTAGGGGCGGAACTCCACGTTAGACGGCCGTGCAAAAGTCTCTCCGTCCGCAGCAAGACCTCAGTTTGCATATCTGGTTATGCGCCATTGGCGTTGGGTCAACGGTCTCCTGCATTTTGGAAATAATAGCTCTAATTGTCCGGTTTGTCACTTCGATTATCGCCGGAATGAGCGTCAGCGAGGCACCACGCAAACACCCCCTTAATGGAGACTGATATAAAAGAACGTAAAACACTTTTTTCCCCTCCTATATGTACGTATTATACGGAGTATTTATACTGTATAGAAAAAGTTATGAAATGCTACGACTAATCGATTTCGAGTTTTCAACAGAAATACACGTTTGCGGATCCTCTGATAAAGTAAAGTGTTTTTTTTTTCCTCTCTCCCAAAACGTCTTTCTGCCTGTCCGCCTGCGAACAACACTAGCGTGCAAACGACTAGAAGGAATTTTGCGAAAAATAATATTCTCCGGTCAATCTAAACTGGCTCGAAGCTCTAAAATTTTGATCCAAAAAAATCTAAATTGTGGGGGTACTTTAGTTGATGTAGCTGGGACATTTTCAAAATTTCCTCAAATATGGCTCCTATTATTTCTTTCCATTTCCTGTAAGAGTGAATACACTTGGGTGCGATGTTCACTGTTAACTCTGAATTTTCGAAAATTGCATTAATTTCGAGTTCTTTGGCCTCCATTAGTTCTTCCTGTTAATGTAATAAATCTTTGTCAAAGTTCGTCCTGTTACTACTTTGTATTTGTATTTTATTGGTTTTTTATAGTTCTGAAGCAGGCCTAATAAATGGCCAAAATTTGGCCCTGTACAAAAAAAAGCCATTTTATTGACCCTCACGATTCCCCAAAATATTTCAATACGAGTTCAAGATCAGCACGGCAAAGTTCCTGCCTTAGTTTTATACCTTAGATTTATTTTTACTTCAATGGTTATATTTAAAAAAATCAAATGAGTAATTCAATTTTTGTAAAATATGTGAGAATAGTGAGCTTAGGCAGAAAAAGTGTGAAAAGTGAGTGTAGTACGAAAACAGTCTCATTAAGTGAGAAAAGAGAGTTACGGAAAGGCCTACACTTGATCGCAGCACTTCAACTGTAGTCCGTGTATCTTGATCTTGAGCGCTTTGTTTAGTGGTTTCCCACTAAAAACGCTACCACTACTGTACGAACATCGCAAACCGGACAGAAGAGATCTTGCAATTCTTTTCAGCCCGAGGAATCGGTTAGGCTCTCAAAACCTAAGGATACCAGCAATGTACAGTATTTCTTCTAAATCTCTGTATTTATCTTTCAATCAGTATTTTAATGCCCTTTTTTCAACTTATTTATCAAGAGCGGTTCAACTCGGGAGCCCAGTCCCAAATGAGATTCTTAATGCGATTAAAAACCACGCTTTCAATTTCCTTTTTATTTAATTTCAATAGCTGAAGTGAAGATTGCAAAGACTGGTTCCAGAAGAGAATAATATATTTTGTGAGCTGTGTGAAATACACCCCATAAGGCAAGTACTATTGATTATGGTAAACACATTATGTTTTTTTTATCTTCTATTTGTACTCGTATAATGCGTCTACGAAATATAGCGGTTTTGTATCGTATTCAAGACACTAGACACAAAAAACCGGAAATTTTCTAGTGCTGGATACGCAAATTACACCCAACAGTGCAACAAAGTCAAAAAAAGAAGAATTTTGTAGAATGCAGTATACATAGGAACTAGAGGTGCTACAGAATGGCACGAACTTTCTCGTACCAATTTCTTCTAATTTCCTTGGTGTGGTCTGACTTTAAGGTCTTGCTCCATTCTCTGGCCAGCTGCCATCTATCGACACCCAAAGTACTTTTTTTGACATTTTTTCAACTTCTTGCTTTCCTAGGAGTACAACCGAATTATTACTTCAAAAATATTAAAGAAGAGTAAAAACTCATCCTAAATAGAAATTTTCTTTGAAAAATTCGAAGTCGTTTCTAAGAAAATGGCGATTAAGCATTACTCTAAATGCGAAATTTACGCTCTTTTTCACAGGAATCTACTGAGGTTACGAAAAACTTCATTTGAAGCACATCCACTTACAAATGTAATAATGCATACAAATGGAAGGAAATGTCCATATTAGCGGCATGATAGGTATTTCAAAAAAATTACATTTGTGTAATTTTTGAAAAAACAAAAGAATACACCAAAATCAGCTTTACATCACATTAAACAGCGCAATTAGCACTATCGATTGGAAAAATTTAGAGCCATTTTTGACAAAATGGGATTTGAGAGTTTCAGGAAATGCGGAATTTTGAGATAATTTGTACAGAAAACGGTTGATTTTTCGAGAAACTTTATTTGATATTATTTAAAGCACATGTGCTCATAAATATAACAATGTGAAGAAATCTCCTTTAACGCTAATAGGAGTATTACAGACGTGAGAGACAAGTAAACAAAATTTATTTTTTTTAATTTTTGAAAAAACAAAAGAAAAGAGCAATATGGCGTTTATGTTATGCTATAGGGTTTGTTTGGAACTAACCTTACCAAAATTTTAAAGAAAAAATTTGGAGCCGTTTTTGAGAAAACCTTGTTTTTGTTATTTTTTAAAATTGCAAACATTGCACGCACTATTGCACGAAAACTACTAAAATTTCCAAAAAAAATCTACATGACCTAACTGAAGAAACTATTAATCCATAACAAATATCATTTGAAGAAAAACTCTGTCCGCAATTTTGCAGTTGTAGGAAGACACCGGAAAAAATCAAACTTTTAAAATTTTCGAAAATTCAGAGTTAACCGTGAAAATCGGATCTTTGCTAAATGTATAAGTATATTTTGCTCTTATCTTACAAGAAATTTAAAAAAAAAATTGGAGCCATTTTTGAGAAAATTGAGAAAATGTCCGGGGGGATTCATGTGAAGTATCCCCTAATTTTAAAGAATTTTTTTCAAAATTTCAAAGCTTCAACTCGAGCCGGATCGACAAGGGATTCTTCAGTTTGGAAGATATCGTACGTGTGGTTTAAGCGCCAGTAGTGTTCACAGACGGACGGACGGACGGACGGACGGACGGACGGACGGACGTTTTGAAAAAAGGAAGAAAAAAAAAACTTTATCGATATCAGGGGACCACAAAATGTGTATTGCTGTTGAAATCTCGAAATCGATTTTCTGCAGCATTACATAACTTTCTCTATTTTACATATATTACTCCCGTTAATACGTAGGGGGGGGGGGGATACGAGAAAGTAAAAAGTTCAGGCGAGAATGTACAAAGAGTAATTTGAAACATATTTCATTCCATTTTGTGGTAAGATGGCAGGAAGGACGTTGCAAGTTCCTCATAATCGTCTGCCCTTTTGTTTCCCAAGAAATTTTTACGACTTCTCGGAAGCCCGCCTTAACATCATTCAATTGCCCCGAAAAGGCGCATCTACACATAAACTTCGCAGCATTTATTCTGGAAATTTTCTCCTAATTCACCAGACGCTGGTGCTGAATATTCAATTTCCTAGGTTCTATTCACTGTGTTAAAGCCCTCTACCTTTTTTTCAAATGCGGTGCATCTCTCCTGTCCCATTCACAGAGGCAATAAGTGTAAAGTGTAGCGTTGTTGGAATCCAGTTAATATAGTGATAAAAAATATTTAGTCTCCACATTTTTGCCATTTATATTTGTTAAAATTAACTGTATATCAGTTTTGGGTTACTATATGATTCTTTCATATGCCACGAAAACCCAATAGAAATGGAGGATAACTGCCAATATGGAGTAAAACAGTGTTGATGTTTAATTTAGATGCGCCAATTAAGTCTCCAATGTTCAGATAAGTGCATCAAATTTATCACTTCGAGCAAGCCAGATTCATCAGTGTACAGTCACACAATACATTCTTCCATTAAGATATTTCTCGAACGGCTTCTGGAGATGGCGATAAAAAAATGACACTTTCGTATATGCTGCGAGAAAGGCACACTCTTGGAGTCTAGAGGCTGCCTTGACTTTCGGAAAATAAATATCTCACTTAGAACATTGAATTCATTCTTCCTGATCTTGTTTTGTCTAGATTCAATGTTTGTGCAATTTGAACGTAACTATAATAGATAGTTTGGACTGTTAATAAAATATACGCGGCATTATCAATTACTGACAAACTGATTAAATGGATTTTTACTCTTCAAGAAACACATTTGCTAATTCCCAAATGCTAAATCATGCAGATAGGTAGGAACCAGACATTCGCCCCAAGTCACTCTCGGGACGCAACTGAGGTCTGAATAAAAAGGCATTTGAACCGCAAGCTGAGAGTGTATTCAGGATAGCTAACTCGTTTATTTGTTGCTGCAAAACGTGCTGACTTAAGAGGAGCGAGAAAAGTAACAGAAAACAAACATTTACAGATATTTACGTCGATCGTACGTAGCTAAGGGGAACGTAAAATTCTGTACGACACCCTCAGAAACAATCGGCTGTTCAATGAAAATTATATCCTTAAGGCGACTTTTTTTAAATTTTAATGATTTCATTCTCAATCTTCACATCGTAAGGAGTCAATTAGTCTTTTGTTAGTGGATGTTGCTATTTTTTATTATAATGTTAAATTCAAACGAAGAAATCACAAGTTTCATATAGAACTGAATCAGTACTAATCATAAATGACAGTGTGCAAACCGACACTCCTCCTCTCCTTCATTTATTAGTATGTACTAGATGGGCCCGTGCGAACATTCCACACACTGTAAAACATTGTTTATTAAACTGAAAATAGGTACGTTTTCGTTCTAGAACCTGATTTCCAACGGTCGCAGCCCTTGAACAAACTACATGGCTAGGTCGAATTCAACCGCTGTTTGGAGGAGAATTCTGTTGGTCAGCTGTTCTGGTCGGCATTTTATCGTAAGTTTCTCCAATCAGTTCCACGCAAAGTGTCGAAGCAATAGCGTACCAAACGCGCCAAGGAGAGTGCGCGATCCTTCCGGCCTCATCCGTGTCCCTTCCACTCCCTTCGCGCACTCACTACCATACATGTGGAGAGCTTCATGATCGTGCCGGCTGGGGTGATGCGCCGCAAGTTATACACGTCAGGTGGCGGTGTCCTCGCTCGGAACATGAGACTCGGTGCCGACCAACAAGTGGGTTTAAGGTTTTTCCCCCTCCAGGTATATCAGCCCCACGCGGGATAAGCTCTAAGGTATTGACCGATCTCCCGACATGCGTAGTAGTGAAGTGTGAGTACGTGCAAGGGTTACTGGAAGATTGGCCCACGGACTACATCGGGTGTAAATATACCGGCCTGAGATGGGCCTAAGGCTAGCTCGGCGTGACGTTCTGGCAGCATGAGGGGGCACTCACAGGCAAGAGTTCAATGGAAGCGATAGTATCTGCGGTAGACCCTGACAAGTCCCTCGGGCGCCCACAGATAGCCGGGAGGAATGGGGCTGAGGAAGAAAAGAAAAGGGAAAATCTAATCTTTAGTCTCATTCAGAGTGATCCTGAGGCGCGCATAACCCCTTTCCAAATGAGTCCAAATTTATAGACTTTGGTATCAGTAAATACTGTGCAAATACGCGTATGAAGCTCGGTGCTTCCCACGCCACTTTCTCCCTACTTCTGGAAACGTCAGTAAAATCTCCTATTACATGACCCGTCATTTGCACAGAGTGCCATGAAAGTGGGAAACGTGCTAATGTAGAGGAGTGGTACGCAGGTTGCATCTGCAGAAGCGCAAGCACCAAGGAGGGAAAGGAAGCGAGCCGTGGGCGGGCTCACCTGCGAGCGGAAGGCCAGGTCGCAGCGCTGGCAGTGGTAGCGATGCTGGCGCACGTGGGCCGCTCGCTCCGCGGGCGTCGCGAAGGGGCGTCCGCACGCGGCGCACGCGCGCTCCCACGTGGCGTCCGCCGCCGGCCCCGCCCCCTCCTGCTCCTCCTTGCGCGCCGCCGGGGACGTCGTCGCCGACTTGGAAGCCCCCGCCTTGGCCCGCGGCGGCGAGCACAGCTGCAACGGCGCCCTGGCCGGCTCCGAGCACCGCCGCTTGGGCGCAGCCGCCCCCGCCGCCGCTGACGCCTTCGACGGCGACGACGAGCGCTCGGGGTCGCTGTCCGCCGGAGGCCGCTTGCGGCCGCGCGCCGCCCCCGCCGTCCCCGCCGCCCCCACCGCCGCCGGGGATGGCGTCACCGACGAGCAGCTCGACGCCGCCGACGCCGCCGACGCCGCCGACGCCGCCGACGCCGCCGACGCCGCCGGCGTCGATAACGCTGCCGCGCCTTCCGTCGCTTCCGCGCTGCGCCTCTTTTTCGATGACGACGAGGAAATCGGCGCCGACGTCGCGGGCGTGTCTCTGCTCGCTCGGGGGTCTTTGGTGTCTCTAGGAATGTCTTTGGCATGGGCGATGGGCTTCTCTTTGGAAGAGCGCGGCGCAGGGGTTGAACTGGGCACTTCGGGGGCTGCGGCGGGGGTGGAAGCGGGCGGCGAGACGGCAGCGCTGGCAGGGGCGGCGACGGCGGCGGTGGTCACAGGGGTGGGCGTTGCAGTGGCGGTGGGCAGCGTGGCTGGCACACGATCGGGGTCGGGATGCGCGTCCTCTCGCACTCTTTCCTGCTGCTGCTGCTGCTGCTGCTGCTGCTGCTCTTGCTGTTGCTGGAGCTTCTCTTCCTTCAGTTGGCGCATCGAGTCCTCCGTGGCGATGCGCAGGCGGATGGCGTGCGGACGCATCGCCAACTTCCGCGCCACCTGCCAACATCCAATCATGAGATTCGCGGAGGTCGCGAACAACAAATCTCGCGAAAGGCTCGAGGAATGATATCCTTTTTGCCGCAATTTCATCCATCGACTGCTCAATCCAAAATTCCAGAGCATCGTTCATAAAACACCTCAAGCACATACCGCATCTCTCAATTCTATGCTCAATTAAATTTACACATTATCCATCTTTTTAAAATATAGAAAAAGCTAGCAAGGTACATTAAATTAAAATTCTTGTTTAAAATACTACACTATGTTCCTTCTTAGGAATGAGACCTCGAGGCTACCTTTTTCCCCGATCTCTGGGATGATCACCAACCCTTTGCGTCAAGCCAACTTTATTCGTCTTTTTCCCTTCCGAAAATTCTATCAACTTTTGCGCTAACCCAAGATTTAAAAAACCCTACAATTCAACGGAAGCACATCTAGTTTCTTTACAGATTACATAACTCCTTTCCATAAATTATGTTACATGTACTATATATTGTATTAATGTGTAACTTACCAAAACGATGATATGAATAAAACTAAAAGCAGCTTCTCAAACACATAAGAAAGTGGAATAATATAAATGTATTTGAATCAATTCAGAAGGCAGACATGTTTACTATATTTATATTTATCCGCTCTATATATAACATCCAAGGAACAACAAAGACTTTGTACGATTTATAAGGTATCATCGACACAAACCCCTTTAAGTGTGTTAATGGTGGATAGGGAATTATCCCCCAAGGGTACATCAAACAGATTTATGATGAAAAATATAGAATTTCGCAGATTATGATGAAAAGAAAAGAACAGCCGCAAATTCTAAGTGAAATTTTGAAAGTTATTCTCATCAAATTATGCAGAAATCGTTCAAATGTGAATTTAATTAGTGTAACAGACAATTTTAACCATTCGAAATTTGATGACACAGATCAAACAAAAATGTCGAAGATAATAGAACTACAAGAATATTAGAAAATGTTGTTAAGTACTCTAAAGAAAACAACGTAAAACATTGGAACAAAAATATTCTTCAATTTGATTACAAATTTGTATGATATTAAGCATTTTCCCAACTCGTTTCACCAATGTGTATTGCAACTAAATATAAACTCATGTGGACACAGACTCACTTACTCACTTTAGACTTACTCGCTTTTTATATGGTATACATACAAATAACACAACCAACGGAATTACTTATGGCATGAGTCTCATCGCAGTACAAGTGTGTGGATCTCATAAGGCTGCACAAAGAATGTACTGATTGATCATAACGAGTCTGGAAATAAATTCCTTTAACCAAACAAAAAGTAGCAGATTAGAATAGTATTAGCATAGATTAGAATAGAATAGTAGTCAGATTACATGGAAAGCAACACACAACTACATAAAAATAAATAGAAAATAGCTAAATCATGAATGAAAAAGAATGGACTTCAGAACCACAGATTTAAAAATAGGAAATAATTGTCATTTCGCAAAAAAGACTAGAAAAATCAAAAAACTAAAGGTGAATAAGTTAAGACTATCAAGATGGGGACATTCTTGACAAAAATTAGTAAGACATAAAAGAATGACTAAAATTTGAGATAGTTGATATAAATTGAAGATACTATAGTTCATTCAATCATTATTATTTTGACATGTGGGCATTACAAACTAATGGACTTAAATATCGATTGTACGAGAATATGAAGAAGAAAAAAAAAGCACTTAAAAAAAAAATTATTTCACATGCACATTTAGTTTGTCGATTCTGCACTAACTTATACAGGATGTTGTTAAATTAAGACCATGACAAGTTGAAAGACCAAATATAAGATCAAAATTATTTTTTAGCATTTACGTTTTTTTATATTTTGAAGCCAAATTTACATATTTTTATTGCAATTTTATTTTTATCTTTCTAGAGATATTGGTAGAAAAAGAAACGAATGTGATGTTTCTTAAGGTCTCTCAGATGTCACATCATCTAATGTCTACTCTACCCCATCTTTATAGATAAGTTAACCATTGCCTGGCGAACACTCCAAAGTGTGGTTGAAATGTTGCAAATGTAAATAGAAATTTTATCAATATCTTGTGTGGAATATTTTTATCTTCATAATTTTGCACAGATAGGGTTGAATCTCCAGAAGATTGATTGTCACTCACAGTGCAGATTGACTGATCTTCACCCAATATCAAATTGGAAGAGAGCAAGAAGCGAAGCACCAGTCCAAAGTCCTGGTGGAATGAGATTTCTTGTTTTTAGGTGTGTCAACTACGTTGGTCATTAGTTCCATGTGTGTAGTGCATATTAGAGCCTGCTAGAATGTGAAACCCGGCGCCAACCTACAGATCAGCTGGCGGAGGATTTTCCTTTGGGTACCTCCTCCAGTGAGGCACTGACCCAGCCGGGACAAGCTATAACAGGGGTGTCCAACTTGTAAGGCCCCAAGAGCCGCAACTAAAACATTTAATACGGTTTCAGGCCATATTTTCATTACTTGGGCAATTTCCACCTGACTTCCCCATAATGTTGATCTCGACGCTTTCTTTGGGCACTGCTCTTAAAGCAGGGAGGGGGACGGAACCATGCGTGATATCAGACCGTACTATGCATAACGCAGTGAAACACATTGAGATGGTTTTGGATTTCTCAATTTACAAGAAAAAATACTTATATCTAAACTTGACCTATTTTTACACTGAAAGGGGTGTGACCTTGGCAGGTCGCGTGCGCTAGGTGCACAACGTTCTCGCCCGGCATGGTGGCACGTGTCTTTCACGTTCGACTAATAATCTTTCGCGCGACACAATAAATGACACCGCGAGCCGCCAGTTGGATAACCCTGAGCTATAACATCCCAATATGTGTGGGTAGTGAAGTGAATTTTAGTGTAAATGTGTGTGAAGAGGAGAGGAAGGAGCACGGATGAGGAAGGATAGATCGCGCGAGCCTTTCGTGATACGTTTCAGGTACTACCCAGACCTGGTTTTGATTTGAAGCGAAACGACAGAAAAAACCAGCCGCCAGAATTCTCCCCCCAGTCAGCGGCTAAATTTGAGTAAGCTGTACCAGCGTACCCGTGCGGGAACTCGCATGTTAAACCCACCCTAATATTTCCGAAGGGTATCATAAAACTGAAACATGAATATGTGCTGTTTCCATCGCAGTTCCCTACAGAGCACTTGTAGGCGACAGCAAAACGTTAAATGAATGGTTGTATTACAGCATAAGAAACTATCTTCATCGGTATCAAGCAACTATTAATAATTATTCTGGTTGCTGCGAGAGCGAAACCTGAATTAATAAGTATGCAAATAAACCTCGTCAATCTGTGCAAATGACGGTTTACACAGAAAGCGTAAGTATTATAAGATAGAGAAATACAAGCCTTCTAAGCGTGACGTCACAAACATACCCACCAACATCAAAGGCTCATGGAGAAATATATTCTGTATTCCTCCATGCATATGTGGTATTGTCAGTATCTATAAGCACCGAACCTGCAAAAATTTTAATACAATGTCCAAGAACATCTCATGCTGTAGATTACGAAGTGAAAAAAGTTTCTTTGAGACCTTGGGTCTCAAAAGTTTAATTTTTAAGACCCCGCTTCGTTTAAGAGTTATTGAACAACATATATGACCACGTGTTGCGGGCTGCATTTAACATGTTTTTTTAAACAAATTCTTCATACATTTAAAGTCAAAGTGCAATTTGTCACGTCTCCGTGAATTTCTCATTTCTTAGAGACCTTATTTATACAGATTGGTTGCGTGTGAGAGCCGCAAAAGGTGTGTATACCACTGAAATAACATAGGAGAGGATAGTTGGAGCTGTAAAGCCAGCCGTCGGGAAGCGCCAGCGACGCGCTCACCTGGTCGAGCACGGAGCTGCGCCGCAGCATGACGACGGGCTGCCAGCGGGCCTCCTCCCCGAAGAGGAAGCTGCGGTACTGCGCGCCGCCCGAGCGCGAGCGCCGGATGAGCAGGCGCGGCGTGCGCGGGGGCGGCGCCTCCGCGGGCGGCGACCGCCCCGCCCCCGCGCAAGGGAGGCTCAGCTTCAGGGGCCGCGCGCCCGGCGGCCCGCTCCGCGCTGGCGCCGGAGCAGTTCGGACAGGTGGAGTCGGCGCCGGTGCAGTTGCCGCCGGAGGAGTTGGCGCCGGTGCTGTTGGCTCCTGGTGTGGAGTTTTCGGCGGGGGAGCTGGCGCCGGTGGAGTTGGCGCCGATCGAGAGGATGTCGCTGGAACTAGCGCTGGCGTAGCGACGTCGCGCGTTGGGGCAACCGCCGCAGACGTCTTCGCGGATGTCGCCACAACAGGTCTCTCTGCGGGTGGAAACGCTTTCTCCGCGGTCGGTGTAGTCCGTTCAGAGTTCGCCACAGAGGGCGCAGTCTTTTCGAGGGCCTGAGGAGGCGCACTTCTGATCACGAGCGGAGCCGGCGGCACGCCCTCCCGCGCGGCGGCCCGCGTTCCCAGCACGTCGTCGTCGTCGTCCTCGTCCTCCGAGGACGGCATGGGCGTGAGCGACCCGGCCGCCGACCCGCCGTCCTCCCGATCGCCGCCTCCGCCGTCCCCGCGCTCCTCTTGGCAGCGCAGGACCAGCTTCTTGACCAGCACCACGGGCACCGTGGGCGGGGCGCCGTCGGCGTCGGGCGGCGCGGCGGGGGCCGGCGCGGGGGCGTCCACGACCTGCCACGCCCGCGACGCGCTGCGCGACCCCTTGGCCGCCCCGCCCGGGTCGTCGGGGTGCGGCGGCGGCGGCGACGGCAAGGGCGGCGGCCGCCACACGCGCGCGCGGCGCCCGCGCGACCGCGTCCGGGGCCGGCCCCGTCGCCGCGGCCCCGCCCCGCGCCCGCGCTCGCGCGCCGGCTCCAAGATCTTCTTCCAGCTCAGGCGGCACTTGAGGCTGCCGCGCTCCTCGGGCACGGGCAGGCGGACGGCTTCCGCCGCGGCCGCCGCCGCGCTCGCGTCCAGCTCCTGAAGGAAGCCGTCGTCCGACGACAGCCCGGGCTCGCACACCACCTCCTCCTCCGGGTAGGGCCAGTTGGCCACCGAGTCCGCGGGCAGCAGCTCCACGGAGCCCGGGGACCGGCCTTCGCCGCCCAGGAAGGGCAGCGGGCCCGGGCCCGGGGCCCAGGGGTCCACCGGCGCGGGGTTCTTCGGCGGCGGGGCCGCCCCTCGCAGCAGGTTGCCGTTGTAATCGGTGGACGCGGCGCCGTCGGCGGCGTTGGCTGCCGCGGCCGGCACCACCGCCTGCTCGGAGCGCAGGGCGTCCTCCCCGGCGCCGGGCGGCTCGGAGGGCGCCCTCGCAGGACACGGCGCCGCCTCCGACGGCAGGCTGCCCGCCTCCTCTCCTGGCCCTTGTTCCTCCGCTTGCTCGGCCACCGCCGCCGTTGAGGTGGTCGGCTCGAACAGCGCGGCCGTCTCCTCGAACTCCAGCAGGGCGCAGGCGGCCATCGCCACGTCCTCGGGCGCCCCCACCAGCGTCAGCCCGCCCTCCGTGCACATCCGCGCCTCGCCGCCGCCCTCGCTCGCCGCCACCAGGCACAGCTGCTCCAGCGTGGCCGTGCACGCCTCCCCGTCCTCCTCCGGCGGCGCCGCCGTCGCTTCTTCCTCCCGGCTCTCCTCCGCGTGGGCGGGGCTGTCCAGCCTGCTCTGGGGTCGGTCCCCCGGCGCCAGCAGGGGAGTTTCGGCGCGGGACGACAGGTTGGAGGTCGTGGAACACGGGGAATGGCAAGGTTGTTTCGGGTCGAAGAGAAGCCTTTCGGTGAGCTGGTCGTTAAAGGTCGGAAACGGACGAGGCAGCACCGCTTCCAAGCGAAGAGTCTCGCACATTTCTGGATCCTCGTCAGGCGCAGTTTCTCGAGTTGATTCTTTGCAGGAAGGAGATCTCTTGGACGGCGACGATTCACTGGAAGGACACCTGCGAGTTCTGTACGGAGACCTCTTCGCGGACGAGGGCCTGGAAGGAGTACGTTTGGGCGAAGGGCGAGCAGGGGGCGCCAATCGAGGCGAAGCTTCGGGCGCCGTCGCATCTCCCCGAGGGCGAGCTCCGCTGCTGGGTGGATCTTCGCGGGCGGGGTGCGTGGACGGGGCAGGGGACGGCGTGCGGGCGGGGCTGGCGGGCGGCACGGACGGCGGCTGCGAGCTCATCGCCTCGAGGCGAGGCATCTCCAGGGGCTCGCCGGCGGGCGGCGGCAGCGGCGCCATGGCCCCGCCCAGCTCCAAGTCGGGCATGTCTTCGTCCGCGGGCGCCGGCCGCTCGGCGGGCGCGCGCATGGCGAGTGCGTCGCCCGGATCCGCCGGCTGCGGCGCAGCTCTGCTCGCAGGATGTGGCCCCGCCGCTGCTTCCTCGACCTCCGTCTTTTTCCGCGACCCTTCCGCTGGGTCGCATGCGGACACGCACGCGGTTGGGTCGTTTTCCTGCGTGCTGGCTTCTGGAATGTGTGTTTCTTCGGCCGCTGCTTCAAACTCCTCGATATCCATTTGCTCGTCTTCCTGTTTCACTTTCGGAGGTGTTGCGTGGCCGTCTTCCGCCCTGGGGCAACTTTCATCCATTTCTTCCTTCACGAAATCTGTATCCTCGCCAGTTAATATTCTTTCCAATTTTTTCCTCTCCTCTTCAATTCTCTCTACAGCACTCACATCCAGTTCTTTTGGAAGCTTTTCCAATTTCTCTTCCGAATCTGGCTCCTTCTTTACTTCGAAATCCTCCACACACTCGTCCATTGGCTCATCCTTAATTACACATTCATTCTCCAGCAACTGATCTGTGTTTTTCTCGGGAGTTTCTAAATCATCCACATCCATTGATTCTTTCACTTTCTTGTCCTCGTTTTTTGATTCTGTCTTGTTTTCTTCTTTCGCCTTCTCTTCCTTTTCTTGCACAAGTCTCTCCGTTTCTTCTTTCAATTCATCTTCTAACGTCCTAATGACACCTCCAACCTTCAATACGCTTGAATCTTCCTCGGCTGCCAATGCAGGTACGACTTCCTTCCTCGCTGGACTTCCAGAGGGCATCTCAACGTTTTGTGGCGAAGCTACTGATGTGCACGGCTCGTCCAAGTCCGTTGCCGCAGCAGCACTCTGAGGCGATTGTGGCTCAGTTCCGGCGCCTTTTTCTTCCTCTGGTTGTTTCGAAGGAGAAATGTTATTCCTTAATTCTTCTTGTACGACAGTCTCTGTAGGAGGAGTGCGTGACTTTAGTTTGAAGTCTTCGCGTGGCGTCTTACAAGTTTCATTTTCCACTCGTTTTGTGGAGTTGTTTCTCGGGAAATGAAGAACAGTTTCGGTTCGCTGACTACCAGTAGTTTGTGAAGGTTCTTGTAGCACGCTTTTTCTGTGAAATTCCCGAATTTTCTCTAATGATTGATCTAATGACGGTTTACGACGAAACGTTTTCGATTTCTTAGCAGATATTTCCGAAGGTATTTTTCTATCAATGTTATTTACTTTTTCTTCAGAATTATGGAAGGAATTTTTGCTTTTTGATTCCATCTTATCTTCTGCAGAACTCTGGATTTTTTCAATTTCTCTTGCTATTTCATTATCCACACCTGTTGCTATCTCTGAATAATCTCGTTTCCGTATTTGCTCTCGTCTGATCTTCTCTGTGGATTCATTTACTTTATCCGGAGATTCTTCATCCAAATTTTCCTTTATTTTCATATCTGGTCTGATATCCTCCGTCTGATCGTCTGCCGTGCCTTGTTCTAGACTTGTTTTCCTCTCCTCTGAGTTAGAATTCTCCACTTTCTGGGATACTTCATTCAGGTCCATTTCCTCTGACTTTTCCGAAGATTTGGCACCATTCACAGTACAGAACTGAACTGCGCAAGTTTTTTCTGGAAAAATTTTCGCTTGACTTTCTGCTGCAACTATTACAGTGGTGCCTGACTCCCGTGACATTTCCGAATCTTTATGGTCTAAATGCAAACTATTTCGTGACGTGCATTCAGTTCTTTCTCCATTTGTTGATTTTTCTTCCACGTTCGGTCCAGAAATATCTGGTTTTGACTTCGTAGTAAAGCATTTTTCCTCGGATTCCTTCGTAATCACTGAAGGTGGTGACATTTCAATTGTTACAGAGTCTGAACAAGTTGATTTTTCTGGACAAGTACTACTTGGTGGTGCTGTTATTTCCGACTTTGGAGAGATGTTGGTATTTCCTGCACTGTTGTCTGATGAATCTTCTCTCGTTAACGATGGCCTTAATTTATCGTTATCTGCACTAGAAGTTGACTCTTCTCGCAAACCATTCGTTTCAATTGACCTGATAGTGGTTTCTGCATTTTTTGTACGGGTATTTGGAGAACTATCTACTTTCAAGACCGTCTGTACCACTTCATCCTTTTCATTTCCCACTGTCTTTACTTCAGGTTCATTTGACATTACATTTTCTTTTATATCTTTGGTTGAATTCCCTAATATTTCTGATTCACACTCTTTAGATACTTTATCATTCTGACGGCATTCTACACTGCTACCCTCCTTATTGCCTGCTATTTCGTGGGTATTATCACGTGTAACTTCTGTACTGTTGAGAAAAGCATTTTCTGTTGCTGATGACTTATTTTGAGACTTGTCCAAATGCAAAACTATGCCCATTTTCATCACTGTGTCTCTAACTGATTCGGTGGGGTTTTCTGTGAGATCAATAGCTGGCAAAGGAGAGTCCTTGTTTTGCAATGCCGTCCTCTCAGGACTCTCGTCCGCGTGAGAATCTTCTTTGGCTTCTGAGGAATGTTCAACAGGTACACGGGGAATATTCTGTTCAGATACTTCGCATAATATTGCGACGGGATTTTCGGAGCATTTTGCGACAGCATCACACGTGGAATCACAATCATCCAACTTTGGCAGCGACGGTAATCGGGGCAGGCTCTTTATCACTTCACGAGGTCGCGAGTTATCGAGGCCACATCTCTCCTCCCCTTTCTGCACCGCAGTTTCCGGAACACACTCCGGCGGAAGCGTCGGGTTGGCGGCGGTCGCTTCCGGTTCGACCTCCCGCTCAGCTGGTTCTGGTGAGGCTACTATCTTCTGAAGGGAGGGCGGAACAGTCGGTGAAACTGTGGGGTCAAATTCCTTTTCCGATTTTAGCTGTGGACTATCCTCGGACTGCGCCTTCGGAGAAGACGTAATCTTGTCTTTTGAGATCGCCGAATCGGTTGCCGTACACTTCACAGAACTAGAGTCCGAGTCTAAACACTCATCCGCACCCGCTTTGGGAGACTGTCTGCTTTCCAACGAAGTGGCAGGCGGCACTGGGGTTGTTGCTTCGTGAGCCAAGATTTCCGGCGGATTCACCACAGCGCTCTGATCTTGAAGGGCGCGTTTCTCATCGTCTTGGGTGGCGGGGGAGGCGGCGGCAGAGGCAGTGGGCGTGAGCGACGGGCACTCGGGCGGGCAGGGCACGACGTCGGGGAGGTTGGCACCGACGGCGGCCGGCGCGAAGGGCGGCGAGGGCGGCGTGGGCGGCGGAGGGGACGCGGTGTCGAGAGAGCACAGGTCGACGCTCTCCATGGTCGCGTCCAGGGGGCAGACTTGCGGGCTCGGCGAGCGGCTCTCCGCCGCATCCACGACGGTGAGGCCGGGCGGCGTCGGGGGCGTGTGCGGGCCGCTGTCGCGCGCCGGGCTGGAGGGTGGGCCCCGCTGGATGACGGACACGCCGCCGGCGGCGCTCACGGGCGGCTCCGCGTCGGGGTCGGGGTCCGCCTCGGGGTCGGGGTCGGTCTCGGACTCGCTGTCGGAGGAACAGCAGTCGAGCCCCGTGAGCTCCCGCATGCGGAGGTAGTGGTCGATGTAATCTGCTGGGCAGGGGTCGGGCGCGCTGGCGGCCCGCGTGAGGTCCGGAGTGACGGACGCGGTGAGCGGCGGAAGCGGGGCGGACGTGGCGCGCGCGGGCGGCAGCCCGGGCAGGGGTTCGAGCGGCGGCGGGAGCGAGTCGCCCACGATGACGGCGGCGGGCGTGCGGGCGCGCGTCTCGCCCATCAGCTCGCTCAACAGGTCCTCCGCCGCGCGCACCTCCGCCAGCCCTGCCGGCTCGGGGGGCGCGGGGGGCGACGGGGGCGAGAGGTCGGGCATGCTGGCGCCCGGCGCCGGGGCCTCCTCCGGCGCGGACGCGGACGCGGGTGCGGGCTCGGGCTCGCAGGGCGTCGCCGCCGACGCGTCCCCCAGCGACGGGGGCGTGGCCGGGCCCACGGAGCGGCAGTCCTCCACGTCGTAGACGGGCGGTGGCGCGGGGGTGGGCGCCAGGTCTTCGCTCTCCTCGTCCCACGTCGCCAGGAAGTGGCGCACGTCAAGCACGCGCCGCTTACCGTCCCGCTTCCTCTCCGGCGCGGGCGGCGGCGGCTGCGGCGGCTCGGCAGCAGCGATCATGGCCGCCATCGGTGCCGCCACATCCGCCCGGGCCGCGTACGCGGAGGCGTGCATCCCCGGATGAACGGGCTGGGTCAGCTGCTGCTGCAGCGGCCGGGAGTACATGCAGCCGTCGCGCGTGGGCGGGGCCGCCTGGGCTGCGTGCGGGGCTGCATGGGCGGGGTGGTGCGCGCCGGGGCGCCCCATCGCCGCCAGCATGTGGTTCGGCGGGTGGTGGTGGTGTCGCTGCGGCGGCTGGGGGGCGTAGCCGTGCGAGGGGTCCATCATATGCTGCATGGGCTGCGCGTACATCGCCTCCTCCCCGAGACGTCCCCCGGTCTGATGCTGCTGTTGGATGACGGCGCCCATCGCGTACCCGCCCGCGGCGCCGGCCCCGCCCCCGCCGTACGCGTCCAGGCCGTTGGCGCCGTAGCGAATCACGTCCGAGACGCGCGAGTGCGCCTGCAGCTGCGGGTTCTTGCGCGTCATGTTGAGCGGGCTGTTCACGTACGGCCCGCCCCCTCCGCCGCCCGCGCCGGCCTGATGCTGCTCGCCCGCATAGCCGCTGGTGCCGCCGGCGTACATGGCAGCGGGGTTGTAGTAGCCGTCGGGGTAGGGCGGCGGGGCGGCCATGATGGCTTCGTTGGCGGCGCGCGAGATTTTGCTCTGGGTGTAGGTCATGTGCGGGCTGAAGCGCGTGGGTGGCTGCGCGATGCCCGTGGTGAACACTTCGGGGCCTATGGAGCCCGCGGCTCCGCCCCCGCCGGCGTGGCCGCCGCTCGCGTACGAGACGTACACGTCTGGGCGGTGCGCGAGCGCGGGATCGACGGCGTGGCCCCGCCGCCCGGCGCCCACCATTCGCATCCTCCCGGCCGCGTCGTGGTGCGCCGCCTTACGGTGCAGCTGCGACTGCTGATGCTGCTGCTGGTGGTGCAGCTGCGGGTGTTGAGACGGCGGGGGCGGGGCCTGCTGCTGTGGCTGCTGGTGGTAGCGCGAGTAGTCCACGTAGGCGCCGGTGCCGTTCCTCTCCGCCCAGCCGCCGTCGCCCCACACCGCCCCGTGGCCGGCGCCCGCCCCCGAATGGAACCAGGCGGCGGCGGCCGCGGGGTCACCCTGTCCCCTCGCGGGCTGCGTAGGCGGGGGTGGGTGCCACTGCGAGGGCGGAGGCGGCGGACACGGCCCGCCCGGGTAGCACACGAGGCCGGCCCCCGCGTCGCCTTGCAGGTGGTTCATGTTGGACGGGTCCACGGAGGCAGGCGGCAGCTCGGCCAGGGCCGGCGGCGCGCCGTCGAACATTCGGCAGCTGCCCCGCGCCGCGGCGGCGTCTCTCTTGGTGGCCGCCGCGCCCGCGGACACGCCCCCTCCTCCGGCGCCGCTCGGCCGCAAGGCGCACGTCTCCAGGGTCTTGAGCGTCGCTTTGCCGGCGGGGTCGGCGCCCGCCGCCGCGCCGCTCATGCTGACGCCGCCGTCGTTGGCGCTCTCCCGCGCGTACCTCGTCAGCTTGGTCAGCGAGTTGTAATCGGCGGCGGGGGCGGGCGCAGGAGCGGGCCGGAAGCGCCCGGCGTCGTCGTGCAGAAAGGTCTGGGCGGGCGGGGCGTCGCCCAAGTAGCGCGGGACGCCGTCGGCGCCCGGAACGGTCGGGTGGGCGGGGTGAGAGGCGTGGGCGCCCCAGGACGGCAGCCGGCCCGGGTGGTTGCTGCAGCAGGCGCCGCTGCGCCTGGACTGGCAGTTGATGACCGCGGTGGGCCGCACCACCGTCGCTCCGTGGGCGAGCGGCCCGCCGCCCGGCCCGCCGGCCCCCGCCGCCGCCGCCCCCGCGGGCCCGTTGTAGTGGTGCAGCAAGATGTTGCCGTCGGCGGTGCCGCAGCCGCCTCCGCCGCCCGCGGCCTTGCGGTCCAGCGCGGGCGCCGGCGGCGGGGGCGGGGGCGGCGGGCCCGGGTGCATCAGCGCCGCCCCCAGGCGCGAGTGGTGGTGGTGATTCAGAGCCTGCTCCCCGTAAAACGGCGCCATGCCGTTGTAGCCCTGCGGCGCCGCGTAGTCCCATGAGCCCGCCGCGGCGGCCGCCGCCGCCGCCTGCTTCGACCCGTCGCACGGGAGGAATGATGACTGGTTGCAGCTTTCGAACAGAGGCTGGTTTCCATAGCAGTTCGATGGATCCTTGAAGCCGTTGAACATGTCTCTGAGTTACCAGTTGAGTGACATTTGCGATGAGATGGTCCCCATGCGTGTACGTTGCGCACCGAGAGCCTCGGCTCCCTTGACCTGAAACAAAGAGCAGCATCAATAAAACTCCTGTCTTGATGAGCACGTGACGTTTGACGCGCTCTTCACGACATTCTCTTCGCACATAAGAACCCAATATTAATTTCATATTATGAACTGGTTCAATACAAACAATTTCATAACTAAATACACGAAAATTTCGAAACGGGCCCCTTAGTCCTACGTAATAAAACATTTTATTTTCGTAAATATGATTGGTTCACGATGTTTCCCTTTTCTCAGCTAATTTGGGGATTCGATACGTGGCATTTGGGGGCCAAACCACCTGGTCCTGTATTGGTTCAACATAAAACTGAATGCATTTATTTGATTTATTACATTTTTTTTCTCATCTTACTAAATTTTATTTACAAGTAGTTAAATTTTATTTACTTAGTTTTGACTAGTAAAATAAATAATTTGTAAATACAAAAGTTAAGTGGAAAAAGCCCCCCCCCCCCTTCTTTTAGGCTGCGCACGCCTGTGAAGGACCCTGATGTAACACTTCACCAAATCGCTCACATGCTACCTTAGAGCTCAAAATTTGGCAGTATTGAATTAATACAGAAGAAATGATATTTTTTAACCTTTTTATTTTGTTATAATCACATACCAGCACTAGATGAAATTGTAGAGAGCACTTGTATTGACGTTGCACCATTGAACTTCATACATAAACTTCAAACGCGTTTCCTCAATATAAGATTACATGTTGCAACAAATTAACTATATATCTTTCACATAACCTATAATACATCCTAATTTAAAACAACATTAAACATCTCCTATACATTTTATTTATACTAACGCTTACTTAATAAAATCATTATATATTATACGAAATATTTAGTACTTTGCAACATTATTTTGGTAGAAATACATGTTGCGATGATGCAATGACGTAAAGAGTAAATCGAAAAAGCATAACCTACTGTATACATATCATGAACAACTGCAAAATGACAACTGTCATTCTCAAAAGAATACTGACTGCAAAATTACAATTTCATATGTATTACGAAAAATAAAATAAACTTGATCTCATTTATTATTCATCATCACTTCACTTACCGAACATGATGTCGATATGATTACTCGTAGTTTACTCACCTGCTACAATATAAGCAGTCATGTTGTAACGCTTACTCCTACACATTTAATATTCTACTATCAACAACATACTACAATTGTTTAATACTGTAAGTACAAAGTTAATCACAACACTGTATGTCACCGAGAAAAAATAACTCTCCTAGGAATGAGCTGGAGAAGTCATGCTGAGGTAAGAAAATCACAAATTCGCCATACTTCGCGTAGTGTTTTAAAAATTATACACAGTTACATCGAGAATTGATTATAGGATACAGTGTGAAAACTTTCCATTACAGTATGTTCGTAGTTCTCACAAATATTGCAACTCACCGTTAAGAATTCAGGAAAACACATCCGACCACCGCCATTTTGAAACCTGCTGTGAAATACGTAAACAAAAGGGTGTGTTCCAGACGTTCTTGGAGAGTCAATATGCTCAAAATTTTCTCTCGAAAAAATTTGGAAAACGAAAACCCATAAAATATCATAGTGAAAGTTATCTGGCTATTATTAATTCTGAAAGTCTTTTGAGCTTAAAACATTTCATTTTTGTACAGATATTTGTCGAAGAAATATCGACCTTGGTTTTTCAGCGCACTCGCTCTTCATTTGTTTACACGAATCTCTATTCCGTGCAACAAATTTGCACAGTTATTGAGGTTCCGTGCTGTGAGGTTGCAAAAGAATGATTGTTAATGCACGTGTGACGTTAGGTATTTGTTGTAATTATAGCTAGTATTCTCGGGCCATAATCCAACATTTCGCACGTTGTCATTACCGTATACTATCTACCGAAGCAGTTACTTTTTTAAGACAATAATTCTGGCGAATTCATGTAATTGCATTCTAATTTTTAAACCTTCGTGTCATTACATATTTTCTCGGCTTCTTAATCATTCGTAACCTGAATTCTTAAATTGCATGTTTTATTAAACAATAATATTACGAGTTACATTTGTGTATGATAGTCGACATTTCTGATAGTCCTGATATAATTTCATTAAATGTATACCAGAAAACTGATGTCAAGTCACATATCAAATAACTTCCATTTAAACTTTATTTTTACGTAATTGATACAAAAAAAATATTCTTAATACCACATTAATTTTTCTTCCAATCAATTGACATTTTTCTGGCTTATCTGCAATACTTCCAAGGTCTGAATGAGTACATAATTAATTAGACTAGTTTTCTACATAGTGGAACAAAAGTTAAGTTACATTTTCATGGACTAGCACAATACAGCTCAACAAGAGATTTTATTTACAACAAAATTTTAACAATTCTCAAATAACAAAATTCGTATATACAAATTCATTATGACTACACTTTGTGCAAATAACATGGCACAAGAAATGAAATAATGGAAGGAAATCCTTTTGAGGATACATATAATAGTATTTGCCCTACTAACAGTAACACACGCTGATAAAAATGAAATAAACATAGTTCCAATATTAAGAGGATATCTTTACATAGAACCTTACACTTCTCTTTAGACATTTCCTTTTTAAGTACAATTAAAATTATGGGCAAATGCAAGAATGGGCTGCATAAACAAAATAATATAGTGTTAAATTCATTCATTCTTTCTGACTATTCTACATCAACTGCTTTTGAACTGTCACTAACGACACTGATTTCACTAACTGCTGATGTAAAAAATGTATTTATGTACAAAAATCAGGAGAGAAGATGCTCCTCACATTCTAAGATTACATATTTTATATCACAAAGAAAACTACAATTTCATTTAATATGTAATTATATTATCAAAGAATGAAATTGCTATGCAACACAGTATTATTTTTAAGGGTAGGTTTTGTGTCCAAAACCATAACCTGCAGCTTCAGAATGGGACACTGGGCTTACTAATTACTGTCCTCTGAACATTTCCCAACTCAGTTTGTGGCACACTAGGCTTGGAGCTTGATCTTAATAGATTGGTAACTTCAGTCAAAACTAAATTAGTGAGTTTAATAACTGCAAAATGAGCGGCAAATTGCAACAGCAATGAACCAAAGCCTTTATACAATCCACAAACGCCTTCTTGTTGAAGAGTTGTATCATAACAATCTCTTGCGCCTTCATAACTGGTCAGAATTGGTATAACTTCATACCCTGAATCAAGATTATCTATAATAGTACGTGTTCCTTGCAGGTGTAACCTAAAAAAAAATAGCAGTTTATTTCCAAACAGTCATAGAAGAGAAATAGACACATTTTGGGAAAAACTTATATTTATTAGTAACCAGAGACATTATTTCATAAAATTCCTAAAACATTATTATCAAAAAATATCAGAGCCAAATAATATTTCTCATAGGTACCTTAATTTTCCACTCACCTATGAAGAATAGTTTCTAGTGGATAAAAAGCCACTTCCGCAGTGAAGAAAGCAATTAGAGAAGAATTTAATTCTATATCTTGAACAGGTTGGGAAATATCACGAGATAGGGCACCCTAGGCAGTACAACAGAGGATTTTAACAAATTTTCTCACTGAGTGAACATTACATTTACTATAAGTAATTACAATTACCTGTTTTTGTTGTCCATCTTTGTGATTTTTTATCATTACTCGTCGAGCTAATCCCCGAACAGTGATGGTCAAAAAATATTTAAAAAGACCATATGTTACAGTAGGTATCACCAAGCTCCATATCGGCAACATCCGTCCTTCATATGTAAGATCAAAATATCACAAAAATTACTCATATGTAATGAAATGAATTATAGTGATTAATGAAACATTTAATAATATTACATCATGATTCATCACAATGTGCATCATTCGCTTTTACTTTTATCAACGATAATTACTCTAGTTATTCTCTCTTCAATAGTATAATAATTCCAATATTACGAATCATCATTTATTTCACTGTTCTTCATGGTTTCATCAAAACATCTTCATGAATGATGAAGAACAAAAGACTATATTCAGTGAGGATGGACAGTAATGACAAGCAATGATGAGCAGCGAGGACAGGCAATGAGGACATGCAAAGTCTCTTATGTTGTGACATTACTCCCTTTCTTTTGACTTTGAAAGTGTGTTATTATGAAGTCATTATACAACCAATACTATAATAAATCTATTATTGTACTAGTGCTATAACAAAGCTTACTGAACCTGTACGAGTACACTAAGCACTGGTATATCACATTGTCATAGATAAAAAAAAATGTAAAGCCTCACATTTGCAAACAAAAAAAGAAAATAACTTTTTAGAGTACTTTATTAACTTACAAAACTTACTGATTCATTAGAATAAGTTTTGCAGTAAACTATCTGCCAGCATAACTAAAAAGAATTGTAATACTTGGACTTCAATTTCATTAAATGCAGCAAGTGCCTAGAATATACAAAAGGTTTGCAGAATCGTAAAGTGAAGTATTTTTAAACAAATGTTGAATAATTATTACTCCAATATCATTTTAATTCTTTGAGGTGCAATTCATTTAAAGCCTCCTACTCTTTGGATCATGCTCACAAGGGTTGCAGTTGTGTCTCGCAAACCTTGTTGTAGGATAACTTTCATTAACCTTCTAAGCACACTGATATCCTAAACTTCATCAAAGTCTGGATACATTCTGTGATAAATAACAAACATGGTTGGCAAGGTGCCTGCAATCCCCATTCTAGCCAGTGCTCTTTCATGTACCATTAGATGGTTTGCAGTTCTATTTCAGTATTCATATTTCCAGTATTACATTGAATTATACTAATTACAGGAGTGCTTCCATCTATTCTCACCTTTCTGAGGAGCACCCCAACTCAAAAGTCGACACAATCCTTCCTTAAATACATCAAATATTCCTGGTTTCTCACTGGCAATATCACTCTGCACAGTTTCCACAAGACTAGCAGAATAGAAAGGAGTAACAATTGCCAATGAACAGCTATAACACAAAGAAAAACAAGATCAATAGATTTTGATGAATAAATTCCAAACCAAATAACTTTATGTATCATAAATTCTCATTATATCATAAATTAACATATTAACTCTCCTTTTCCATTCCACAATTGACTCTTCAATGTAATATTCATTTACAGTTTTTCATTCTGGTTGAACAAGTAATGAAATTAATAATAAAATTATTTATAACTAGGGGGTAACCCATCAAAACAGACCAATCAAAATCAATCATCATATCAAAATCAGTCTTATTAATAATTCATTACAATGAATTGAAGACCATAATAATTTAATTTCTTTAACTTTAAACTTAAGTGTTTTTCCATTTCGAAAATTCCTTTATCAGTAATAGGTTCTCAAAATGGTAACCAAGAGTCCTCTAGGAGACCACAAAGCAATTTTAGGGGGACTGTGAGGGAGCCAAACCAGGTGAAAGTTTTGGGTTTTAATAACTGTTGCAGCTGTTTGCTATGTCCATAGCAGAATTATTTAGTTCTTGTGATATTTATTACAGTCATTAAGGCACCCTGTGTTTTCTGACTCTCACAGCACGTATATTGAAGATTAATTCCCTTGGAGTACCAGAAGTGTTTCAAATTTTGTGAACAGTCAACAAACTACTGCATTTCAGTTATGTAGTTCTGCATCTATTTTTATGTCGTATCCATTATATCTCAGATGACTTAATAGTTTAGTTGTCAAAACTGTTTACAATTTCAAAAGTAGCCTGTAAGCTAATTGTAATTTATATAAAAGAATTACAAAGCAATCTAAAACATCTTAGAGATCACCATGGAAGAGCTATTATAAAATTATTTTAATTTCTTATCTCAAAGCTGCCTCATAAAATCGAGAGCCAACAAATGAAATCAATTAAAGGAAGCCTACTGGTATTGCTGTATTTTGCAATAATTTCTAAAACCTTTATTACCACAAATTCATTCAAATTGTGAAACTGAATTGCATGCTACAAAAACTACCGAACTATACCGCCAGATGTTATTCCATTGACTACTTTTCATAGTGACTTGATTAATTTGGTTGGTTCTTATTAAACCTATGTTAACCCCATCTACCCTTCTGAAACGATCTGACAATACTAAAACATGCCAATAGCATCAAATAAAGCATTCCAGGTTATATCTCAATATGGATAATAATGAATAGGAAGCGCATTTTAATGAAATGTCATTTTTTTTCTTTTCACTTTAGAACAATGGCGTTTAGTATAGAAATTCATTTTACGTTATGGCAAAAGGAATTGGCTCATTTTTATGTAATTTTTTTGCATTTTTTTATCGCTTTCGACTCAAGTCTTTTTTCCTTTTACTTTTGCAGTCGTTTTCAATGCATTTTTCGATGCATTTATCGATTTTAATGTCACATACTTGTAATGTCACGGTACTTGCTTCAAAAAATATTTATGAGATACAAAAAATGTTCTTCACAGAATTCCTGAGTGCCTATACCTGGTAGCCAATTCGATATCATGGCTTAGAAGTTGTAATGTCAGCTATTGTATGTAATCTAAAATTCCTGTGACCCCTGTCAGCGTCACTGGCGGTTCAGCCAATTTCGGGATAACTAAAGACAGCAATTTTCTGGTAAAGAACAGTCCAAACCGAAAGTTAGAAAGCCGAGTTGACTTGAACTAATAAAAGAAGCCTCGATTACATCAGTAACATATCCAACAGCTTAAGTTGTTCATCTGAACAGGTTTTGATCACATTTTTTACATAATTTTTCTTTGTTTTTAGGGCATTTTAAAAACATTTTAAGAGCATTTATTGATCATTTTTGGCGATGTTTTAGGTCATCAAAATCCACCCCCTAATATTGAATGTCTTAATATTTTCATCCTTTACAGTCTCTTTACAACTTTTACACCTGGAATTGAATACCAAGATGCAAAAAACACATCCTGATAGTAGGTGAATATAGACAATACTTATGCCTTAGATCTCCCTTGTATTACATAAAATAGTCTGTTGTTTTTGTTGTCATGAGGAATTTCAGAAAATCCTTGACAAAATCAACAAGAACAAAAAAATCATGAGAGACCTAAATAGAATTGGAAAAGCAAACTGAATCTAAGGATTCAGAGGAACTGAAGGAATGGAAGTCATAAATAATAATGGAAGGCATGAATAAACTTTTGCAATTTCAACAATCTTTAAATTACTAACTTATTTTTCAAACACAAATACTTCATTATACAATTACACAAGAGAAAATAATGCACAATATTTAAGACAAAAGTTTGCAGAAGAAAAGAAGTAGATAGCAATCATTACCCAGTTAAAAGAAAAATGATAATATCAAAACTACAGCAAAGTAGGCATGAAAGAAACCCAAACAAAAACTAGTGATGTTTTTGAACAGCACATACTTTCTTGCATTATTTATAAATTTGCAATCTTCAAAAATTCAGAATGTTTAACAGAAATGAGACTTGTGACACTTTTAAGCTTTCCTTGTTCTATTCACCGAAAGAATTTCAAGAAAAAAAAACGACGCAGTTTTTAAGTTGTTTTTTTTTTATTTTTTATTTGCATTAACTTCAAGCAGAAATTGCATGAAAACTACTAGTTTTTTTGAAAAAATTGTACATGTCTTTATTCAAAGATCTAACATTTTAGACCAGATTTTAAAACAAAAACCTCTATTTTTAAATTTATTTTCCTTTAAGTGTCTTTTTATACAATCTGAGGACAAAGTTTAATCAAAAAAATTTGGAGCCATTTTTGAGAAAATCTTGAAATTGCAACTGAGGCTTCATATAAAGTACTCCCAAAATTTTAAAATATCCATTTCAAACTTGCAGTGCTTCAAGTTTCTTTAAATAGATCGGGGAATGTTAAATTTTAAGATAATTAGCTGAATGGCTTAGGCGCTAGTATTGATCACAGAGACACGGAAAGGCATCTTGCAGTCATTTGATCTTTTGGTATCGAGGACTAACAAAACATTGATTCTGAATACATAAGGTGATAGGGAAAATAATTTACCATATATCGGAACAAGATTTTTCCACTTCTTTGTCACCCGGCAATAAGTTTTTATCTAGAAAACTCGCCATTTTCTAGCACACAATTACAACAGTACTTTCTAGTCTTTACTGAGCAAGAACCAGAAAGTAACATCAGAAAAGGAGAAAAAATTTAAAAATCGTTTATTGGAGGAGGAAATCATGAGAAGTCTAACCCATCAAGATGGAAGGACAGAATGAAAAACAATTGATGGCACAAGTATAAATAGAGAGAAATTGGAAATACATAGACATCCTTGACACAGCAATAGAGCCTAGGAGCTACCAAAAGAAGTCTCAAAACCTGGAATCAAGCTTGTAACAGAAAAGAAGAAATCTTCCCAAAAATACTTGCAAACAAGGACTGTAGAGGTTACCCCAGTATGTAGACAAAACAGCAAAAACACAAGGAAGATTACCAATGAAATAAGGAAAAATGTTTGAAACAATGTGAAACATCTGGAGGGGATCTTCACAAAAGCACAAAAAGTAGGATACAAAATTCTTAAAAAGCTTGGAATTACTACAAGATAGATTCAACAGAAACCTAATTCAGAATAATGAGAAAAACATTGGTGAATGGTAAAAACTGGTCCTATATGCACACTTTCATTGAAAAATTTGGAGTTATTTTTAAGAAAATACTGTCCGAGCGTTTCTCAAAATAAGCATTTTGAAGCATTTTTCATCCAAAACTTTCCTCTTTGTGAGAAACTTCTTAAAAATTTATTTGAAGCAATTGTACTCACGAATGCAATAATGTATGAGAAATGCCCGTAATGTATTTGATTGATTTTGTTGTGTTTCTGGGCGCGTCAACTGCTTTGGTCATTGGTCCCGTTAGTGTAGTGCATGTTTTTCTTGGAGATGGCGGTGATCGTCCCCCGTTGGATGGCGAGATCCGGCGCCGACCTACCATTGGCTAGTGGGGTTTCCCCCTAACCAGGACTCTCCCACCAGCGGGGCACCGCCCCAGCTGGGACAAGCTCTAAGCTCCCGACCGGGCTCCCAAAATGTGTGATAGTGTAGTGCATGTTAGTGTAAGTGTATGTGTAAGGGGAGAGGATAGGACAAGGAAGAGGAAGGATAGATCGTGCGCAGTCCATTGCCCATTTGGTAGGGTACTGCTCCGGTATTTGCCTGGAGGGGGGAACCTAGCGGGAAAGCTAGAGTCGAAAATCCTGCCGCTGTCAGGAATCGAACCTAGGACCTCCCGGTCAGAGGCACTGCAGTGACATCAGTTGATGCACTGAGCTATCGCTCCTGATCCCATAATGTAAATATTAATGATGTGAGAGATATAAAAAAAATTACATTTAGGATTTTTGAAAAAACAAAAGAATACTGCAAAATGAAGTTTATGTCATCTGTTACAGTGCATTAAGCACTATCCCTACAAAAAGTTTGGAGCCATTTTTGAGAAAATCTTAATTTTAATATTTTTTAATGTTCCCTATATTTTACTAAACATTACACAAAAACTATTAATACTTCCAAAACAATGGATTGTGGCATTAACAGTTTCGATCCTAAGGACATATCCGATACGTCATCTTCATATTACGACTACGTTCTACAGACGTAGGTCATATGTTCTCCTGCATTTATCTTCTGCCAGACTATAAACATCTCAGACGTTCATAGGTACCTAGAATACAGTTTTTAAGGTCAACAAGAAAGTCATAGGACAACTGTTAAAGTGTACTTCTATTTGTTGCAGATATTTGCAATTTTATCCTGGAATTAGATATTCATACCTGGGGGCATTGTCAATCACGTTCGGAATGTCTTTCTTTGCAAGTAGTGTTCATGCTGCTGACAACGAATATAGATGTTTAGAAGCCATCTACAGATGTCAAATTCACAGTGATGCTCAACGTTAGAAATTCAAATGATTTTGATGAACTGATAGGAACTGATTTCTTGTGATGAGGATGACGCTTTTCTTCCTGGACTGTTGACTAATTTGAGCAATGAAAATGATAGCAAAGAGAGATAATGATGCAAATGATTCTATTGGCAAGTCGTCTCAAATTCAAAGTTTTCATTTTCTTTAGAATGATATGAAATTGATCAACAATCTGAATTGCCAGTGTTTGAGAAAACCAGTGAAATAAAATTTCCTATAAATAAAAATTCAACTGAACTAGACTACTTTTCATTATTTTTTCACCACAGTGTACTTCTAAATATCAAGAGAGAAATTAATAAAAATGCAAATGAAACTACTACTAAACTTCAACAAAATATCATAACTTTAATGCATCACTATTGTTGCTGGATGAAGTACATTGTGTTTTTCCTCCATATTTTGTGATATTTTGTTTCTATCGGCAAAAATAAAAAATTGAAAACACCTTTTTTTTCCCATCTCACCCTTATTTTATAATCAAATAACAATAAATATACACTTAAAGATGAAAGATAATACTACACAATGTTATCAGTTTCCAACTGATGTGTACAATAGTTATGTTTATACAATGTTATGAATAATAGCTTTATTATCAAGGACACAGGAATTAACCGCGTAACATAACCTTCCTATCAAATGTGTTAAGAAAACTAATTGTGTAGAACAAATTACATTTTAAGAAAAAATTGCTACCTTTAATATAGTTTTAGGACAATACCAAAACAAATTCAAGTTTTGTACTTTCTGAAAATTCAGAGTTAGCAATGAAAATTGAACCTATGCCACATTAATAAGTGTATTTCATTCTATTCTTACAAGAAATTTGAAGCCACTTTTGAGAAAATTTTGTTGCAAGGGCATGTAAAGTAGCCCCAAGATTTAAAGAAAGTTTTACAAAATCGCGTATCTGAGAGTTGAGACAGATTGATTGAGGAATATTTATTTTGGAAAAACTACAAATAGTTTAGGCACTAGTGTTGATCATACATTGACAGATGGATGGACAAACAATTTGATCCCCCCCCCCCCATACTTTTGGTACCAAGGGACCCCAAAACCCCTTGGAACATTCCACTGAAATCTTGAAACCAATTTTTCACATTATTACATCACTTTCTCTATACCATGTATTGAGAATGGGAAACAAATGAATGGGGCCATATGGCGTGTAAGTCATCTTATACAGCATAATTTGACTCTCCCTGTCAAATGGTTAAAGAAAAAATTTGGAGTCATTTTTGATGAAATCTTGTTTTTGTTTTAATATTGCATATATTGCAGGCAATATTGTTCGAAAACTACTAAAATTTCCAAAAAATGTACCAGACCTTATTGAAAGAACTGATTATAAACAACAAATTTCATTTGATGGAAAAAATCTCTTAAATTTGAGTCGTAGGAAGATGCCAAAAAAAATTCAAACATTTGAAATTTTCGAAAATTCATTAACCCTCAGTTAACCCTGAAAATCCAAACTATGCCACCTTTATAAGTGTATTTTTCTCTATTCTTACAAGAAATTTAGAACAAAAATTTGGAGAGGTTTGAGAAAATTTTGAAAATTTCTCAAGGGGCTTCATGTATTTTCCCCCCAAATTTTAAAGAATGTTTTTCAAAATCTCGAAGCTTCAACTCGAGCCAGATAGACAGGGGTTTCTTCAATTTGGAAAAAATCCTATGCATGGTTTAGGCGCTAGTGATGATCACAGACGGACGGACTGACAAACAGATGGATGGATTTCTGTCTCAATTGACTTTGTGATATCAAGGATACACGAAATAGGGATTCTGGCTACACCAAGTGTGAGAGGATTTTTTCCTTAATTTAGCAATGATTTATCCACCTTTTCATTATCAGGGCCTGGCAATGAACTTTTTTCTGCACAAAATCCGCCGTCTTTTGGCACAGCATTATATAACTTTCTCTATACCATGTACAATACTCTGTATGTACATACGTATTTGAGAAAGTAAAAATACAAAAATATAATAGAAACAAAGGAATAATAAAGAGATTTTGAACATGTGAGAAAATAAATTATAATAATATTAGATTAAAAATAAATTATTAGAATTCATAACATTACAACAAAATCAATGTTAAAGTATGGTGAAGAAATGTGAATAATGGGAGCAAAGGAAACCCAAAACCATTGAAACATGTCAGATGAGATTTAGAAGGGCAGTATACTGTGTAACAAGAGAGAAAATTCAAAATGAAAGAACTAGAAACAGAAAACTTAAAAAAGAAACAAATAAATGACAGAGGAAGTGGAAAAACATGGGATAAGAATGGATACACAACGACTACAACAGGTGGCAATAATTTCTAAACATGGCTGCTGTTTTTGTTAAGTTATCGATGGGATGGCAGGAGGGACAGAGGAAGACCAACAAGAAGGTACCAGCAGGAACACTTTTTTCATTTCCACTAGGTCAACAGGAAAATAATTTCTTAACACAGGCTGATGATATGCGTAAGACAATCTCAGTGATTCAAGAATTTTTTTTTTATTTCTTTCTAGAACCTATAGAAAAGTCGGGAACAAATTCCATTATTTATGTTGTAGACTGAAATTACCACACTGAATTCTACTAGTGAAAACAAATAATTAATTTAATATTTTTAACATACGTATTAAACCTCAAAGTTCCATGTTGAGTGCAATTTGGCACTTAAAAATTAGTCTTCCTGTCAGATGTAGAGTCATGCTCAATGCGTCTCATGCACAATGCTTTGGAAAAATTAGGTATTTGAGGTTCCTTCTTGAAATGGTTTCAGAGCTATTTGACTGATAGAACACAGAACATGATGTATAAATCCTGCATTTCTAAAAATATTTGTGTCACCTTCAGCATTCCTCAAGGTTCCCATTTAGGGCCCTCCATTTTTGTCAATGACCTTAGGTTGTATCTCCCAAATTCAAACTCTCTATTTTTTGCTGACGATTTAAAAATTTATAAAGTTATTATATCCCTCCAGGATTCCTTTGATCTTCAAATTGAATTACATAAAATTTTCCAAGGGTGCCTTCTGAGGGGACTAAATCTAAATGTAAATAAATGTAATTCAATGTCATTTACTAGACCTACTGATAAAATAACATTTGATTACAAAGTAGATTATACTTCATTGGAAACATCACAGTTTAGAGATTTGGGGGTGATTTTCAACAGCAAACTGAGATTCCATCTACATATTGATTATAGTTAATCAAATTTATCGAAAGCTGGGCTTTGTAATAACTAGAGCCCGGAAGTTTGGCAAAATGCCTTTTTGTTATTATTACGATTTTAACACTTTTAACATTAGGAGTCACTTATATGTGCTTATGGAATCATTTTAGAAAATTTTCATTTTGCCTTTTTTTGCCTATTTTAGCTTCTGATGCCTATTTTAGGTATTTTTGCCTTTTTTGCCTTTTCGTCATTTTTTGCTTTTTGCTTAATTTTTTTTTTCTCTTTTCACCCTGGCACCGATTTCTATAGTATTGGAAGCCACGTGTTATATCACTTTCTATCGGTCTGCAAGCCAGAAGAATACGTGTTTTGTCTTTCTCTGCAAGCGGAGGCATGGTATCAAAAAGGAAGTGTTGAACTCGGGCTCTAGGGTCAGGAAGTGTTAAAAGCCGCTGTGAGAAAGCGAGACGATACCCGCTAGGAACCTTCGATTTCTTTCACTGACACCCACAGGCTTCCTTTTGCCACGAGGGATTCCATCCCACACTACTAAAGCAGAGCGCCTTGGAGGTCCTATATGACATGCGATACGGCCCGGCTCAATGGCGATTACACGAGTTCGAAGAACGAAAGTAATATCAGTGTTTTCACTGGTGCCATTTGAAGATTCAAAAGAGAATATTTCAGTTCGCTCTGTTACTTCGTAGGAATAACATTGTTTTAAAAAATATCGTATTAATAATGCCGAAATTGAGCGTGCCGTTAAGTAGGAAGTTGCATCGCTATGTGCGTGAATTTGGCGAAGATGTATTTTCCACCGATGGTGCTATTCTGTTTTGCAAATTGTGCGAGAAAGCTGTCAACCATGAAAAGAAGTACTTCATTTCTCAGCATATGGCAACAACAAAACATAAATCTGCAATCGCGAAGAAGAGTGGAAAAAAGGAACAACAGTTAATTTCGGCGGTGGACGCAACATCCAGTAGACAGTCCCAGTTTTCTCTCGATCTGTGCAAGGCATTCATGGACGCTGGTATTCCTTTTTGGAAATTGGAAAACCAGACGTTTAGACCCTTTTAAGAAAAATATACGAAAGAAATGGTACCATCAGAATCTACGTTAAGGAAAACCTATCTGACCATCTGCTATGAAGAAACTTTAAACAGAATTCGTGAAGCAATTGGTGATAAAAACACTTGGATTTCCATTGATGAAACTACGGACGCTACAGGACGCTATCTAGGTAATGTCGCCATTGGAACTATGGAACCGACTTACTGTGAGTTCTCAACTTTTCTTCTTACAGCTGAAGAATTGGAGAAAGCGAATGGTACAACAATTGCTCAATTATTTACAAATTCCTTACTACTTCTGTGGCCTGAAGGCATACGCCATGATAATGTTCTACTTTTCATCACTGACGCTGCCCCGTACATGAAGAAGGCAGCCAGAGCACTAAAAGTACTCTTCCCGAATATGCTTCATGTGACGTGTTTAATCCACGGACTTCACAGGATTGCTGAAGAGATAAGATCTTTGCATCCTACGGTAGACAAGTTGATTTCGAATACTAAAAAAGTGTTCTTGAAATCTCCTTCCCGTACCCGGATTTTCAGACAAGAAGCGCCCGGATTAGCTCTTCCTCCACAGCCGATATTGACTAGATGGGGAACCTGGATATCCGCTGCTGCGTATTACGCAAATCATCTAGTCAAAATCCGCGACGTATTTAAGGTTCTACCAGAAAATGAAGCTGCATCAGTACGTGAAGTGAAGAAGCTTTTGAGTAATGCAGAACTAAACAGTGAACTTGCGTTTATCCTCGCACATTATGGAAAGTTGCCTCAGATAATTGCATATCTGGAAAAAAGGGGCGAAAATCTTGTGTCAGCCATGATAGTCTTTCAAGAGAGTCAACATTAGAGAGTTTAATGCAGGTGCCTGGAGAACAAGGTAGTAGCACAAAAGTGCAAAAGTGTCGTTAGCGCGAATGAGGATTTGGAAAAACTGAAAACAATTTGTAGTGTTCTGAGCGGTGTACTTGGAGTTGACATTGATATGACTCCAAATTCAATAGCCTGCTTTACTAATGCTCCCATTTCTTCGGTTGAAGTTGAAAGGTCATTTTCGGCTGTGAAGAATATTCTTTCGGACAGACGGTTAAGTTTAAATGTAGAAAATCTTAAGAAATATTTAGTAGTTATGTGCAACCAAGAAAACAAAGATCAAGTTTCCATGTAAATGTTTATGTGTGATTCAGTGTTAATATAAAAACTTATTCATTTGAATCATAACAAAATTCTTTTCACTTCATTTCCTTTTCTATTATCATTTGTTAGATTTTACATGATTTTCTGTACCCTGCCTTAGCTAGAATAAATGCCTTTTTTAGTGCCTATTTTCGTAAAAATAAAAGCCTTTTTGCCTGCCTATTTCAGCCGAAATAAATGCCTGAACTTCCGGGCTCTAGTAATAACGCATATCGTCGGATTTCACTACTATGCATACAGTTAAAATCTTATACTTTACCTTGGCGAGATCTATTTTCCTATATGCTTTGCAGATTTGATCACGTCCTAATCAAACACACATGTCTAGTCTTGAAACTGTTCAGCATAAATTTTTTACTGTTGTTGCACATCAACTTTGTATGCCATCACCTAGCTTAACTCATGATTATCATCATACTGCAGCTAATCTGAATATAAGCATACTGCACTTTTGAAGAGAGTATTATGATCTCTCTTTGTATAAGTTTGTAAATTAAGTTTATAGCTTCTCCAACCTTGTATACTGAACTTCCTTGGGTGAAATTCATGCATGGAATCCATTCATGCTCCATTATGGAGGATTATTAATGTCCTATTTATAATTGCGTTTTTTGCCTGTTCTATTTTGTATGTAAACAAATAAATAAATATTTTTACACAATCGCTTTACCAGTTTTTCCAGTTCTTTAGTAATATCTACTCTTTTTTTATTGCCACTCTCCCTAACCACTTTTAAAATTTTTATTTTATGTAGAAAGGGATTGCCTTTTCCTACCACTCTGTTTGTCCTTTAGAACGGACATGCAATGGGGATCTTACCGATGACCTTATGCGACTCAGTTTCACTGCGGCAACAAAGGCCGTGACCTGCGTGGGCTACAACTGGCGGCGGCAGTGGCCTGTGGCTGATTACTTCGGATTCAAGCTTGATATTACTTGAGATTCGGTGGGTAAAAGCACGGTATTCTACTTGGGCAACAGGAAGTGCACAACTGCCACAGCCCCACAGCCTGGCGACACCTGTCACGCCACATTGAAAAGCGATTAGTTTCATTAGCTGCTTGTGCGATGCTGCTACGGAAAGAATCTCGTATTATTATGGTAAGCAAAAGGGCCTTCGGCGAGTGGGACAGTCAGTGCACAAACTTTCTTACTTATTGGTCATCTATGTCTTTACTCTCTCCCGGTGCTGCCTTTGACCACGTTTCAGAACCAGCCGTCGCCTCCCTATATCCTCAGAGCGCTCCCATATGCATCCGACACTATTATTTTTCGAAGTTCCACTGCCAGAGGTGGCCCAGGATCCGTCTTTGTTCTACCACACCACGAGCTTGCGCAGTCTTGGCCCCTCAGCTAGGTCGAGTCGAGCACCTACATTACAAGTTTCATTGAAGTCTCCTGAGAGGCTGAGTGACAAGTCACTCCGCAGAAGCACTTTGGAGTGTGCCGACTCGAGTAACATACAAGTTCCAGGCTTTCACCGCAGGTTGCCCCGCGCCTCACCGGGATCACTTGAATGTTCTACTTTCTTAAAGGGACTTTTATTATGAACGTATAAGTGTGTAAAACATATAAATGTTAAACACACAACTAAAATAATTTAGCATGGAAATTATAGTATAAACGTGAAAAATGTATAAGTGTGAAACATATAAATGGAGTTTCCCTGAATTAATCCATGAATTGTTTTTAGACCGTTAAAAACAACAAATGTTCACTAATTTAATCAGAAAATCTCACCATTTAAGCAAAACATGTTGCCCAAAGGCCTTAAAGGAGCTGTGCCATGAAACATCCCTGAAATCAAACAGAAGTTCACATTAATTATTATTCAAAGAAAACATACTACTAAACTAATTGAAAAATGAACTTCACACAACAATTATTCTAAAATGAGTACATACCATAAGTTATCTCAAACAGAAATAAAAAGTTTTGTAACATTTGGAGTGATTATTAATATATCAGATAGCACTACAGAATCTCTTCAGAGCATCACATTTCAAAAATTTAAGTTTACCATCACTAGAGAAGAAGGGTCTTTATTTTATCTTACAACCCATGTCTAAAAGCACCTGCACTTGAGGTAATTTGGCAACTGCCTATATCTGTCACCAGTCAAGACACAGCCATGGCTGGCTTGTCAGGTTGGCAGAAGAGACGAGTGTCAGTACATAAGCCACCACAACTCTCCTGTTTCTGTTGTCTCTATTCAAGATGCAGGCATGCAGCTGCTCAAATTTTTTCGAGCTGAGCAAAGCAGGCAGGGAGGAGTGGTGCAGACTAGGCCGTAAACAAGCACACAAAACAGCTGTTTCTGAAATTCTGTCCAAAATGCTCAAAAAACGAAACTGTGATATTAAACTGGAGGAGGAAAGTTTTGTTTTGATTTGCTTAGTCAAAAAACAGTAAAAACTGTTTGTGATATGTGTGTGTGAGTGTGGGGGGGGGTTTCATCTGCGCACGTATTTTTGAGCTCCAGAATTTCTTCCCAACATTTTAACTATAAATAGATGAAAGATAAATAAAAGTTTCAAAAAAAAAGTGTTCACTCTCCGAGTTACAGGAAAGTTATTTGCATTAGTAAACGAATTGCAAATTTTAATTTTTTTGTATCGCAAACAAAATAGTAACACATCCCCAGCTCTACTGCCACTACCAGCAAAAGGTGAGCTAAACAAAACGTTCACACAGTGATTTATCAATTGAGTAACTGTGATTTAACAATAATTATTTAACGAAAGCCAGCTCGGAGAGAAATCAGAATGATATCTCATGAAACCTCCATCACCAAGCTCTTCATTATTTACAACAACAACAACAACAACAACAACAACAACATAATAATAATAATAATAATAACTCAATATTATTATTATTATTATTATTATTATTATTATTATTATTATTATTATTGCTTTATTTGGAACAGCCCACATTTTTCGCAAAGTATTGGAGAGGCATCATTGGTCCCTGGATCCATTCCTTAGGAAGCTGGTTGTAACTTGGAGTAGACATTATAATCTACCGACACATACCATCTTTAGTCATGAATAAGAGGAATAATAACAACAATAAATTAATATGTATTGAAAATAATTGATAAAATATTAATATAAATATTATTGTTATTCAATATGACAATTTGGCAATTCTTCTTTCCTAAACATGAGTTTTACATACAGGAAAAGTATTCAGTCTTTCCTCTGTGGTTCTTACAAAGATGAACAAAACAAGTATGAATGACTGCCCGAGGGCTCAATAAGTGTTTTCTCCTTCTTCCAAGTGAAACAGCTACCTCCTCCAAGCTTGATACCCGAGAACACATATCTGCCAGGGGGTCGTTAAAAGTGAAAGGGATGCCAAAGGTATTTCATATTGTTGCCAAATTGCCACAAGAGGAAGTACTTCCAGACATGTGCTGCAAGATAAAATGAAGACCCTGAAAAATACTGTGAGGCTTGCCATTTCTTCATAGTGGTGGGGTTGGAAGTGTGGTTAGACGTATCCCTAGGGGGTAGGATTGGACAAGTCAAAGCAAAATTTACCAAGTAATAAAGGCCTATTAGCTTTTTCTGCTCACTATAATAATTTTAATTCCAATTGATCCCAGGTTTACAGTGCACCTTGGCTTTCGCTGTCACAGTCTCCTTAATACTACTGTATGTATCGTTTACTTCTGATTCTTGGATTGTGAACCATCATTTACACGCAACGTTTAAACACTAGTTTTAGAAAATTTCTTTTGGTAGAAAAGTAGTTTGTGAACCGTTTTGTTCACACGTGCAGAATTGTGACTCTTCGCTATGCGTGTCCAAGTTTAGGACGAGACTCGGGCCTTTGGCCCTCACAATAACTTAAAACATTCTTGAGTCTCTCCAATGCATAATTACCAAAGCATTTTATGCAACTCATCTTTAAAAATCATTTGGAGTGTATACGTTCTTTATGTTCTCCATGTATAGACGAACAAATTTATTATAAAGGGAACGCTCACTTTTAAGAGAATATCTTTTAAAATGTTTCTCAAAATATGAATGATTCCTGTGTGGTGAACAATAACATTCCTGTGATTGGAAGCGAATCGGATCACGTCAAGGCACAGCAATCAAGGAAGCCTAGGCTAAGGTGCACCATAAACTTGAGATCAGCCTTAATTCCTAGCACAGGTTCTTTCTGTTCTTTCCTTCATTTTGAAAATTATACATAGGATAATCAAGAAATATACCAGCCTACTAAGGCTCTAATTTACGTTTGTGAGTCAGCCAACTATAAGGTTATTTTCATGCATGGCACCATTTCCATTGTATATTGCCTCTTCATTAAGAAAACAAATATCCACTGCTCTTTCTCATTATTTACAACAGTTTAAAAGAGTATCTTTGCATGAGCTATGAATAATCAACACTTACCATTAATGCACTCTCAAAATCTTCAGTGAACCCTGATTTAATAAAATTTCCAGTAACTGTCACATGCATCTATACTAATTAATAAACTTTTTAAAATAAAAGTACTATCTACATAAAAACTCATTTTTTGTCCACCTTTTTGTTGTGAAACTTCAAAAACATCTCCTGAAAGAGTTTTTGACTAGAATTTCAAGTAAAAACCTCTTAAAATAAATATACATATAACAATCAAGAAGTACCTGGCAAATTACATCCCTTACATACTTGGGCCATGGTGTGAGTTTGCTGATTAAATCTTCAACAGCAAGTGTCATCCCTCGTACCATTAAAACACTTCCCAATCCTTTCCACAATGTTGTTATACCCTGGCGTCTATGAAGATGGATAATAACTGGTAGCAGTGTCACAGGAATGAGATGATACCGGCGAGAATTATTATGAACCTATCACAAATTTCCTCACAATTCATTTGAACACGATACTGTCAATTTAATATATGTATGAAATTCACAAGGTACTCACCTGACACTGACGTCGCAATACCACAAACGGGTGACTTAATAAATTTTCAGTGATTAAACTCGCCAGGCTGACTCCCATTCCCACATACCTCTTGACCATTCCATCTAAAAATTAAAACGTATTTATCACCGACGGCATTTCCAAGCAAGAATTAACGTTAGTACCATATCATTACCTACCTTCATCTTGATCAGTTTCATCCTGTACTCGGGCCGGTAACCGAGAGTTCAGTTCCAGGCTTGGACGGGGTACATCTCCTCCTGCTAAGCTATCAAATCTTCTATTCCACAAGTCTTTATCGCCGACATATGATGGATACCTTTCCATCCCCGCCATGCTATGCCTGTGTGCCAGGTTCACGTAACAAGAGATAATTACAGCACATACACCAAAACTATTTTAATCAAGTTTCGACACCACAGCTCTCAAGTCATTTATATCATCGGCAACTCTATTGGCACAGGAAGAGCTGCAGCAAACCCAGTAAATCTCATTCACAACCGCGGCAATCGCCCTCATCTGTCTTTAGTCTTCAACGATTTTGTTTTTGACGTGATAAGTCATGACCGAATGTTCATGATTCATTTATCGTGAATAGTTTGTTGTTCATGTATTGTAGAATAGATTTTACGAGGAAAACAACAATTACAACTCTTTGATTATGTCTGTCCGGTCGGACACGGACGAGGCATAAAGCCACAGGAAGCGGAGATTTGATTACGGAAACTTCTCCTTTTCGTACCCAACGTGATTGAATCGATTCACATCTACGAAAACAGAACGAACAACATGTAACCGCGCACTAGTATAGAATATATCAGAGAGTATACTAGGAAAGGCTATGGAATGTATAGAATGGCGCTTCGAGCATAGAATACTTTCTATGCTTGGAAAGAATGGCGTTATATTTAAAACCTCAAACTTTAAGGCTACTTGGCACTTCGGAACGCGTGTCCAGTTTAGTGTCGAGGCTCCAGCCTTCAGCATATGCGATTAACAAAAAGATTCTTGGGTCTGTCCAACTCTTAATTTGTGACATAAGTAATTTTATTCCAGAGTACTTTGTTGCCAAACACTTTTAACTCATTAGACGCTTCGCAACGCCTGTCGGAAGTTCGTGACGTGGCTCAAGATCTTCTGTCTATGCGAATACACATAACATTCTCGAGCTTGTTAACGCATTTTACTTTTTTAATTGCCGTAATTAAGGTGGTTAGAGTGAGATACGTCTTATGTTTAACATGCCCTTTTTATAATATTAATCGAAAGATGAGACGCCCTTCTTAAGTTCTTGTAGAATTTGAATCGATTTGACCGTCTAGTTTCCGAGTAACATGACCATAAAGTTTGTCCTTTTAACATATGCTCTTGCGGTGATTTCGCAGATTCGACCAGAAATTTTAAAATTGTGACGAAACAAGCTATTCAAAATGTTTCTAAAAACTATTTTTATGTAGCTATCATCACTAAGAATCAATGTGCGCAATTTGAAGAACATCTACCGTTTCAAAGGCGAGAATTCTGCAAAATAACAGACTTAGTTAACCCGAAGGCCGACCGCGCGCTTTCTAAAGGATCGGGGCGGTAACGCGTAAACCGGCAACACCGCGCGCAGCGCTCTTCATTCGAATCGAGCGACATGTTCTTTAAGAACTAATTCAAAATGAAAACTTAAACGTAACGTAATGCCGTAAACATAGCAGTAAAATTTACGCGCACACACACACACACACACACACACACACACACACACACACACACACACACACACACACACACACACACACACACACACACACACACACACACGCACGCACGCACGCACGCACACACACACACACACACACACACACACACACACACACACACACACGCACGCACGCACGCACGCACGCGCACACGCACGCACGCGCGCACACACACACAAAAAGCTTTCACGTAAAAACAAGCTTTCACAATTGCGAACATAAACTGGAACGCCTGAACGAATTGAAGCTTGATCGATTCGTTTCCAGTATGGTGGAAAGATGTTCATCGTGGTTTCCAGCTTTTTCTTCGATTTCCCTATCGACGTGTCTTTATACATAAATGCAAATAGCTGTTGCATTCGTGCTCGTACTTCCTTTATTTAATAAACAAGGATTTTCTTGGACTAAATTTACCAGTAATTCGTCGAACGTAATTATTTTATTCGTCACAAGTTAAGATGGTTAGAGCGAGATACTCCCTAGTAGATAGAGAGTCCATATTACAGTCAAAAATATTTATTTGCTATATAAATGGGTATTGTAAGACCTATATAAACAAAATAGAGACTTATGATGAGTGTTATATAATTTTACAACTGAATTTTTCATAGATGGAAAATAAAATTATTTTAATACTACATAAAGACCAACCGTTGACTAGTTTCTTAACTAGTACCAACAGATGGCCAAAGAATGAAAAATTTAGAAATACGATTGGATATAGAAAAAGCTCTATTACACAATTAGCAATAGCAGAATTATTATAAAAAGTAACATTATAGACATTTATCTTTATTTTTTTACAGTGACCGGTCATAATGGTCAGAATTTGCTAATCTAAAAAGTACGAAAAGTGTGGTAAATCGGGCAACGCCGTAATGTCCTTGAGATTGACATAACGGCTCAGTGCTCATGCTTCTTCAAAATATTGTTTTGATCACTTTGAATACTGTTCGTGACTGGTGAAAGTATCACTATGTGTGAGCGAATTGGTGGAAGATGTTTCCAGTACGAAATTTGAGAGAAGACGAAATAATTCCTCCCAATATCACACAGAAAAGTGACATAATAAAATGTTTTCAAAGAATTTTCAATTCTTGTTTCTCTCTAATTTTCATTTCTTTAATTACCTGAGCCAATGACAGGATGAACCTTAGATTATTCGTTTGCTTATCAAGATCATAAGTTTGATTCTCTTCAACATCGTATAAAGCTTTATATTGAAGGTAAACAGAAGTTAATAATTCGTTTCTTTGTATTCTAGGCTTGCGCCCGCTTGGGCCCACTTGCGCCCACTTGCACCTCATTATCCCCGATGTGGCGGGGATGATCCCGAAAGCGATGGACTTCCACAGTAAACCGTTATTATTTCCACCGATGGGATTAAGTAATTCACAGCTAGTTGCTGGTTGTCATGTTTCCAGCATAATTTTATATCATGTTATGATACTGATTTAGATGCAGATTACTGTGTAAAGTATATACCAAACTAATGATGATAAAATGAAATTGCAGCATCATACAATTCTGAGAGCTGCGTTATTTAGATCCTCAATAAAAAACATTATTGGAGATAAAATCTTCAAAAGAGATTTCAGTGGTAAGGTCTTTTGTAATCGTTTGCCTTGATGTAACACTCAAAATGAAAGAATGTTTTGGAAATAAGACATGAGATCCATTCAAAATGCATTACTACCGTCCAGGCAATACAAACAATTAGTCAAAATATAATGCTGTAGAGAAAAGGGATTTCTATTAAAATATTAATACTACCAAATGCTACATTTATCATTCCTCTTACAATTTCAATTTCAATTTCCCATGGCTGGATGTAGATACTCCAAACACAAAATTGTATTGGGCACGCCTTCAGAAGAAACTACTTAATTAATAAAAAACACTAATTATGATATAATAAATTATTGTACAAAAATCAGATGTAAATTAACAAATCGCGTACGAAGTGGAAATTACATGTTTAATTCCTCGTGTACAAATGCATGTTTAGTTTATTTTTCCATTCAATTTATGTTTAAATTTAAACATTGTAGTTCAGTAAATTATTTGATTAATGATTATGTTCAGATAAAAACATTTTATGAAGTTTTCAATAATATTTATTTTTAAAATTACTGGGATGGGATTCCCAGGCCTTCTTATTTTGCTAGTAGAGAAATACAGCTCTGTGTTTGCCTGTACCTTGAATTTATTTATTTAGTCCAAAACAGTCAAAAACTGTATGTGACGTATGGGGGAGAAAATCATCTGCGCACGCTTCCTTGAGTTTCAGAATCCCTTCCCAACAATTTAACTATTAATAGTTGGAAGATGAATAATAATAATAATAATAATAATAATAATAATAATAATAATAATAATAATAATAATAATAATAATAACAACAACAACAACAAATTTAAGAAAGCGAGAGATTAACATTTCAAAAACTAGATATTTTCGTTGCCAAATTATAGAAAACTTATTTTTAACGGTAACGGAACGAACAGATTTGATTTTTCTGTATTGTTAATGGTTTCTGAATAGTTGATAAGAACACCAGCATAAAATATTATATCATTTCAACACATTTGAGACCACTAAAAAGTTCATTCAGGTGCTGACCTAAGCTATAGGTTGCTTCTTTGAGTCCTGGGTAGGGTATCTCGAAACAGTGGTGTAGAAGGCATCTACTGTGTATCTCGCATAATAAAAGAGAATATGAATCATTTTCGAATAATTAATCATTAGAATAATCAAATAAATAGAAATCATTGTTCTGGAGAAAAAGTCAAAAAAGTTACATACGGCACAATACGAAATAATAATGCTGCGCTGAAGATATAAAAAATCTACAAAATCTCAAGATCACCCATTTGTTCGGTATCAAAGGGATTCATTTGGAATATTAATGAATTGAGGTTTCCAATCAGATTGCACAAATCATTACATCCATCACAATTCAGTTTCGCTGAATATATGCCTAATATCAAAGGCAATGTTTTCCAGGATTGAGGATATTTTAATTGCGCCCAGAAGACCCATCATCATCTTACAAATTGCATCCTGTGGAGGCAAGTTGTCCAACAGTAACTTTTGTCGGGCGGTTGGTTGGTCCTGACTACACGACCGTCGATTCGCCCATCATACTGTCAAACAAATTGTGTAGTGTGTGGAAGTGTTGGGCCAACCTTCAGTTATTCCAGACCTCAAAGCGTTAGTTCAAATGTGAAACAATTGTTTAATTGGAAAGTTCTCTGGTACTTCAGTTTTTTTGGAGGTCGCTGATTACGAATATGAAGTCGAAAATTTCAAGAAAGAAAATTACTGATCAAATTTGGCAGAAAAGTAAATAAAACAAAATGCAACACGAGCTATCAATGTAGTTGTAACCAAATGCCCCAACTTTGAATGGTAATTACATAGTATATAAAAGAAAATTGCAAATTTTACCGTAGAATTATCATATACTATAACACATTTTTTTCCGAAGTTCTCATTCATTTTTTTCACTTCAGTAATAAACAAATTACAGTTTTTTCAGTATTTACTTGGACTAAATCTTGTATTTTAACTCGTGTTATTTTTGTACATAACTTTGTCATAAGTATTAATAACCTAATGGTATTCTCGCTGCCGTAATAGAACACGGTTGCATGTGGCTAGCTTTCGAACTGGGCTATGAAGATGAATACAAAAGTTCGTTACATGCAGTTTAACTCTATGACTAAAAGGGTAAACTATGGTGAACCTACTGTAACCTACCGGTCTGCGGGATTGCATGTTCAATAAAGCACATAAATAAATTTCACAATACATTTAATTAAAAAGTAAGGTGATGATGATGAACTTGCGAATGAATGATTTTTACAAAGATTATTACAAATGTTGATAAAGTTATTGCGGCTTACTATATTAATTGAAATTATCACAAGCAAAAAAGGAAAAAGCCGACCTGGATGGCCGAGGTGGCTAAGAGCGAGTACCGACTCATCACTTCGGTCCGAAGGGTCCCGGGTTCGAGTCCCGCCTTGGGCATGACTGTTTGTCCCTTGACTTTGTGTGTGTGTTGTCGCGGAGGGCCTCGCGTTCTGCTGACCCCAGATCAGAGGAGCCCGCAAGTGTTTGTCTAGTGTATGGTCGAATATGCGTCCCTTCGGGACGTAAAGGGCAACCGGCTGTCGGCTGGATACAAGCCCTAGGAAAAAAAGGAAAAAACAATAAATTTGCTGCTGCAATAACATGCCGAATTGGTGGCATCTGCGCTCTCAGCTTCCTTTGTTATAGTCTTTCCGCACCTCGGCGGGGACAAGGAACTGACGGGGACCCCGTTACGGGTCATTCACAATAGGTCTTACTGTGTTGACGTGATGACTACATTTCTGGAGGGCTGGGTGCCGACGAAGCCTGCAGCGCAGCGGGTGGGGTTGAGATGAGGGGCCGGCTCTTTCTCCTTCATCCAGACGGGGCGTCGGACAACAGCACACGACCATCGGGCCCACTGAGGCGTCGGCGATGTCACGCTAACGTGGCGACGATCTGTATTTGCTCCCCGAATCAGGTGACAACGCGGTCGAAAGGATCGGTCTCTGCGCACATGTTACGGCGAACTTAAGGGTCGGAGTTCCACGCACAAATAATGCGTCTTTGAGACATCAGAGATCCCACGTGTTGGCTCGAGATGCAAGCCACTGTGGGTGCATCTTCAAAGCCCAAAGTGTATTGTAGAAGTTCATCTACGGCACGAAAGTCTTACGTGAGAATTTTCAAGTCACGTTCGAGGCACAAGTCAGACGTATGAACTCAGTAAAGACTCGAATAGAAGTTAATTGCGAAGTGCCAAGTTCGAAGTTCGAACTGGGAGTGTTTTTGGGGTCTCACACGCGACAAACCGAAGGCTTTGATCCCCTCAATTGATCCGAGTGCCTCACCCTGATTGCTTAGAATCAACTATCACGAGCGGTGACGGGGTGACACTCGAACCAATGGTGCGCTAGCTCATGTGGCACAAAAAATACCGTTGCATTTTTTGTGCGAAAGTACTGCACGGCCCCATGCGGGGCGAGCGTACGCCGCGGTAGGTGGAATGCAGTGCAGCTGGGCCTGAATCTTTAAAATTATCTTTGGCCGAAGAATTTTTCGGCCGACGCGCATGTGCGCGTAGTGAATCGCTAGCCTCTGCAATTTTATGAGAGGGTCGATCGGCCGTTTTTCGCACAGGCATTCATGACAAATAGCGTAGTATTTCAAGGCATCACGCCTCGCGCAAATGTAAAGACTGCGCCCCGTTCCCGCCCTTGTTCCTACGCGCGAGAGACGGCGGCGCAAACTTTTAGTAGATGAGGCATTTTTTCACTGCTGGCGCTGGGAAGGGTGGGCATCTTAAAAAACAAGGTGGTTGCCTTTCGAAACAGTTTCGTGGCACGTGGTCGGCACCTCGGGACTGAGTTGCAAAAAAATCCCAGGCGGCCGGTTCTCTGCGGGGGTTATAAACTATTCGCCCGCGCTGTCGGCGGCGGTCGGAGGGAAAGGCGGTGACCGACCCGGGGCGGCGCGGCAGCGGTCGGCGGGGGAAGAGACGGTGGCCGACCGGGCCGTTCCGCTGCCGAAGGCCGCGCGGGTAACGAGCCGAATATTTTGATTATTAAAATCACGGGGCCGACCTGGATGGCCGAGGTGGCTAAGAGCGAGTACCGACTCAGCGCTTCGGTCCGAAGGGTCGCGGGGTCGAGTCCCGCCTTGGGTATGGCTGTTTGTCCCTTGACTTTGTGTGTGTGTGTTGTCGCGGAGGGCCTCGCGTTCTGCTGACCCCAGATCAGAGGAGCCCGCAAGTGTTTGTCTAGTGTATGGTCGAATATGCGTCCCTTCGGGACGTAAAGGGCAACCGGCTGTCGGCTGGATAAAAAGCCCTAGGAAAAAAAATCACGGTTTGGGTTTATCATGTCCGTTCACGGAGAGTGTGACGTTACAATACACATCTCTAAATAGTTTTTTTTTTTTTTTTCATTTTGGCCAATTTTCGTGAGGGAGAGTCACTGCGGAACAGTCCGTCAACAGAACTTCAGTTTCCTCGGGTTTCCATCATGCTCGCATATATGTTGTCTACTCCAAATTCCGAGCTCTACTGAAAAATAGGGTTGTTGGTCGGAAAGTGTGTATAGTCACGAGTCCAATTACGTTGTCTCGAAGGTGGGTCCGACAAATTGGCCTGTGTGTAAAGGCCTTTAAAGCCACATGAAAATTTGCCCAAATTCTTACTTTGAATTCACTACTCGCATTAAAACCGTTCGCAAACTAGTTCAGTGCATAACAGTAATGAAATTACATAACCACATCAAACTACCTGAACCCAATCTGAAATCCGCCATGTTTGTTTCTTTCATGTTGCTCTCTGATTGTTCTTCGGCAGAATTCCGACGTAATCGTAACGTAAAAGATTGGTGCGCGTGAACTCTTAAGTTTACGGCTTTGCGTCTACGGTTACGTCAAGATATTGTGAAAGGTCTCGCTTAATAATTCATTTGTAGGTTTTGTGGCTATGTTACGTTTAAGTTTGCATTGTGAATGAGGCCTAAATCCGGTATACAAGGTAGTTTTCGTGCAGATTGGACGTTCAGAAAACATGCAGTCCAGACTGCACGATTTATGTATGAAAACTTTTGAGAATGTTCATAATTTTTTATGCAGGAAGCTTACAGTTTGACTCATGTGCCTCTAGTGACAGAATCGTTTACTAAGACTTCAATCACAATGCAAATTTAAACATAACGTAATAAACTAGCATTATATCATACATTATAATGGAAAAACATACTTAAAATATATAATATAATAAACCGTTTTACTCAACATAATTCGTATATTTTCACTTTCTCATTTTTCAAAAGTGTAAACTAGCAGTTTTCTATCTCTAACACACTGTATGTTGCAATAACTGCCAAATCACAGGAAACTTAGTCAGTCGGTGCATATTTTGAATCCGTACGTTTCGCAGTGTTGATAAGTTTCTTATTTTTTGAAGCTCTGATAAATAAAAGCATTTAACCACATGGACAACGACCTAAAATTTTCAGTTTCCCGAGTATGCTTTCGTAGATAACATGGAATGCTGAAAACAAAACATAATTTTTATCGCACCGCGGACTCACGAAACGTTTCATGAGAAGCGCCTGTTTTTCAGCATTTGAAAAATTTAAGAACTAGGAAATTTGTAATGGAAAGAGTTTATTTAATCATAAAATAATTATGTTAATTCGAGTGTTATGACTCGTGAGTTTAGGCACGAAACTGTTAAATTTGTAAGTAAGTAACGTTTAAAAGCAATATAATTGAAAGATGATTTATTAATACGGGATATTCACAGTAATGCTTAACATTATAACGCGTGTTTTATAATATGGAGCTAAATTTCACCAATTTATTAATATATCTTATTAGCTCAGCTTAATAAAATTATTTTTTGCTCAATTATTATTAAATTTCTTTTCAAAATACTGAAAAAAGTAAAACGTTTATGATATAACTTTGAAGATTCTGGAAATGATTGAAATGTTTAAAAAATGGTCCAACATTGGGGGGTCCAGTTGCCCCCTTTGCCCCCCCCTGAATCCAGCTACTGGCTAAACACGTATAGTATTAATTTTATAAGTGATTTCCTACGATTGAATTCGGCCCGTTCTTACAAGCTGGCCTCTGATTGCTTGGACGCTCGAATGCTTCTAGCATCTGCCAGGAGATTGCGACGGATAATGACGCATGCGCAGACCGCGAAATTCTCCCCTCCCCTCTTCACTCCTGTTCAGAGAAACCCGAGTGTCACGCTAGAATACGACTGAGAAAAGAGGTTTAAAAGAGCAAGTTGCTCGTTTGTACACGAGAGCGCCGCACTCTTGAGGTTGTCAGTGAAATATTTTCCTTTCTTACTCGTGATTCTCTGCTTGGACATGGGTACAAACAGTAGAAATAGTGTTTGTCTACTAATTCTTAATTACTGTCTAAGAAGTTGAATTCTTACATAAATATATTAAACAGTATTTCGGTCTGAAATGTATAAATTCACAAGTTATCTCATTGCCAATCGCTCATGAGAATTGAAGCTAAGCCATTGCATTATTTACTGTCAAGAAGTCTCCTGACACAAATCTGTTGAAGTATGTAACATTTGTCTCGAGAAACATAGATTCTAGAGACATTAAAGATCACGATGTCTTCAATTCGCGTGAGTGTTGAGCATCCCCAAATGCGCGAGTCACGCTACTCCACAGCCTTTACACTTCTCTCGGTATACTGGGTGCAGTGAAAAGATCCTCACCCCGGGAAAACCTTACCTTTGTGAAATATGATGCATAGAATGATCTCTATGCCCTGAATGGAACGCCCAGAGCAATAATTGTTCCAAATAAATCACATTACTACATTTTACGAGCGAATGCTTGATCTTGTTGAAATTGTAGATCAAGGATGTCCAACTTGCAAGGCCACAAGGGCCGTAACTAAAACCTTGACATGATTGCAGGTCATATTCACATTACTCGGGCGATCCACACCTGTCTTCCCCGTATTGTTGATCTCGGCAGTTTGCTCGGCTGCTCTGAAACGGGGGATGGATGTAACCATGCATGATATCGGGCAATACCATGCATATGGCAGGGTAAGACTTTGGGATAATTTTGAATTTACGGGGGTGGACGTTCAACACACAAAGCTCTTAAAAATACATTAATAGTGATATCAAACGCGTTGAATTGATAAAATACTTTTTTTGCTTATGTTAAAGTGAAACAATGGGTAATAAAATTGACCTAATGACTGTTATTCTCAATACTAGTTAATTAATACGTTCCATAGGATTGATAGACAGTCAATAATTAAAACACAAAAGTAATTCTTTCAATTTAATCAACATTTCTTTAAAAACACCATTAATTTGTAGTAATGTTTCGAAAGAGGATTATCTTTCATCTTCCGGCCTGTGCACATCATTAGCTACAAAAACAAGGAAAATGAAATTGTAAATCACGAATGATATACACACAAGAATGATAAAAGTATCAAAATTTTAAATCTTAAAATATTTACATAGTTAATACATGCATGTTATTGTCATGATTTTATCGAACATGTATTGTAATGAACCGTCCTCCTCATATCTATAAAACAACTATAATCGCTCCTCGTTAGGCGCACCAAAATATGTAATGAACCATTACCTGCTCTAGATCAACTATAATCTTTATAATCGCCCGGCGTTATAACGCCAAAATAATAACCAAAACCCGCTCTTATCAATTGCCCTGGTTATACTCAGCTTCCACCTCCAAGGTTGCCCGTCGACTAGCTGCCCCCCCCAGAACTTCCGATATTTTCTTACTTACACATAAAATCTGGGCGTGAGGTTGTGGCTGACCTGTACAGGATCTAACAACTATTCGGGCACGTGGGCGTAGGTCATTAACTAGCTACATGTAACAATTAAACTACGTTCGTTTAATTTAATGTCGAACCAAGTGATGTTCGCCATTTATTTTCTGTAATTCCTGTGCTAGTCGTTATTCCAGTTGAAATATATATATAAATACAAACTGGGGTCGTTGCTCTCCCATGACTCACATAATACACTTAACGACAAACAAAATAAACACATAAACACATGAACGATATAATACCCTTAAATTACATGACACAAAATCCAAAATATTTCCATTCATACTGACAATTATAAATAAACTCATTCACACCCGAATGCGCATTCTGCCTGTATATCTATTGAATCTATTTTACGTTAAGACAGAACTTGATCTTGTACAGAAGCTAATTTTAATCTTTCTTCTCCTTCAAAACGTGAATTTCATAACAAAAAAAAACAACAAAGTTACATAACTTCCCTTTTGCAGAAAACGCTGTAATCCGCAGCAAACCATTGCTGCGCGCCGTCCTCGATGTATATTACGCAGCATCCTCCAAATCCATTCTCCCGCAGCATTTCTCCATCCCCACACATTACCAAAATTTTCTTGAGCTCGCTAATATCTTCTTAGCATGTCCTTTCATTCCCCTATCATCCTATTCCCATTACGCAACTAACAACGCGATTATCTGTCTATCGCGTGCTACATTTCCTCCAAAATGTCCTATTGTTGAATATACTGCGACACATAAAATATTTCCGCGTTACGCATTGTTATTTCGAACATCATTGCCTAAACTCACTATATCCATTCATGTTCACCGTGTTTCTCGCACAATTGCATACTACATTTTTTATCTTTTTCCGGAGCATTCTTCCCCACGTCTGACTTCGAGCTTGCTACGCATCATCTTTTTTTCATTGTTGCCTTGTGTCTTCAACTTTTTTTTCTGGAACATTTACCGATCGCTTACGTGTCTTTACCAAAAATATCATACCATTTTACTTAATTCTGTCCTTTCCAGGCTATTTCTCTTTATTACTACTTTTAATTATCAATTTATATCTTATTACTATTTCTTATACGATCTCCTCATGTTTATTAACGCCAAAATTGCTTTATTTCCGTCGCTCGCGACGCATCATTGTTCTCTCGTAAAATTTCCAAATATACAATTTCAATTGGCATCTCTACTGCAGCTCCTCGATATTTTTCAGAGTTGCGAGTAATGTCATAATTTTCCGCGTGACTTTCTTTGTTAATCCCGAAAGTTTCATTTCAATCGCTTTACGCGTTCTCTTAATTTTTAGGAAAAACCGCTTCTTTACATTACCTTTCTTATGATAACAATGGCTGTAAAAATCTCTAGTTATATTGTCTAAAGTGTACTTTCAAAATCACTCATATCTTTTAAACCCCCGATGCGATTCGCTTCGAATAACTTTTGAAATGTTCCTCTAAATGAATGCTATTGATTTATACTGTCCAAATCGGGATTTTGTCGCGTCTTCTTTAATTTATAAAAAAAATTATTAGTGCGCGACACCGCTTTCTTCTGTTTTTCCATCTCCTACTCATGCCATTCCTTGTTATGTTTGTTCTTTGCATCTAAATTGTTCGTGGGGATCTTAGATTGTTACATCATGAAGTTACATAAATAGGCAATAATTTTATCAAACAGGCAATTTTGATAGCTAATACATATTGTGAATATGAATCTTGGTAACATAGTAAAAGAAGACGCAATAACCTCGTACCTTCATTAAAATTAATTATTCTATTAACACAAATCTGGAATGTAACATCTTTGCAAAGACCTATGATCTGGTTCTTATCCAATAGTTATAGTACGATTTTTACATAGCTGCCTCTCAAGACTTGTCTTCACAGTGGCATTATGCCACTGCATTTCGCGTCTTTCTCGGTCGTGGCACAAGCTCTCCGATCGCTCGACTTTGCTCGGCTGTCTTCGCATACGTTCCTGGCTCTACATTTTGCTCTCCCGAGACACAAGTGCAAGGAAGTTGACAGGTAGAGTTCGCTATGGTCGGACGCCGGTACGAGTTGCTCCCCGTCGAACGGAAGCTTTCTTTCAGTGAAGGCAGGCAATTTGAGAGAATGCACAAGATACGTGACGTTATGTAGGGGAGACTGGGGTGGCACCAAGGAGGTTATAATATTGGAGGTGACATGGCCGACTTTTCCCATTGCGGAAAATGGAGCCAACCCCTTGCAAGCTTGGTTAGGCTACCCGCTAAACAGCGTGATCAAAAAGCCTGAAATCTACCTTTCCATTATATTTTATTTATTCATATTTTGATATTTCCGTAAGGAAGATGTTTTATGTGCCCCACGGCACGGCAGGGAAAATCAAAGCATTTTCTGTTACGAAATTGTGCTAAATAAAGAACATCTGTGACTTTTAGTTCTCAACCACAGACACTAGGACATATCCATATGTCGTTTGATGCAACATTTTAAATTTTCAAATGAATACATTACATCTACGTGATGAATTTCCTTAAGTAATCGGTGCTATCCCATTTTCCCCTAATGATCCTAAGCCACATGGTCGACCATATATTCCGAAAAGCAAACTACACGACTCCAGATGAAAGAAGGTAATTAGATTTCTCATTAATATGGATTAATTAAGTGAGAGGGATTTATTACGAAACGGAGTATGAGTAACATTTAGCCTACGTTGCGAGGGGGGTTGGTGGATGTGGGTAGGCATCGGTAGGAGAGAATAGGAACTCATGTACATGTTTGTTCTCTATTCCTTCCAGTTTATAGTGTTCTTATTTAGTGTATGAGTACTTATGAAAACGTAAAGCGACGTCTCGCCATCATCATCATTCAACGGATGATGCGGACGAAATTAGTACAAATTGGAATTTCGAGATGAGGCGTGAGGAAGGCAGGGAACCTCAGTGGACAGAAAACATCAGATTTATCCTCCCACTGGTGTAAAAGTAAGGTCGTTACCATTCGAAATTTCAGCTATTAAGGACTCTCTACAGTTAAACGATTGTATTAAGATGTTCCATTTGATAGGTCATAATTGAAAGATTGAAAAAAAAGAAAGCACAGAATCAATTAAACATCCTTATAGGTACTTGCAAAAGATAAACATACTGCACCATAACCATAACCATGTTCAATCCCTTTCAAATAAAACTGAGTTTTTCGAGACAGCTCTACAGAACGATTTAAATCAAATGGATGTTATTTGCTTTACAGAACATTGGTTATCTCCTAATGAATTTAGCATTTCCCAAATTCCAAACCATTCCCTTGACAGAATTAAACGTGTATTCCGTTGAAAATATTTTTGAAATTTCTGTTGTACATCTTCCTTCGCTAAAAATGATATTACTTTGCTTCTACAGGCGTCCAACAAAGAGAGCTGCAGATTATATTCTGTTTTTAGAAAAACGAAATAACACTAAACAAAGTCAGCAATCGCTCTTTTAAATCCATTGTTGTAGGCGGAGATTTTAACATTGATTTTCTGGTCGAATCTTGTGAGAAAGAGCAATATCTCAATTTAATTAATTACTTCAGTTTAGATATTACAATAAATGCACCTACACGGATCACACTAAATTCAAAGAAAGCAATCGATCAAATTATAATTAACAAAACTACTACTCGATATGAAATTGAAATAAAATATTTAGGATACAGTGACCAAGATGCACAAATTTTTACCATTATAAGGAATGCGAACACTAACACAATAAATAATACACTTGCGTTGATTGTTCACTAAAAGTAAAATAAAATTATTCATTGATTACTTGCTGCAGGAGTCATGGGACGCGGTTTATAATACTGTTGATAAAAACGATGAATATAATAATTTTTTCAACGCTTTCATTTCATTTTGACACTTGCTTTCCTCTTCAAAAAAAGAAAATTAAATATTTCACGGAAAAGCAATTCTTGGATAAGACAAGAGATTAGAACATCATGTAAAAACCAAAGAATTAATTCTTTCATTTCTAAACATCATAACGTTTCTCAAGATTTCCTAATCTACTTTAAAAAATGCAAATCATTGTTAAGAAAAGTCATAAGACAGGCTAAAATCATGAAACACGATCAGGGTATTTTGAACTCAAATAACAAAACAAAAGCAATGTGGAATATAATAAAAATACGATCACATCAATTAGAAACCTTGTAGAGAATGTTTTAAAATATAGCGATATAAGTGTGAACGATCCGGCAACAGTAGCTAGCCTTTTTAACCAATACTTTTCGAGAATTGCTGCCGATCTCACTAAGGGTCTTCAGCCACAAAATTCAACAAATTCAATTCAATTAGAAGATTCCCCAAAACTTTTAGATACGATGTTCGTTTTCGAAACTTCTTCGTATGAAATTCTCAAAATAATTGGTAAACTAAAAAATAAAATATTCGGCCGGTTTATTATTGTTTATTGTTGTTATTGCGTATTAAAGACTTGTGCGCCTGCCATTATACATCCGTCAACGCACATATTTAATGCATCCTTATGTACCGGAAATTTTTTCAGATATTTTGAAAACAGCTAAGATTAAGCCGCTCTTCAAAAAAGACAACAAAAATGGGTTGATCCGTAGTTTAGGGTGGCACGGTTCCTTTGGTTCCTTTTATGATTCATTATTTCTCGCGATTCCTATGTTTATAGTTGCGCGGTTCATTTGAATCACTGGTTGAGTGATCGAGAATAATTTTGTTGGCTTTGATTAATTTTCTTACGCTTTTAGTTGTTACTATGACGACTGAATTATTTATATTCAATGTTAAAAGATAATTTGTTTTGATTAATGAAAAGTCCAGAGATTGATAGTTTGTTGGCGTGGAATTGTGTGTATTTTTCGCATTTCAAGTCTTCTTTAAATAGGTTTGTGTGTCTACTGAGATGGAAGGTATGAATGCTGGATTTATTTACGATTTGCGCCGAGAGGGAACTTTGAATGTGATCCAGTGGTGTCAGAAAGTGGGTTTGCTTGCGTCTCGACGTGTTTGTGATGTGTGCAAGAAAGATTTGAAATTTAGTGAGAGAAAGGATAGGATAGATGGTTATGAGTGGATTTGTAGAGTGAGAGGCGAGAATGCTCATTGCGTGAAAATGTCTGTGCGAAAAGATTCTTGGTTTGAGAGGAGTCACATGGAGATATGGAAGGTGCTTCTCATTACCTACATGTGGGTGATGGAAGCAAAGGTTGAACATGTATGTTTGGATGCTGGTGTAAGTGAGAAAGCTATTACGGATTGGATGAGTTTTTGTCGAGAGTTGTGTTTTGAAGTGATTAAAGATGAAAGTCAACCACTGGGTGGAGAGGGTGTTGAGGTTGAAATCGATGAGAGTAAGTTTGGTAAAAGGAAGTATAATAGGGGCAAAAGAGTGGAAGGGAAATGGGTGTTTGGTGGTGTTGAAAGGAGTTCCTCTCGGTCCTTTTTCAAGGTCGTTGAATGTCGTTGCAGGGATGTACTCTTGGACATCATTAAGAATTACATCAAGCCGAAATCTATTGTGATCTCGGATTGCTGGAAGGCTTATGATTGTCTCAAAGATGAAGGTTTTACCCATCTAAGAGTTAATCACTCTATTACATTCAAAGATCCTGAAACTGGAGCACATACAAATGCTATTGAGGGGACTTGGAGTGCGATAAAGCGTGCAATTCCACGCCACAAAGTGGAAGACAATTTCAGTTTTTATTTAGCGGAATATATTTGGCGGAGAAACCACAAAATTAAGAAATTCGAAAACTTTTGTGAAAACATAAAAAAAAATTATAAAATAAGTTCAGAGGTGAGTTATTTGTTAATTTTTATTAAACATTTTTAACCTTTATTTCGTAAAAACTATTATTTTTTCCAGAAATAAAAATAATTAAATTATTATAAAATTTGAAGACCAAATTTATTGCCAAATTGTGAAGTGTGAAGCTCGAGATGTGAAGAAACGTGAGTTCACTTTTTATGATATTATGTTATTAGTTGATATTTTAGTCTTAAAATGGGGGGTTTGGGGGGCGATAGCCCCCCAATAATAAAACTTTAAGTAGCATGAATTACTGAAATAGTGTTCTCTTTAAAATAAATTCTCTTAAAAGTGAGAGAGGTATATAATACAGCGTGAGCGCCGAAGCGACAGCGGAGGCGCGAACGTAGCACGTTGGATCCGTCGCACGTTGGACGCGCGCAACGTAGCACGTTGGATCCGTCGGGTAGCGACGTGCGATAGCACGTCGCGGACCACTTGGTGAAAAAAATGCGTTGGTTAAAGAATTGTGTAGGTTATAAAATTAAATTTGTAGCGTGAAAAATACGAATAATCAGTTCACTTAATGAGAGTACGTTGCTACGTGGATTTACACGTACAGGGGGCTTTAGAGCAGTGGGGTAGTTATTCTCCCAATCAACCTTTAATTTAAATAATTATATTTATTGCTGTAACATCATGAACTTAACTACACGCGACTACTACGTATAAACAAGGATTCAGTTCATGGAGTCGATTCTCTTCTAATGAACCGAATCAGTGAATCAAAGGAACCGTGCCACCCTATACTTCGGATTTACCCAAAAATGAAATTCAAAATTATCGGCCAATTTCTCTTCTGTCAGTTTTTTTCAAAAATATTAGAGAGATTTCTTTTACGTACAAATGGAAACCTTTCTTAGTAAACATGACACATTTTCAGATTGCCAACATGGATTACGAAAATAAAAATCTACGGAAACAGCCATATTTTCTTTTCTTAAAGATGTCGCCTCATCATTGGATCAAAACAAAGAACCTGTTGGATTATTTTTCGATCTTTCAAAAGCTTTTGACGTCATTGATCATAACATTTTACTTTCAAAATTATCTTCATATGGAATTCGTGGTATTGCTCTAGGCTGGTTATGTTCGTACCTTAAACGATCTCCGAGAGTAAAAGTACGGAATGATAGAACATTAAGAACACACCTCTCCGACTCTTTGCCAAATGCACGTTTGACCCTATTCTGTTCCTACCATGGTGGAAATAACATTTATTATTCCACCACATTTGTTATTTCCACCATGGTTTCTACTATATGTAAACGATATGCCCTCGACGATTCAAAACGGAAGAACAGTTCTCTTTGCGGATGATACGACCATTCTTAGCAATAAAGAAACCGTAAATAGTACTATATCAGATTTTCAAAATGGTTCCGTAATAACAAATTAATAGTAAACGAAAAGAAAACAGTTTCAATGCAATTTTCCATCCCAAATAAACAATTCTGTACTCCATTGAAAAATAACGGTGTGCAATGGACTGATGTTAACGTAACATTATTAGGTCTCTCAATTCAATCAAACCTCAAATGGAACGTCCATTTAAATGAATTGTACACAAAATTAAGTTCATTGTGCTACGCGTTCAGAATTCTTTCAAATTCAGTCAGCCTTAATACTGTTCGTTGTGTAAATTTTGCGAATGTTCATTCCTGCCTGAAATACGGCAAAATATTCTGGGGAAATACATCTCATAGCTTCCAGACTTTCAGATTCCAAAAAATAATTGTACGAATAATAAGCAAATACCACCCACATGATTCTTATAAGCCTTTCTTTATTAATCTAAAAATTTTACCATTACCTTGTCAGTTGATTTACTAGTATAGTCTCTATACTATAGAGACTGGTTGACGCCATCTTACGAGGCGGACGTATCTGGTTGTGCTCTTCATTTTTGTGATTATTTACTACTTTTAGCGATTTGACTGTGCCTAGTGTGTTTTAAGTGCTTTTATTACTTGTTGCAGGTTAGCTGAAAATATTATTCCAACCATTTTTTTTGCTATAACCAAGACAAACATTACGAATTTTAAACGGACATTCAAACCTCAACGAACTTTCAGATTTACGAGGTGCTGATAAGTTAAAACATATTCACAGCTCAGTTTATTTTCCAATATTAAATCACTGTGCGAATTAATTTTCTGAAAGATTTATTGTATTTTCTGTGACAAGTGACGATTCCGTTGTTTTGAACATTACAAGGACGGTGTATAAAATAGTTCGAATTTGTTTCAAATCTTATTCTATTCATCGAAGACAAACTTTCAAATATTATCTTTTATCTAATTACGGTAAAGTATTATCTACTGATTGTATTAAACAGTTGCAGCTTAAGTGGACGAAATTCTACGTAGCCACATTGCCAAATTTCGTAAGTAGATTTTGTGAGTAGATTGTGTTCAATAGATTTTGTGAGTAGCATACCCTCTCGTTTTTATATTGAATCTTACTTTTTAATTTATTGAATACACATCAATTTTACACTTTTAACATATAAAGCTAGGTTATTGTTGCTCTTATCTGGGTTTTCTTGTATTTATTCCCATTTTTATCACGTACATTAAAACGCATTCGTGACATGGCTACTGCTCGATGTACTCTTTTTACTCTCTACACTCTCAAAGCCGACCTTCTAAAAGCCGTCACACACGTAAACAATAATTTAGATCAATATATCCGAAGGTTGGAAGAGGTCGTTCTCTACACAGACGGTTGGGTACAAGTCGCAAACACAGCGAATAATACCAACCGTACACCCGTGACTGTACAAAAGACACAGGCACCGCATCCAGTCACAACTCAAAACAAATTTAGTGTTTTAGATTATGAAACAGATTTTCCTCGCCTTCCTGATCCTCACCACCCTTCTCTACCATCAACAAATTCATGCACAAACCAACGCAAACAGGCTAGGAAGCGCGTCAAAACCAAAACACGTAAAGCTGCGCATCCTAGCTCACTTGAAAACAAAGACATTCCTACTGAGCCTAAAAAACAGGTACTTATTTTAGCTGACAGTCATGGCCGCCATCTGTCCTCCATTCTCAGTAGGAAGTTACCCTCCAATTTCTCTGTCTCATCTATTTTAAACCTAACAGGTTTGCAGATGTGACTGCAGAGTTGGGCACCCACACGAAGACACTGACCAATCAGGACACAGTCATTATCATAGGAGGGCAGAATGACATTAACTTGGGCGGTAACTTTACACCTGAACAACATGTTAACAAATTACAATGTGCCGCCCAAAATACAAACATTGTAGTCTCGACTCTGCCCTTCTGGTACAACAGACCAACACTATGCAGCGAGATTAAGCACGCAAACTAACAATTAAAACTGCAGCTGAGAGAAACAAATGTCACACTTTTAGAAATTAATTTCCTCTCAGCAAAACACTTCACCCGGCATGGTCTTCACATGAACCTTGCTGGAAAACATGCAGTCGGTAACAAGTTTGCACAATACATCATCAACTCCAGTCCTACGCAGTCTCCTGCCAAAAATCCATCCCTTTCACCTTCCTTACGTTCTTCACCCCCACCCTTATTTCGAACCCTGTTGCCTCTTCCTCTGAACCTACTCCCGTTTCTCCCATTCCCACTACCAATTCATCTACACCCGATGCCCCATTTTCCTCACAACCTGTCACTGCCGGGACACACTACAACCTTCGACCACGCACTCGAGGTAAAAATGGAGTAAATATATAGCAACTACAGTCAAATGCAGCAGAAAAACATTCGTGTAGGTACTTGCAAAAACTAAACATTCTTCACCATAATGTTCAATCCCTTTCAAATAAAACTGAGTTTATCGAGACAGCTCTACAGAACGATCTAAATCAAATGGATGTTCTTTGCTTTACAGAACATTGGTTATCTCCTAATGAACTTAGCATTTTCCAAATTCCAAACTTTTACCTCCCAGGCTTTTATTGCAGAGAGAGAGAATCGCATAAAGGTCCTACGTATGGGGGTTCCTGTATTTACGTTAGAAATAATATTGATTATATCCCCTTGGCGGAATTAAAATGTGTATTCCATTGAAAATATTTTCGAAATTTCTGTTGTACATCTTACTTCACTAAAAGTGATAATACTTTGCATCTACAGACCTCCAACAAAGAGAACTGCAGATTATATTTTGTTCTTAGAAAACCTGGAGATAATACTTAACAAAGTCAGCAATCGCTCTTTTGAATCCATTGTTGTATGCGGAGATTTTAACATTGATTTTCTGGTCGAATCTTGCGAGAAAGAAAAGTTTCTCAATTTAATTAATTCCTTCAATTTAGACATTACAATTAATGTACATACATGGATAACACAAAATTCGACGAAGGCAATTGATAAAACTATAATTAACAAAACTACTACTCGATATGAAGTTGAAACAAAAGATTTAGGATATAGTGACCACGATGCACAAATTCTTACCATTATAAGAAATGCATTCACTGACACATAGGGTTGCCACCTTTCAAGAAGACATGACCCGGAGATTACTAATTACCGGGGGGGGGAGTTAACGCAAAGTAAATACATAATTTTACAATCAACATTTATTATAATATATTATACGCATTATTACGATTGTTTCCTAACAATAATACATTTATAATGTTAATAACGCACTAATTACTATAACAGTAAGTAAATCCTATTTCGACTCGAGACGGTGAACTGATGGCATACTGATTTTGCCGCGCAGTCCTGGTTTTATTTATGTAGTGTCATTAATACGAAAACATATGACAAAATTAAATGATTAAACACAGATTATATTTTTTAAAAGTGCAAAAAAGATATTTTATTTTATTTTTTATAATACCCGGAGATTTTCAAAAGTAACCCGGAGCCAAGAGATCACTCCTGAAACCCGGAGTCTCAGGGTCAAACCCGGACAGGTGGCAACCCTACTGACACAATAAATAATACACGTATGACTAGATTGTTTACAAAAAGTAAAATAAAATTATTCATTGATTACTTGATGCAGGAGTCATGGGAAGCGGTTTATAATACTGTTGATACAAACGACAAATATAATTGTTTGTTTTTTTTCAACTCTTTCATTTCATTTTAACACTTGCTTTCCTCTTCAAAAAAGAAAATTAAATATTTCAGGGAAAAGCAATTCTTGGATAACCCAAGGGATTAGGACGTCTTGTAAAAACAAGCGAATTCTTTCTTTCATTTCTAAACGTCATAACGTATCTCAAGATTTAATTATCTACTTTAAAAAATACAAAACATTGTTATGAAAAGTCATAAGGCAGGCTAAAATCATGAAACACGATCAGGATATTTTGAACTCAAATAACAAAACAAAAGCAATGTGGAATATAATAAAAAATACTACCAAATCAACTAGAAACCCCGTAGAGAATGTTGTTTTAAAATATAACGATATAAATGTGAACGATCCGGCAACAGTGGCTAGTCTCTTTAACCAATATTTTTCGAGAATTGCTGCCGATTTCACTAAGCGTCTTCAGTCACAAAATTCAAAAAACAGACAGTTCACCCAAAATTTTAGACACGATGTTCGTTTCCGAAACTTCTTCCTATGAAATTCTCAAAATAATCGGTAAACTAAAAAATAAATATTCGTCCGGTTTAGATGAATTCCCGGATTCTTTGTTAAAGACCTGTGCGTATGCCATTATACACCCGTTAACTCACGTATTTAATTCATCGTTATGCACCGGAACGTTTCCAGATATTTTCAAAACAGCTAAAATTAAGCCGCTCTTCAAAAAAGGCAACAAAAATGAAATTCAAAAATATTAGAGAGAATTTTTTACGTACGAATGGAAAGCTTTCTCAGTAAACACGACGCGCTTTCAGATTGCCAACATGAATTTAGAAAATCAAAATCAACGGAAACAGCTATATTTTCTTTTCTTAAAGATGTCGCCTCATCATTGGATCAAAACGAGGCACCTATTGGATTATTTTTAGATCTCTCAAAAGCTTTTGACGTCATTCATCATGACATTTTACTTTCAAAATTACCTTCATATGGAATCCGTGGTATTGCTCTAGATTGGTTATGTTCGTACCTTAAACAACGATCTCAGAGAGTTGAAATACCTTACTGGAATAATGGAACATTACGTACGCACCTTTCTGACTCTTTCCCATTGCACGTGGAGTTCCTCAAGGATCGATTTTAGGCCCTATTCTGTTCCTACTTTAGGTAAATGATTTGCCCTCTACGATTCGAAACGGAAGAACGGTTCTCTTTGCGGATGATGCGAACATCCTTTGCAATAAAGGAACCGTAAATAATACAATATCAAATGTTTCAAATTGGTTCCGAAATAGCAAATTAATAGTAAACGAAAAGAAAACGGTTTTAATGCAGTTTTCCATTTCAAATAAACAATTTTGTGCTCCATTGAAAATGAACGGTGTACCATTGACTGATGTTAAGGCAACAACATTTTTAGGTCTTTCAATTCAGTCAAACCTTAAATGGAACGTCCATTTAAATGAATTGAACGCAAAATTAAGTTCATTATGCTACGCGTTCAGAATTCTTTCAAATTCAGTCAGCCTTCATACTGCTCGTTGTGTATATTTCGCGAATGTTCATTCCCGCCTGAGATATGGCATAATATTCTGGGGAAATACATCTTATAGTTCCCAGACTTTCAGATTACAAAAACGAATTGTACGAATAATAACCAAATCCCACCCACGTGATTCATGTAAGCCTCTCTTCATTAATCTAGGAAGTTTACCATTACCTTGTCTGTTTATTTACGAATCAGTGGTTTTTGTAAAAAATGACTTGCTTAAGGGCGGGAATATATTTTCAGAAAATGCCGATGTATATAACTATAACACTCGACGTAGAAATCATATTCATCAGGTGATAGTATCAACAGCTAATTACAAAAAATTCACATACAATACATGTACATTATTTTACAACACTTTGCCAGATGACATTAAACGATTAAATTCGATAGAAAAGTTTAAATCCCAAGTGAAATCGTTTCTGCTGCCTAACTGTTTCTATACAATTAGAGACTATACTGAGCATCACAAGAAAAGTAACATTAATTTTAACAATGATACATAATGCATTATTTACCATTTGGACTGTATAAATGTGTATAAACAACCTGTAACAACTATTGTACTACAGCCTCCGGGACAATGACCCCCATCTCGATCAGGTTTTTCGTCCAGTTTCCCTGATCCATTGAGCAAATGCTGAGATGGCCCCTTGTTTTGCTTCTGGACATAAATGTAACTTCATTTTCTGTGCACGTCTTCTAGAATTCAGTGGGAAATACAATTATTCAAATTATCGTTTCCATGTTGTCGCGGCAGGAAGTATTATTCCGAAGGACAACATGGATAAGAGCCAAACTTTATTGCTTATTTATCCTTGAAAATAGATTTTATTACATGGGAGGTTTTTTTTCCTGTTTTCAAAATTTAAGTAGTGTATAACTTAGTGTAGGGATCACAGAATTTTGAAAATGTGCACACAATTCACTTTTCCCCATAGCACGTCATACGCAGTTTGAACTGCTTTTTGACGTAAAATAAATAAATAAAAAAATAAATAAAAGTCAGTGGATCTTGTCAAAATAACTTGCTTAAGGGTGGGAATATATTTTCAGAAAACGCCCGTGTCTATAACTATAACCTCGATGTAGAAATCATATTCATTAGGTGACATTATCAACAGCTCATTACAAAAAATTCACTTACAATACATGTACGTTATTTTAAAACACTTTGCCAGATGACATTAAACGATTAAATTGGATGTAAAAGTTTAAATCTCAAGTGAAATCTTTTCTGCTGCACAACTGTTTCTATACAATTAGAGACTACACTAAGAATCAAAAGCAAAGTAACATTTATTTCAACAGTGATATTTAATGTTTTATTTACCATTTGGACTGTATAATGCTAAGCAACCTGTAACAAGTATTGTATCGCAGCCTCTGGGTCAATCACCCCATCTCGTTCATGTTTTTTGTCCATTTCCTCTGATCCATTGAACAAATGCTGAGATGGCCCCGTGTTTTACTTCTGGTCATAAATGTAACTTCATTATCTCTGCACGTCTTCCAGAATTCAGTGGGAAATATAGTTATCCAAATTATCGTTCTCCATGTCGGTGCAGGAAGGATTGTTCCTTGACGAAGGACTTAATGAGGGATAAGAGCCCAAATGTATTGATTTACTCTTGAAAATAGATTTTATTACATCGGAGCCAATATTTTGTTAACAATCCTTACAAAGAACCCTCATTTTCTTTCTGTAGTCAAAATTCAAGAAGTATATGGCTTAGGGTAGGGTTCACAGAATTTTGAAAACGTGCACAGAATGCACTTCTGCCCATGTCACGTCACACACAGTTTTTAACTGTTTTTGACGTAAAATAAATAAAAATAAAATAAATAATGAATAATACAAAATAGATCTCAGAATATAATTTGTATATAGGCTACATTCTAAAAATAACTTAATATTTTTATTTAATTTTACATCCGGATGGTTGGCTTTTGAAAAAAGTTTTTTAAATTGTCAAAAATAATAGCAGTAAAACCAAAATTTATTATTATTATTATTATTATTATTATTATTATTATTGTTTTTACTTTCTCATCTTCTTGGTACATTTGAATGAATTGCACAGATATACAAAATGAGAGCACAATACATCTATTTTTTAAAAAGAATTTATAATACATTGTTTCCCATGAATTTCCGTACTATCCTTGTTGTTGAAATGACAACTGCCTTCTCCATGGTTTTCTCCATGGTCTTCATTCAAACCCAGTTGCTTAAGGCCCCCAATCAGACTCCTAGGGATGACTCCGGTGCTTGAAACAATTATCGGGATAATGTTGACTCTTTCCATATTCCACTGCTTCTCAACGGGTTCAACAAGATTTGCATATTTACTGATTTTTTCAGCGTATTTGCTTTGAATGTTGCCAGTATTTGGGACAGAAACATCAATAAGCATGGCATGTTTCTCACACTTGTTAATCACAACCAAATCCGGTCTGTTGTGAATCACTGTCTGGTCCGATAAGATAGTTCTATCCCAATACAAGCGCCACACTTCGTTCTCCAGAACACTCGTAGGTTGGTACTTAAAGTATGGTACCTTATCTTCTGTCAGAAGACGACATTTTTGAGCCAACGCTTGATGTAATATTTTGGCCATCGAATCATGTCGCTGTTTATATTCGGTGTCTACCAAATGCGTACAACCTGAGGTAACATGTTGAAATGATTCCACTGTTGGACAACCATAACGACATAACTCATTCTGCACATTGCTATCTCTACCAATTCGCTTCAAATAGTTACGCGTTGGAATAACTTGATCCTGAATAGCCAACATAAACCCTTCAGTTTCTGGAAAGATCTGTCCTGATATAATCCAGTAGCGGGATGCTTTCAAATCGACATGTTCTTGGCTCATCTCATGTGGATGTCTTCCATGAAGAGCTTTGGCCATCCATAAATCTCTCTTTTGGCCGTCATTGCATGAGAAGTCCGCAACATCCTGTCTCGACAGCTCTATCGGAGTATAGACATCTGCTTCACAAATTGCTTTATGCAGTTTTGATGTATTTGTCGCAGAGTGGAAATACATTCTCATGCTCTTCACTTGCCGACAAAGTTGGTTTCCAATGTCTGTGAGTCCTCTTCCACCCATATTTCTCGGAAGTGTTATACGTTCGACTGCAGATTTTGGATGGTGCATGCGTGCTTTCGTCATTAAAACTCTCATTTTCCGTTGTAAGTTCTCAATGTCAGTTTTGCTCCACTTAATAATGCCAAATGAGTAGTTTAAGACTGGGACAGCATAGGTGTTAATAGCTTTTATGATATTTCTTCCATTCAACTTTGTTTTCAGGAGCTTTCGGGTTCTTCGGAAGAATTCCTCTGCAAGTTCATCTTTTCATTTTACATTGGTCAATGTGCCTTGCCTGTCTCACTCCCAGATATCTGTACGTTTCCTCAGCAGACATCGCTTGTATCAATTGTTTATTTTCAAGTTCAAAGGCTCCCTCTTGGAGCTTTCCTTTTACAATATTCAATGTTCGACATTTTTCCAGGCCAAACTCCATTTTAATACTTTTTGAAAATGATTCCACAATACTCAATAGTTGTTCAAGTTGAGATTTTGTCGAAGCGATATCTTCAAATCATCCATATATAAAAGGTGATTTATGCGATACATCATTCTTGCTCCCAATTTAATTCCAAATCCACATTTTGTGGAATTCAAGAGATTAGATAGCGGATTCATACAGATGACAAACCAGAGGGGACTTAGTGAATCTCCCTGAAAAATACCTCTTCGCACATTGATTGTATCAGTTTGGATGTTGTCAACAGGAGTACTTAAGATAATTTTTGTTCGCCATTTCGACATAACACGTTCCAAGAAGGAGACAACTTTTGTATCAACCTCATAGATCTTAAGTATTTCTATCAGCCAGGTATGTGGTACAGAATCAAAGGCTTTTTTGTAATCAATATACGCCATGAACAAGTTGCGATGTTTTGCATATGCTTGACCACACACTACTGAATCTATGATTAATTGTTCTTTGCAACCCATGGAGCCTTTGTTACAGCCTTTCTGTTGAACTGCAATAATATCGTTGTCTCTACAGTGTGTGTATATCCGTTGTGAAAGGCACGATGTAATGATTTTATACATCGTTGACAAGCAAGAAATAGGGCGGTATTTTGTTGGATCTTCTTGTTTTTGTGGGTCTTTGGATATCAGATATGTAATTCCCTGGGTAAGAAATTCTGGCATCTTATCTGGTTGTTGTATGACATCATTGATCAATTCAGCCAGCCTTTGATGAGTGCACCATAATCTTTTATACCAAAAATTATGAATTTTATCTGGTCCTGGAGCTTTCCAATTCAATAGGTTCTTGATTACTTCACTGACTTCTTCAGTTGTAAATTCTTGGTAATGCATCTTGGTAAGATGTTCACAGCGTTTCTTCTCTTCTCCAATCCAGCTCGCTCTCACATCACATTCCACTGGATCAGAAAGTTGCTTACTCGAAAAATCATTCACCTGCTCTCGTGTTGGATATAATCCTTTGTAATTGCCTTCTTCCTCTCTTCCCAGGTTTCTGTAAAAATTCTTTTCCGATTTTTCAAACAAAATGTTATTTTTCCTCCTACTTCTGCTGGTTCTATATCTGGACAATCGATTTGTTAATACAGATAGTCTCTGTTTCAGCGTGTCAATGCACTGTTGTACTGTCGTATTAGGTTCATCTCTTCGAGTATGCGTTTTACTTCTATTCGTAATACGATCTGCCAGCTTCACAAGTTTTGGTGATCGAATACCATTGGCATAACTCATCATACGGGCAATATCACCTCTCAGTATTTCGATGTTCCTGACGAGACGCCTCTCCCAAGGTGGCATCATCCGGCCTCTCTGCTTTTTTCCTGACAGATTTTCACAGTCTATTCCCAGGGATTTTATTACTACAACTGCAGCACAATATATAACAAGGTGGAGATATTGCAAGTTGTGCGCCATTTCAATTTCCTGGTAGAACCTTGCAATTCATGATATCTATAATACGTGCCATTCGTCTCGATGTATTGATCTTAGGTAACACTGGTCTCATAGCTGGGTTGGTCCCTTCAAATTAGAACATAGCTTCTCTCATTCCCATCATCAGCGATTCCACTAGTCTTTCGCCTTCAGCTGTAGTTATATTATCTGTTGTATGGATATTTTTCTGGGACTCCGGGTGAATTTCTGATTCACTAGGTTGTAAGTTATCAACCTCATCCAGTTCTAGCTCACGACCAACTTCCATTTTAATGGTCTGGAGCCGTGTCTCAGGAATCAGTTTATTACGTAAAATCACTCGATACTGATCAGACACTCTTTGTTCAGTAACGGAATATTCAGGGAAACTCTGTTGAAATTCTCTAAATAATTTCTGCCTGTATCCAGTCACATCTGTGTCAATTTTTGTGATCTGGTAATAGATACGCATTATTTCTTCATTAACAGCCGTTGGCCATTTTCTGCGCTGTATTGGCAGCCTTGCTTGGGTGGGCGCTGGTTGTAACACTTGCGCAACACCTTCAGCATGGGAGGCATTAGATATGGGTTCGCTCCTTTCAGGCTGTGGCATTTCGGGTATCCCGACCAGGGTCCGCCTGCTCAACTCCTGGTCACCATCGGCTCGCATAGTCACCCCCAGCGATGGCTCCAGGGGCACCCCGACGCTCCTCGGGTAGCGGCATTTTTTCCGAGGCTTTCTTTCTAGCACGTGTCTCCATACTTAATGGGCGCATTTTATTCCTACTGCCAGGACAACTGTAGCCACTCAGGCTTTGAGAACCGCTGTTGACCATTTAATTGGTTCCTCCACCGACTCTCTAGGTACAAGTCCAGTTGGCTGCCTTGCACCATCCTGATAGGCCTTATCCCAGAATTACCTTCTAGTAGCCCTACCAGGACCTCCTCCTCTCATTAGTTGGTCGACTGTCTCGCCGAAGGGGCTGGATACCACAACCTTGAGACAAGTACGACTGAACAGGGCTCCCCGCGTGAAGGGTGAGAGTGGAGTTGGGTGTGAGAGGTTATAGCTTTCATTGATATTCACATCACACCCCTTGAGCCCCCTTGTATTATTATTATTATTATTATTATTATTATTATTATTATTATTATTATTATTATTATTATTAATATTAATTATTATTATTATTATTCTGATTACACAACGTGTTGGAGGAAGTAATTTACTATAAATATGAACAAGATTTATCCACTTTTTCGTTACCAGGGGCCGGCAATAATTTTTGGGTTGAAAATTCGCCGTCTTTTCCCGCAGCCTTATAATACTTTCTCTATACTGCGTAAGGAGTGGCGAGAAAGTGAACGGTAAGAAATGAATGCAGGTGTATTGAACCAGTAAAATACATGTTTACGAGTGAATTTGATCCTTAATTATACTACGTAATCGTTATCAGAAATACAAGAAATATGTGCTGTTATAGCTCCACTAGTTTTGTCTTCTCTTTTCTTCCCATTTACCATGATTATTCTGTAATACACTTAATAATAATTTGATTTCGTTCTTTGAAGGTTAACTTTTGTCATTTGTAATTGTCAGCTACTATGTCACAATGGTGTCTTTCTTTCAAACTGACATATTTCACTTAATGATTATTGATTCATTTAAGCTACGAGCTCTCACTTTATTATGAGACCATTAAGAACTATGGATCGAAGAAGGTGTATCACCCTTCTTAAGAGCTTTCAGCCCATCTTCACCACTAGCAAATTTCTGGGATCTGCTCCATGGAATGCTGTAATAAGCTACAATCAATGCAGGTATATTTCTCTGCAACTTCAAACCACAAAATGCAGTCTTACTTACACATGGTGTTTATTTACTCTTATTACAGCACAATTTTTTCAATCAATGTTCTGGAAAATTATATATAAAGCTCAGTACATGAGTACTCCTCATCTAATATCTCATTTTATACATGGAAGTTTATATTCATTGACAGATCTCATTCTACTGGGTCTAAGTCCAAAAAGAACAATGAAAAACATTGAAAAACTGCTCATAAATATTGCGGATGTAGATGAAACATTACAAATATCAGTACCTACTTACAAGAAGATGAATTTTTACACAAAGTTATTCATCTATGCGAGTTGCATTGTTCTTTTTTCCTATATGATCATCGATTCGGTTATGCAAAATTTATCTGATCGTTTTCTGTACAATGATATTGGAAGAAACACAGCATTTTTAATAATACTTGGAGGTCAAATCCAATTTCTAACATTTACTGCTAATCTTGGTCAACGCTTTTTTATTATAAACGAACACATTGAGAGTGTATTAAGTGGAAAATGTCCTTATCAAAAAGGATTCGTGAAAACTAAGGTAAGCCAAACTGGATGGTTTACAATAAGATTAAATCACAAAGATAGTCAAGAGGATATACCAAGAAACCACAATGAAAAATTTCACAGAATGCTCCAGCTACGCAAGTGTCATCAGCAACTGATTGACTCTTCTGAACTTCTCATGTCTACCTATGGACCATTTTTGTTATTATTGACATCTTTTCATTTTATTACAGGACTCTTGTGTATTTATAGTTTTATTTCTTCACAAGCTGATACTTTTATGCTTAATGCCAGTGTTTCTCTAGGTTGGGGTAGTCTCTGTGGTATATCAATTATCATAGTTGCTGCTTGCTGCCATTGGACTACCGATGAAGCCAATAAAACACCTAAACTGATTAATAAAGCATTGTCACAACATCCCTTACAAGGTAATGCTCAGGATTTACTTCTCTTTTCAACACAACTTCTTCATAGTAGGTTAAGTATGTCTGTTTGTGGCTTTTTTAATATAAATTTTTCAACTCTTTTGACTTTTTTTGGGTCATTTGCCACCTATTTAGTTATTATGGTACAATATGACATGAAATGATGTCTTGAAGGATAATCTTGAGCAAAAAGTTACAATTCTCACTTTCACAGATATACAATTTTTAAGGCGGTTGTGTTTAGAAAATAAAACTATTCATTTACTATGTTCAACAGAAGAAAAATTAAAACTGTATTTTATCTTTTATTTCTAAAATTTGGGTATTCTAGCGATCTGCTAGTTACGTACGCAGTGTGGCATTCTCTTGTTCATAGATTATAATTGAATAAAAATTTGGGAATGACAACCGCGATAATACTATTTTGACGGATCAGATTGCTGTGGACTGGGAACTGCAACAAAACCTGTTCCGTTCGTAATGCAGTGTCCTGTTCTACGACGCTCAATGCTCGAACTGGTATTCCTTCGTAATAGTTCAGCACCAGAAAACGGCCACTGGAAATCAAGTAGGCGGTTTAGAGTGGCCGCCATACTCAACACTTTTTTAATGCGCGCCTTGCTGTACGTAATTTGTTAGCGCTGGTGTGCTGTTCTGTGATGGGAGACAGGGGACATAGCTGAACGCGTCCTGAGTGCGAAAGGGACAATGACAACTGTTGCAGACTACACAATCACAGAGTGGTTCCAATCTTTTAGGGAAGATTGTTTGGGCAGCTTGAATCGCCGCTACCGCAAACAATCTAAAATCGGCGGCGAAAATCATCTGATTGAAATGGATGAATGCAAGATTCGCCGAAGGAAATATCATCGTGGTCTTATGATAGAACGCCTGTGGGTTCTGGCCACGATTGACTGGGAAACGAGAGAAGTTCGCCTGGAAATGTGCCCCAATAATAAAAGGGATTATGCAACATTGTTTCAAGTGGTTATGCAGCATGTGAAACCCGGCTCTGCAATTTTCACAGACGTCTGGAGAGGGTACAGCTAGCTGGATCAAAATATCTTTATTCATGGGGCAGTGAACCGATCACCTCGCTTCGTGAATCCTGTAACTGTGGTTCACATGAATATTGAATCCAGCTGGCGTCCCCTTCGCGGAAGAGGGACCCGAAGGAATGTGCGTCAAGAGGACATGGCTGTGCACCTGGCCGAGTACTTATGGAGACAAAATTGCCAGAGGCGTTGAGATTTGTTCTGGGCTATGGTGCAAGATATAAGAGAGACGTATTTATGAACAGTGTGTCATTTCTGTAATGAATTTGCATTAAGCTATCTTCTAATAACTTTGTTTATTTCGTGCGTGTCTATTCCTATGATCTGTCTTGTTTCTGCTCAGTTGGAACATCTTTGTGCCTCTTCTAACCAACAGATCGCTAGAATTTTCTAAAAGTAATTTTAAGTAATTTTATTTTTTATTTATACAATTTACTACCATAAACCAATTTATTATTGAAGACATGTATTTTGAAAGAAAAGTATTTTGCTAGGAGATGTACATGTATACCCATAGAAGCATATACAGATTTCTTGTTCACTAAATTTTAAAGACACCCATAATTTGAATTGTCAGAATTATAATTTATAATTTCCAGTTATGACTTATCCATTTTTAATAAGAATTATAATAACAATAGCAAAAAAGCATTCATTCTGGCCCACTTTGTACCTACAAAAATTATCTTTATAAGGAAGTACATTGGAACTATTTTCATGTCATGGATTTTGAATATCAAATACGATCATTTTTTAATCAGAGGGTTGGAAACTCCAAGAAGTTTTATTAAAAATGATCATTTAATTGTTCTTTTTTTTAATCAGTCCTTCAAAGTTGGTTCCAGAAAGTATGTCAGAGAGGGGGTGAGGATGGGGGCAATTCCACCTCCGATCCTCCCCCTTCTCAAAAAAAATTGATTCAAGCGATATCTGGGTCTAGTTGTTTTGAATACAATTTTGTAAAATTACAAAGAAATTAGTATTGGTGGAGGGCATGGTCACTTGTGCCTTCCAATCTCTGGATCTGCTTAATATCACTTGCCATAAACTGGGACAACTTTGTGAGTGTTTGAAAATTATGTTATTGTTACTCTACCAAGTTCCTGATGCAACCAAGAGATTCATTGGAAATTTGAAGCTCGTTTTCACAGAAAACTTTTGAGTTTACGAACAACTTCATTGGAAATCATTTGAAGCAGTTTGATTTACAAATGCAATAATTTATGCAAATTGCTGAAATGTAAATACGAACGGAGAGAGAGATATTAAAAATACATTTGAGTAATTTTTTAAAAACGAAAGAATACATCTAAGTGGTATTAATGTCAAGTCCATTTATCACGTTTTATTCATTAAATTTGGAGCGGTTTATAAGAAAATGGCGTTTGAGCCTTTCTGAAAATGGGGACTTTTGTGCTCATTTTCATAGAAAACACTTTTAGTTTTCGAGAGACTTTCGAGAAAAATGGATTCAAATTTTTTCTTTAAATTTCTTGTAGAATAGAGCGAAATGCTCTAGTAAAGACGACGTACGGAATGTCTGTGGGCGCCATTTTGAATTGGCGCGCACCCGACAATGCAGCGCGCGCTCTCTGAGGGCCGCCACAGATTATTAAGACAGCAGGGAAGCTCTCGTTTTTGTTCGCCATTGCTCCTTGCCCGGGTGATTACCACTACCACCACTACTCTGTAGAGTAAACAGTACTAGATTTCTTTCATTATATTCTGATTTTGTGAGCTGTTGCTACCTTATTGTGAAACTTAATGGATTGCTACAAGTTATTCTTTTTAATAAATGTGAGGTATTTTAACCATTTCTTCGTGTCCTACGTGTTAACTAATGGTGACTCGATATGGGAATTTCGAAGAGCCCGAAATGTTCTACAGTGAACTTCTCCAATAACAAAGGTAGAAACCCAGAACTGCACTTTTTTAAGTTCCCTAAAGACCCAGAACGTTGTAAAAGGTGGATTATTGCTTGTAAGAAAGAAGATTTAATGAAAAAAGACTGGTTATTTCTATGTGAATTGACATCTTTGTTCTGAGCATTTTGAAGCAAGTCAGTTCATGAAGTCGAGTAAGAATGCTTTAATTAAAATAGCAGTACCAACTGTATTTTCTATTTCAAATCCCCCAAAGAAAGTGCAACAAATTTTCATTCAGAATTTACTAAAGGGAGGAAACGGAGAAAGTACTTGAAATTTGTGTATTTGTGATGCTGATGTAACAAATATTTATTTGTTACTTTTTGAAAGATTGTAATAATGCATGTCCTTTAATTGTAATTAATTTATTTATTTATGTCTTTATAATAAATGTATGTGTATTTGTTCTTGCGTGTGTGTGTGTTTGAGAAAATAAATAATTTTCTACTTGCGTTTATGAATTATGAGTTTGAAATATACTTAAGAATAATTAAAAAATATTTTATACAAATATGTATGAAATACATTCTGCCGTGCCGTACCTAGACTTGGCTGATTAACACATCTACCAGTACTGTTCTGTCATGTGTCGAACTCTGTTTAGTAGGAGACATTCTCTCTTATTTAGGTTGCATGTCTTTGAAATAAATAATTATATGCAATTTACGTGTACACTTATTCCTTCAAATGATATTTTAGATAGAAATGATACAAATTCATTTTTGAATAATTGATGTTGGAAGAGTCTGCAGTTTATAATTTAATTAGATTAAAATAGTAGCAAATGAGAATTTTCAAGAAAATTTAAATGTTTACATATTTTGCATAGTTGAATAAAGATGTGAGTAATATTGGGATTCTAACTTTTCTTAATATAAATTTCGCCTTGTTTTTTACACCTTTCTCTCGTAAGTGTACTTTTATTTAATTTAAGCCTATCAGATCCCTTTAGGGCTAAGGCCTCCAGCAGAAGCGGGGATGTGAGTTGGTACACCTGTAGTTTCAGAACAGTGTGCTTACATAACAGTGTTGAACATTATAGATCATTAAATATTATATATTAACTTAGTGTTCTGTATTAACTAAAAGATCAAAAATGTTTGCACATTTTGATAAAAAAAATTTGCACAGATTTTAAGTTTCTTTCAAACTTGTCTGTCTCTTGCTACTGGAGACCACTTAACACCTACTTCTTTCTTGAACACATCAAACCATCTTTTCTGTTGTCCTTGTTAGCGCTAGGTGTATCTCGGATTCCAAAACATATGCCCGTCCCAGTGCCATTTGAGTCCATGGACATTATCTCCAAAGTCTTGTATTTTTGTTTGATTTCTGATTTCCTCGTATCCAATTTTATCTCTTATTGTTATATGAAGAATTTTCCTCTCCATATGTCTCTGGCATCTTATTAGCATGGACTCCTCTGCCTTTATGTTAATACTGGTGTGATGCAGGAAGCTATAATGGATTTTTTGATTGTCATGCTGACTTTTCTGTCTAATAATATAAAGGAGAGACCTGAACTTTTTCCAACCTAAGGATATTCTACCTTTTGTTTATTTATATATTCTTCAACGTATTCGATTTTTTGATTGACTACCAGTACATGCATTCGTTTGTCGTTCGTCATATTTCTTGTTTTTTGATAGATTGATTTCACGGCCAACTTTAGAACATGTATCACTTATCTCTCTTAACATCGCGCATATCTCATGAGCAGAGGTAGCAAACATAACTATATCAACTGCAAAACGCAAAATTTGTCAATCTCTGTCTGTCAATTTATATTCCCGCTTATTTTAGACCATGTTAGCTGTCTGAATACAAATTCTAGTAGGCAAGTGAATAGTTTTCGCGATAAAGGATCTCCTTGCCTGATACCTCGTCTTATCTCAAATCTCCCTTCTTAGTCAGTTCTTACTTTTCCAGTAATGTTTGAATACGTTCTCCGAAAAATTTTTATGTACTTTTTTGGGACACCTTATTTATCTAGTGCAGTGAATAGCGCTGAATTTTCTTCACAATCAAATACCTTTCTAAAATCAAAAAAAATACAAGAGTTCAATTTAAAACTCTTTACGACCTTTGTCGGAAGTATACCAGGAGAGTAGAAAATTGTAGTCACCCCCCGTTTGGGACGCTAGTGTTTCTCAGCTGGCAAGCAAGCATATGGCATTTAACATTGAACTTCCCTACTACATACATATAACTGTGAGGCTGCTAGCACCAGCGACAGGGCCAGGACACACGCCATCAGCGCCTAGGCGGGGGTCGAGTCTCCACCAGCGGCGGCGGCCGCCTTATTCAGGGGCCGCAAGCGCCAGAGAGTCAATAGCCAAGCCACGCAGTCGCGGTCGAAGCCAGGGAGCCAGCTTGATAGTCGGAGAGCTCGACTCTCAGGAGCTTCAGGAGTCGCCGAGTGGCGGACGGAGTGCCGCGTGGAGGGGCACTGCCACGGGCTGTTGGGGTCGGGACCGACCGTTCCTGGCCGAGCACGCCAGCGTCAGGTCGAAGCCAGGGAGCCAGCTTGATAGTCGGGCAGTCGGAGAGCTCGACTCTCAGGAGCTTCAGGAGTCGCCGAGTGGCGGACGGAGTGCCGCGTGGAGGGGCACTGCCACGGGCTGTGGGGGTCGGGACCGACCGTTCCTGGCCGAGCACGCCAGCGTCAGGTCGAAGCCAGGGAGCCAGCTTGATAGTCGGAGAGCTCGACTCTCAGGAGCTTCAGGAGTCGCCGAGTGGCGGACGGAGTGCCGCGTGGAGGGGCACTGCCACGGGCTGTGGGGGTCGGGACCGACCGTTCCTGGCCGAGCACGCCAGCGTCAGGTCGAAGCCAGGGAGCCAGCTTGATAGTCGGAGAGCTCGACTCTCAGGAGCTTCAGGAGTCGCCGAGTGGCGGACGGAGTGCCGTGTGGAGGGGCACTGCCACGGGCTGTTGGGGTCGGGACCGACCGTTCCTGGCCGAGCACGCCAGCGTTGGAGAGAGGCGACTCAGGGCGTGGGCGAGCCGACGGTCGCATCCGGTATGGCCTAATTTGGAGGACCGAGGCCCGTGTGGAGGAACACGGGGCCACGCTGAGGAAGTGTCTAGTGTGTCGCACCGGGAGCGGCAGCTCATTGCATCAACTGATGTCACTGCAGCGCCTCTCACCGGGAGGTCCTAGGTTCCCACTCCCCACGGCGGCAGGATTTTCGACACTAGCTTCTCAGCTAGGTCGAATTCAGTCACTGTGTGGAGGAGAATTCTAGCGGCCGGCTGCTCTGATCGGTAGTTTTCCGTGGTTTCTCCGATCAACACCAGGCGAATGACGGAGCAGTACCCTACCAAACGGGTCACGAACCACGCGCGATCTTTCCTTCCTCTTCCTTGTCCTATCCTCTCCCCTTACACACACACTTACAAGCACTACACTACCACATATTCCGGGAGACCGGTCGGGAGCTTACAGCTTGTTCCGGCTGCGGCGGTGCCCCGCTGGTGGGAGAGTCCTGGTTGTTAAATTTGGAAAATTTAAGTGATCACAAGTGTTGAATATTGGTGCTAAACCATCTATCAGAAGCCAACAATCATCTGAGAAGTCCTACTGAGAAGATTTTATATCCATAGTTTGTAAACTCTTGTTCTGTAATTAGATTAAGTATGCTAGTATATGGGTAATTTTTCATCTTCAATTTTCTCAAAAATGGTAACTTGAAAAAATCAAACTATGATCTCATGGCCATGAGAAGGTTACAAAAACCTAAGAATTTGTTAGTAAGATCTGATTTTTTGGTTTATTGAGTTCTGAGAAAAAAATAGCATTATATGTAAAACTTTTTATTGTTTTCAAAACAGGTTTTTATTTATTATAAGAAAACTACTGGTTATAGCGGATTCTAACAACAAAATCCGCAATTTAGAGTAAATGTAGGGTTGTATAGACACCTCGTTTGCCTTTGTAGCCCTAAAATTAAGTTTTTTATGGCAATGCAAAATATTATTTCTATTTTAGTATGATTCCTGGCATCTCTGCCAGAGACCACCACCATCGCCTGCACGCTGCGCGTGCTGCCTATTCTCTCAGGCGTAAAGTGTAAACCTCTTGGGCAAACAACTCTATACTTCTCTATGTTTATATCGATATTTCCCCGCTACCCCCTCTTCACCACTACAGTGTTACCCCTTCAGGGGCTGGTATAAAAGACGTGCGCTCCTCGCGCACAGTGCTTTCGCCAATTTTAATATTTCTGCCATTTTTAGTACTTGTCAATTGTCTCGCACATTCTCTCTCCATAGCATGCCTGGGGCATGCTTTTTCGTATTTTTATGAGCAATTTATGGTATTTTAAGAAAGGCCCGGTTCCCTCAGAACCGTATTGTATTATTGTAAATATGTGTATGAGTGCATAATAATTTAGAATTTTAGGAATGGGTGTTTTATGACATGGAATTGGATCTTGTATTTGAAATATTTGTTGTTTCATATGGTTTTGTAAATTTGCTAATGGTTTGAAGCAGGTTTACTCTGTATTTTGTTCTTATTTTGTACTTGCAGCCTTTGAAGCAGTTTGTTCGTGTGCTGGCCTCCGATTTGTTGTGGAGAGCTGGTCTTTGGACTATACATTACTTATGTGATTGTTAATGTTGCAGTTTTCGCTCCTGCCGTGGGTAAGACGGCGTTTGGCCGCATTCGGCAGTTTCGAGCTTTTTTTATGGATTGTTGCTCCTGTCGTGAGTAAGAGGGCGTTCGGCCGCATTCGGCAGTCAGAAGCTTTTGGAAGGCGTCTGCTAGGCCCGCGCGGTAACCTCGAACCGAGGCCATTGGAAAGCAGCGTCAAATATCCGGTCCCGTAGCCGGCAAAGAAGTCAGCTGGGCGACAGCGCGTCATCGGCACGAATTGGTTCGATCACATGCGGGCGCTGTTTGGTCGTGTGGAGGTCGGCGTTCGTGTACGATCACGGCTCTGTTGAATGAGGTTTTGAGCGGGCAGGAGGCCGTCCGACCTCATTCCGGAGTATTCCTGTTTCATTTCCAAATTTGTAGGAAGGTTGTAACCCTTGCTAAGAGATCCATTTCCATGTAATTTGGTAATTATGCACTCATACAAGTTTTGTTTAGAGATATGGCTCATTCTTAGTAGTTCAGTATTTCACACTTTTTTGTATTGAAAGAAGACCGAGGTCGGCTTCTTTGTCAACTTTGTATGTCTATGTATTCAACTTCCTCGCCCTAAAGTGGGCATTGTCGAGGTAGTCTGTAATACCGCAATTCTGCTTTGGTTTCGAGCGCATTGTTGGAAGCGCCCTTAACTAGTGTTCCTGTTTTCACACAGTATTTTTTGTATAGAGACGATACTTTCGTCTGTCAAATTTGTATTTCTATTCGTAGTTCAGTGTTATTTTTCTTGCAGCAATCATCATTTCTTTGTTCAGCAAGAAAAATTGATTTTGTAAGTTTCTATCTGTAATAAATGTAATATTTGTGAGTTATTTGGATTGTTATATCTCCAAATTCCGAGATCCTTTAAAATTTATGATCCTGTTTATTTAGAACCTGGAGCGTCCTTTCGAAAGGTTTCGAATGTGACAATCTTTGTGAATCTGATAGCTTAGGAGTTCCCTGTGTTAGCTCCGAATAATAATTCATTAGGTAAATGCATGGTCACCTCCCCAATGACCAAAGCAGTTGACGCGACCGGAAACAAGAAAAATCAATCCATCAATCAATCTAGTGTGTTGCTAGACACTGTGGGCCTCGAGACTAGGCGACGACAACGGGAAGGAAATGCAGCGCGCCGAGGGAGCCTATAGAATTTATGTTGAAATGAAAAGTTGTACAGTTTGAATGAATAAACTTTTGTTTGGTTATATTTTGCGTACATTAACCTAAACGCAACAAAATGTCCGATTTTCATGGTTAACTCTGAAATTTTGGAAATTACAAAAGCTTGAATATTCTTCCGCGTCTTCCTACACCTACAATACTGATGAACGAGACTTTTTCTTTAAATGAAGTTTGCTCTCCACAATTAGTCCTTTCATTACATCATGTACATTTTTAAAATTTGTAGTAGTTTTTGGGAAATTAGGAGTAAAATACGGACAATATTAAAAAATTTCAAAAAAAGAATTTGTCCGAAACAGCACCAATTTTTTCTCTCTAAACTTTTGTTAGAGATAGTGCTACATGTACTGTATAAGATAACATAAAAGGCATTTTGCTGTACTTTATTTTATTTTTTAATATGCAGTATTTTATATCTCTCTCACGTCGTTATATATTTACATTACCGGCAATTTATTACCGGTATATTACCGGTATTATTGCCTTTGCATTTTCAGATATGTTCAAACGACATTTCCTAAACATGGATCCATAGTTTTCAATGAAAATGTACGTGTAACAGATTTTACTCTTCTATTCTATTCTATTCTATAAGTCACATATCAACTTTACTATTAAGAAGCCGAAAAGTTGAGAAAACTTCTTTTTTAAGTGTTTTACTTGCCAAGAGATGGCACCTAAGGAGAGAATGGAACAAACCCTAAAAAATAACCTAGACTGAGGAAATAAAGAACAAGTCTAAGAAAGTCTGTGGCATTCTGAAGCTGTACTAGTTGTGTTTTTTTTTAACTAAGGCTTTTATCCAGCCGACAGCCGGTTGCCCTTTACGTCCCGAAGGGACGCATATTCGACCATACACTAGACAAACACTTGCGGGCTCCTCTGGTCTGGGGTCAGCAGAACGCGAGGCCCTCCGCGACAACACACACACAAAGTCAAGGGACAAACAGCCATGACCAAGGCGGGACTCGAACCCGCGACCCTTCGGACCGAAGCGCTGAGTCGGTACTCGCTCTTAGCCACCTCGGCCATTCAGGTCGGCAGTTGTGTTTTTACCACTGAAAATTGAACTTGAGTGGTAATTTTCTCACAAATTGTGAAACTAGAGATCAAGGCTAATTGAATAGGTTTATTATTTATAATGTACAAGTTAACAAATCGGTTGAAAGGAGACAAAAGTGGTAAAATTGCTCCAGTTTACGGTAACTGAAATTAATTAAGGATATCTATATATATAAAAGAAAGTCGTGTTAGTTACACTATTTATAACTCAAGAACGGCTGTACCAATTTGGCTGAAAGTTGGTGAGCAGGAAGCTTTGGGGCAGGAGACGGACATAGGATACTGTTTATCCCGTTCGACAGCGTTCCTGTGTGAGAACGCACGTTTTCGCGTGATTTCGCATGTTACCGGTCATTGTTGCCTGTGGTAACCCATTGTTGTAACGCCGCACTGATAACAGAAGGCGATAATGATAGCCGCCTTTCGTTCGCCGTTATATCTATATATAGTCGTGTTAGTTGCACTATTTATAACTCAAGAACGGCTGTACCGATTTGGTGAGCAGGAAGCTTAGAGCCAGGAGACGGACATAGGATACTGTTTATCCCGTTCGACAGCGTTCGCAATGTGCAAAGAACACATTTTTCGCGTGATTTCGCATGTTGCCGGTCATTGTTGCCTGTAGTACCCATTGTTGCCAACGCCGCACTGATAACGAAGGCGATAATGATAACCGCCTTTCGTTCGCCGTTATCTATATATATAAAAAGAAAGTCGTATTGATTACTATTTATAACTCAGAAACGGCTGTACCGATTTGGCTGAAAGTTGGTGAGCAGGAAGCTTAGAGCCAGGAGACGGACATAGGATACCGTTTATCCCGTTCGACAGCGTTCCTGTGTGAGAACGCACGTTTTCGCGTGATTTCGCATGTTACCGGTCATTGTTGCCTGTGGTAACCCATTGTTGTAACGCCGCACTGATAACAGAAGGCGATAATAATAGCCGCCTTTCGTTCGCCGTTATCTATATATATAAAAGAAAGTCGTGTTATTTACACTATTTATAACTCAAGAACGGCTGTACCGATTTGGCTGAAAGTTGGTGAGCAGGAAGCTTAGGGCCAGGAGACGGACATAGCATACTGTTTATCCCGTTCGACAGCGTTCCTGTGTGAGAACGCACGTTTTCGCGTGATTTCGCATGTTAGCCGTCATTGTTGCCTGTGGTAACCCATTGTTGTAACGCCGCACTGATAACAGAAGGCGATAATAATAGCCGCCTTTCGTTCGCCGTTATCTATATATATAAAAGAAAGTCGTGTTAGTTACACTATTTATAACTCAAGAACGGCTGTACCGATTTGGCTGAAAGTTGGTGAGCAGGAACCTTAGGGCCAGGAGACGGACATGGGATACTGTTTATCCCGTTCGACAGCGTTCCTGTGTGAGAACGCACGTTTTCGCGTGATTTCGCATGTTAGCAGTCATTGTTGCCTGTGGTAACCCATTGTTGTAACGCCGCACTGATAACAGAAGGCGATAATAATAGCCGCCTTTCGTTCGCCGTTATCTATATATATAAAAGAAAGTCGTGTTAGTTACACTATTTATAACTCACGAACGGCTGTACCGATTTGGCTGAAAATTGGTGAGCAGGAAGCTTAGAGCCAGGAGACGGACATAGGATACTGTTTATCCCGTTCGACAGCGTTCCTGTGTGAGAACGCACGTTTTCGCGTGATTTCGCATCTTAGCGGTCATTGTTGCCTGTGGTAACCCACTGTTGTAACGCCGCACTGATAACAGAAGGCGATAATAATAGCCGCCTTTCGTTCGCCGTTATCTATATATATAAAAGAAAGTCGTGTTATTTACACTATTTATAACTCAAGAACGGCTGTACCGATTTGGCTGAAAGTTGGTGAGCAGGAAGCTTAGGGCCAGGAGACGGACATAGCATACTGTTTATCCCGTTCGACAGCGTTCCTGTGTGAGAACGCATGTTTTCGCACGTTTTCGCGTGATTTCGCATGTTTTCGCGTGAAGGTACTCAACTGAAGAGTGCAACCTATGCACCAAAATACAGGAATAATAATGAATGATTAATCTGCTGAATTTTTTATTTGTATTTTCTAATAAACAATTTAACTCAATAAATTCCAAAATCTGCTTATTTATTGCCTTTAACAGCCCGTCCCTATGATTACAGCTTTGTATTTTTCTCTTAAACAAAAATCAATTCCAAAAAGACGCTCTGCTACGTAATAGATTTTTTAATTATCTATTTAATATCAGAGCGTTTTATTTTAAATTCTTCTTTGTTTGAGAGAAATACACAAATCTGCAATTGCTTTATTATCACGAGTGCAACAAGGATAGTACAGTTTCTCACAGTGAGTGCGACGCGAGAAAAGATGGGACCGGCTGTTAAGGCGGAACAGAGTTCGCCGGGTCAGCTAGTAGTGTATAAAACACATTTAGTGTGATAAATATTGATTTCTTTAATAAAGGAATGTCGACAGGAACATTACTTTAGTTTTTGCTTGTGCACATTTTTTCTTATTACTACAAAATCCTAAACTTCCTTTCTTCACATTATGGCTTCACACTTTTGGCATTTGCCAAGCAGCAAGCTAATGCTCGCCCAATCCCGAGGAGTTGATGTGCTAGGCGAATGTTCGCTTCCTTTGATGTGTCAATCGGCACAAAAAAATGGAGTAATATATGAATTACTTGATTGACTCTCTGATAAAAATACCTTCATATTAATTTAGTTAATAGTGTACGATATTCAAGGGCGTCCAGAGGATGGGGCAGCTGGGACAACTTGCCCCAGGCCCCCACTTAAGTGGGGCCCCGAAAATGTATACAAAATGTATTTTCTTCAGTACATTTTTGCAAAAAATTACATTCTAGTTTAAATGTGATTCACTTGAAAATATATTAATATTTAATAATAATAATAACAATAGCAACAACAACTTTATGTTCCACGAAGACCAATCGACCGGTAGTTTTCTGTGGTTTATCCGATCAATACCAGGCGAATGCCGCAGCAGTTCCCTAACCCACGGGACACGGACCGCGCGCGATATTTCCTTCCCCATCCTTGTTCTATCCTCGCTGCGTGGACTCAGAACAGCTACGGCACGTAGGGAACGGCCAAACGCACTATTGAGTGTCGGCTACCTGGACCATGGTTACCCACCAAATCGGATGTTTGTCTGTTCTTCTGGAAGCTGAAAAGTGACTTGTACCCCTGGTTCTTGTTCAGAGACGAGAGGTGCTTCCCTCTCGACTCTTACCCGGTCCGCAGGTGGAGAAGCAGTTATAAGAAGAAGTCAAAGATTCGTGACGCATACGACTCGCACTTGCAAGGCGGTGCTGCGAGTTCTGGAACTGGGCTCGCAGTGACAAATGTGCTATCTGTGCCAGTGGAGAGCATTGGAACCTCCTGAAGAATCCCCGAAGGTGTGGTGCTGCACCACTTACGGCAACCACAATGCAAATAACTGCTGGTGGTCGCAGCTTGGATGAGACGACAGGTCACCCCGTCCGATCTCAGAACAAACGCAAACGCATGAAATGGACTAAGGAGTTAAATATCTCCATTATACATGCGTACTTTCTGGCTACCAGACTTGAAGCGGATATGGAGGGATACAGAACGCGATTTCACGAAAAATGGTTAAAGCTGCATCCAGACATACCGGTATCGGAGCAGAAAGAGTGCGACCAGCAGCGCACAATCATTGGAAGAAACTTTCTCTCAAATGCGGAAATAAATACAATTAGGGGTGAAATGTAAGAGCATCCTTGGGCGTTTAGAATAGGAATGAGACTGATGAAGGAAGACGTAATGAAGACAAGCTAATCAGGAATGATCCGTGGAGACGAATTCTGATGACTTGAGCTGGGCATTACGCAGCCATTAAGACATACAATCATGGTGTCCCCTTATCCTCCCGACCATGGATCCCGCGAGTGTGATATGGCCCACGTACAAATGCGGCGATGGATGCTGTCAATAACTTGCTGAAGATGGATGTCGAACAGTTTATATAGTTTGAGGAAGTGAAAAGCTATGTCTCGCGCAGCCCTTGCTGTGGTACAGGGACGTGGTAAACCAGTAAATGATCAATTGAAAATATCGAAAGACACAGTGTAGTCCGCTAAGCCCACCAAGCCCCCATGGTTAAGGCTTACTGAATGCAAGATTGAAAGCTTCCGGTAGGACAAAAACATTCTGACAACCTTCTTTATAGTTCCTGAGAACGCAACTAGAAAAGTCTTTAATGCAGTGAAGGCGATTCGACGAAAAATGAGCACTCGAAGAACCCAGCCAAATTTCGAGAAGAGGTCTGGAGCCGACTTGAGTATCTGAAACAGTGCGTCGCAGCTTGCGGTGCCATAAAAGAAGATATAACCCAAAGAAACGAAGACAACAGAATGATATGTATTCATGCAACCAGAATAATTTTTCAGTCAACTCAACAATCAAAGGAAGTTGCCAGAAACAGTTCTTAAAAGCTCCGAGATGGAAGAATATTGGACTAATATACACTGATGTTTGTGACACTTGTAACACCAAGAAGGAGACATAATATTACAATGAAATTTATTCCACAGATTAGAAATATCACAATATACAAATCATTAGAAATACGGAACTGTACCTGCATGGACAATGTGACATCTCGCGATGTGGTCACATATGGTCCAGTATCCACTCGTCGCTGTGTATGGCCCTCTTCTACTCACTGGTTCTACACACACCTCACTATCGTAGCAACTCGCTTTCTTCGAGCCGCAATGTCACGGTATAAGGCCTCATTCACAATGCAAACTTAAACGTAACGTAAGCCGTAAACTTATGCAGTAAACTTTTCACGTAGAAACGATCATTCACAATGGCAAGCGTAAGCTGGAACGTAGGTTTTGCCTGAACCAATCAGAATTCAACATATTGATCGATTCGTTTCTAGCATTTTTTTCGACTCTCCAATCGATTTCGCCTTTTGCATTTGCATTATCGAAGGTCACAATTTTGTTTGCCATTTCGAACCAACACTTCGCAACTCGTACCAAAACTCCACAAACTTCTCTGCTCTACCTTTCGACTATTGTACACACCAATAACTAATATACTACCAATAACTAACCACTATACTACCAATAACTAACTATAATACACACGCATAAACAAGAATCGATCTGGAGTCAACCTTCCTTCTCGCGGATTTCGTTGTGCATTTGTTTTTTTCACGCTGCTCTCTGATTGGTCTTCGGTAGAATTTCGACGTAAACTTAAACGTAGAAGCTTGGAGCTTGCGAGCTCTTAAGTTTACGTCTTACGTCTACGTTTACGTCAAGGCATTGTGAATGATCTCGCTTTATAACCCATTTCTAGGTTTTGCGGCTACGTTACGGTTACGTTTAAGTTTGCATTGTGAATAAGGCCTAACAATCGATCTCCGCTTCCCGGGGACCGATCGTTCTGCCCCGTTCGAACTGACTCAGATGATTTTGCGCCCTTTGGCGTCAACGAGGAATACCTGCACTTGCGTGCACGTTTCCACATCATTTGACTGAGTGTCACGTAACATCTTACCTGACCTGTCACACAAAGGAGGTCGCTGCTAAGTCAATGTCGACGCCATCTCTAAGCAAATATAATCACTTATGGACACAGTGTTCACACATCTGCCGATTTTTAAGTCATTCCGAGCATTCCTTCTGAGTGCTGCAATTTTCGCAAACAGCAGTGTATAAAGCATTTCCAAGACCCATGATGATGAGGCTTACTGGATAGCGGAAGAGGAAGGGAGGTGTTGTGATATACCTCAAATGTGCTCGCCTAATTTAACACAGAAAGACTTAGAATTGGAAAGTGCCGGGTACTGATGAGATACAAAACTTTTGGTGGAATTATTTCCCGTGAACTCATGCGGTTCTGACCAGGTGGTTTCAAGCCGCATTTAACGACACAACTATCATCCCGGTGTCTTTTACTGTAGAAGTTACATTTATGATAAGCAAGTCTAGCGAACCTAAGACCCCGAGTAAGTATCGACCTATTACATGTCTCCCACAGTATATCAGATTTTTACATCTATTCTAGACAGTATGCTGAAAAATCATCTAAAGGCCATCAGCGCAAAATGGTTGCAGAAAGGGTGTTCAAGGTTGCAAAAAATTATCGATAATATACATTGTTGTAGTCAACCAAGCCAAAAGACACCGCAACAATTCTGTAGGATGGAACTACCATACTTAGGCCATCGACTTGATTCTTCATTCATAGCTTCTGTATGTCCTGCGCCTCTTCAAATTAAATGCCCAGTATGTGAACCTAATCTTCTTGGCTTGGCAATTTAGCGTACCAAGATAAAAGTCTCATTTGATGGAGGCAGCTATATCACCAAGGAACTGAGAATCAAATGAGGAATTTTTCAGGGAGATATTGCTTAGTCCCCTTAGGGTTCTCCCTGGTAAATTCCTTCAATGACTGTATTTGTATGTGATTTTGGCATTGATAAATGCGCTGCAAAATTATTGATAATAAATAAAAAATAAGACCAAGATTAATTTAAGAATGTTTAAAGATAAATTTAAAGAACACGATGAATACCATCGCCGAATGTACAAACATGTCCAAAATTTATGATAATTCAATAACAATACAAAAACAATTTGAAAAATCATCAAATATGTCAACTGACGGTTCTTTCAGTAACAGTCCTTTTCGAGAACAGCCTTCTAATGTAGTAGTTCCGGAAGTATGTGGAAATGACTCTGCCATTGCTGTGCTAAATTGTTTCATATTGAGAAGAAAATATAGATGGGTCATTCCACGTCATTGCACTAATTTATGGAAAATTTGACCTTTATGTCCTATTTTTATTTTTTTCTGTGAAAAGTATAAGCAAAAATATGAAACACGTGTTTTTCATTTTTCGCAAATAAAATTTTTCGAGATATATTAGTTTTCAAAATTTTCAAAAAAATGCTCGCATTACTAAAGTTAATCATTGAAAGTCTTGTTGTAATTGTGACAGAAATTTAAAATTTTGAGACACTGATGAACAAAAGATTTTCTTTCATTTGATGTATGTATTGAATTCATTATTTAAAAAATCATTTTTTGCCCTTTTTTAATTTCTCCCAAAACTCGACAGTTAAAAAAACTCGAGAAAAAAATCTACCTAAGTCTGATAGGTTACAAAGTGGAAACCAACATGATTCTATATAATAGAAATGTCTACTTGCTGCTTTGCTAGGCTCCCGGGAGGCACGTCTACTTGCTAGGCTTCCGGGAGACACGGACTTGTACCGTGATGCACGTCCACGTCTCGGCCAGGTAAATTCACCTCATCATCTGATGTTGTGAGAAAGTAGAGTTGTTTGTGTGATTTTTGTTCGCGTTTTTTAATGACACTATTAATAAAGCTAAAGATTTAGTGTTATAGAGAATATCCCACTAACTATGCGCCAGTCCCATAATTTCTGAACGGTTCACGATATCTAAATACAGTTTGAGCTCACAATATGAAATCATGAGGCACGTAATATGCCGGAGATAGAAATAATATAGATATGTAGTAATATACCGTGTTGGATATGAAGAGACTAATGAAATCTGCATCAAAGCAGACATGACTATGAACTTTCAGGGTCAGAATTATTTCAAAGATACAAAATCGTTTCTTTTAAAATTATTGATACAGTAGTCTCAGATGGACTATGGGTGTCAAGATTTTAAAAACTTTTATTGAATTTCTTGACGAAAAGTAGTTTTCATACTACAAAGCGTCCTTTCGTTCAGAAAAGTTTTCTTTCCAAATTAAACAACATCCATTCTTTGACAGTGAGCAGCTTCGAAATGAAATGACAAATGTACACGTTGATAATGCAAAATACATGGCTGTAGATTTATTGCTGAAATATTTGTTAGACAAATTGGTCTAGCAAAAATTATCAATAGACGGTTCGGTTCATTCATTTCAGTCTAACTTTCCCTTTATGTACAGCATTATGTGAAAGGAATATGATTACATTAAAGAGTAAAGATATTCCTGAGAAATTCCATGGAATATATCAGAATCAATAATTTCAGTACACATGCTATCGAGAAGTGTCTGCTAAATTATCTGTGCAGAAACTACAGCTTAAAAGAACAAATTATCGACGTTTTTGCGGAATGATAAAATCGATGAATGGAGCAAATTTACAAAAATATGTAAAAAGATTTTCAGAATACCCAACTGCAAGACATTAGCTTCGACATATATTTACACGAATGAGAGGATGTGATACAGTTAATGAAATTGGTATTTATTTTACTTCACTCTACAGAGAATATCGTCAATTGACCCTTTAATAAGGAAATGAAACTGTGTGTTGTTCTGCAGATTTTTTAAATTATATCATTATTGCAATCGTCCTCTTTCTAAGTATTGATCAGCGTTGCTAAAAATATAAAGGTACTGTTCTTCACATTAATATCAGCACACTTAAATTCTGTGTAAATTAATAGGTTTCTGTCAGGATTGAGTTTATTTAGATTTTTATGCCCCCTCTCCCTCATTACGTTGCAAGGTCTATTTTCATAAGACGTTGCGAAGCGAAGAAATGCCATTCAGCACTCACATTAAAGACGTCTTTTTGGAAGCATAAACTCGCAGTTTTCTAATGCTAGGCACTGACTCTATCCGAAAAATATGTCTGTTAACACTGTTATAAACTTACTTGAGAAGTGTCATGAGTTTACACTGAAAATGGAGAATTGAATTTCTGCCGTGTTTCAGATATCCAGAAAAAGATTTTTTTTAATGTTTAAATTCTTTACTTTCTCTTAAGTATATCACAAAAGAATGCAGAGAAGCTAAGACATTGCTTCAGAGCAGTCTCTGAATTACATCTTCAAGTACGAAAGAATAATGTTCTAATAAAAAAACAACCACACTGGACAATGAAAACTCCTAGGTGGCGAGGGATGAAAACTCAGGTGATACGTTAGAGTGACCCGGTCCAGCGGTGCATATTTAATCATTATTGCCAGTACCCAACATATTTGCGGCATTAACAAGTATGGTCGATTCTCACTTTGTTGAAAAAACGTCACTCGACTCGTCACGAGAAGGAATTTTGAAAGCCAGTTTTTCCAATTCATATAACTTTTTTGATGGTAAACAGTCAATTTTCAACTTCTCAAGAATGCTGGGTGTAACACCCTAAACGTTCTTCTGCAATTGTAGATTTTCATATTAAGAAAATGCAAATAAGAATAGTTTTGATATTATTATATCAGGCTACCTGTGGTTACTAACTTCACATAACAACGCATATTTTTCGTAGAGTCCTGTTTACACAACTGACTCAGTACATCTGAGAAAGAAGGCTGCTGTGTTTCAGGCTGACTCTAGCAGTGTCAGATGTTTATAAACACTAAATAGTCGAATTTCGCCTGAAGACTACCATTTGACACCGTATGTGTGTTTCTGCGATTCATAACATGACTTCAGTTTCACCGTTTCTTTATGTTTGGTCGTCACGAAGCGTCGTGTCATTGTCGCCCCTTAGTTTGAGCAGCAAGTCCGTCGGGCAGCGAGCTGCCTACTTGCTCCAGTGAACAATTTAAAAAAATGTTATTTATGTGTGTCCCGCTTTGAAATTTGGCACATCTATACAACAATTGTGTATAAATACACGAGTATTTTTTAAATTAATTTTAATGTCGATATAATGTAAACATTTGCATTTTAAAACTTAAAATATATTTTAAATATTTAAAAATATGTTTACAAAAAATATATTTACATCACATGAAAGTATGTCTTTTTACGTTAAATTTAAGTGTAATTTTATTTTTCTGAAGAAAACGGTATTTGCACAAAACTCTTTGAACATTAGCACGCGCATGATTCTTTGGAAAAAATAATTGGTAATATTTCTGAAAGGGGTGGGGTTAGAAATAAATACGTGTCAGCTATTTTCAACCCTAGACCTCATAGAAAAATTCAAGTCGCTAACAAATAATGTTTTGTAAGTGTACGATTTGACGTGAAATGACACCTGTAATGCACCTCCTTTTGAATAAAATTCTCTATTCAGCAGTAGAAAATTCATGTGGTTTTGTATCTTTGAAGTAAAACCAATAAACTTTCCTAACCATATTACAAACACATTAATTCAGTAACTAGTTATTTAAACCGGGTTTCCTCACGTCACATTTTCCCTGAATTAAAGTTATTGCCATTTTGTTCAAGTAACGCTCATGTTCAATGGCGGCTCCTAAACTTCAGCTCAGGTGGGGCACAGAAACCCGAGAGAAACACAATGTAACATGGATAGAATAGTAAAACACACCTGTAATTGTTATACAGTAATTCAATTCTCCTCGCCTTCGTTCTAGCAAACACCCCAATAACTAAATAATTAAAATATCGAATGACACGAATAATCCTTTTTCAATAGAAAGTGTGGTTAATTCATTTAATCTGTCTACACCGTGTTTCTAGGAAAAAAAATATTCTTTTTAGAGTGGAAAAACCAGGGGCGGATCCAGCCGATCATTGGGGCGGGGCATCGTTGATTTTTGTTAAATAATAAACATGTTATTATTTTGTATATTATTTATGTACTGTAGATGATACAACATTGTTTAAATAATTACATAATTCGAACATAAATAAATATTTAAATAAATTTTGTCAAATAAACGAGAGGTAAACGAAAACTCTAGGTCTTGAGGGCGGGCATGGCCCCCCCCCCAAAATTGTAATCTTCCTCACTCTCCGCAGAGAAGTCTTCATGGTTGACCACTCCCTTACACAGGTTGCGTTGGGTGAGTGGTCACTTTCACTTGGAGGCCGGCAAATCTGCTTGGTTTCATGATGTCTATTTGGTCGTCCGAACGTGCTTCAAAGAGAATGGTACCATTCCTTTGTCGCACCACAGCTGAAGCTTTCCATACGTTTCCTCCATTGCGCGCGCTAAACGGACAGCACTTACCATTTTAAAAGATTTTCCTTCCTCAGCGCATTCCATGAGGAGGAATCGAGGCTTCTTTGGCCTATCTTCTTCTTCTTTCGAAAAGAAACTATTCAAATCAATAGTTCATTCCGGACATCTCTTTCTTGCGGAAGAGGGCGGGGAAGAAGGTTTAGTATCCATGAGATGGATATCAGATTCATCCCCGTGGTCCCCACCCACCACGGAGCCCAACAAGGGGACACTCCATCGGAGTGTCAGGGTTGCCACGGGGATATAGTGGGGGAATAATACAACGCTGCACCACCGTGAATCCCCCCGCTCACCCTGGAGTTCAGTACAAGACCTAGTCCAAGCCGATTGATCGGGAGTGGGTTAGCTCCCGATCGCCCGTCTAGAAGAGTCCGAGGCCAAAGCAAGCGTATTGAAACCTACAAGGAACGTTCCCCAAAATACGTAAACAACGTATCCCTAAATGCAAAGGAGAACGTAGCACAAGGTGAGTACAGGGGAAACAAACAGTCCCCTCAACCGCGGGTGGGCGTTCAGCATGAGAGAGAGAGAGAGAAATAGAAGAG